>VYXD01012732.1:216707-264520 GCA_013397195.1 Hylia prasina
TATAAGCGGCGTTGTTTGGGTTCGCGGCCGCGGAGTGGAGAAGCTGCGGCGGGGCTGTCGACGGGCGGAGGTGAGCGAGGCTGGGACCGGGGGCGGGCAAGCCTTTGTGTGGTGAGGAGGCGGCTTTGCCGTCCCCTCTCCTGTCAGGAGCCCAGCCGAGCACCCCTTCACCTGGGCCCCGGTGAAGGGGTTGTGCGGTGCCCCCTCCCGCCGCGCTCCGTCCCGCCTCGGCTGCAGCCGGAGAGCACCTGTCCCTGGGCGGGGCGGCTCCCGTGTTTACGCCAGTGCGGCGGAGACACCGAGAGGCGGGGGAAGACCGGAGGGGGGTCCCACCGGGCTGTTGGGGGATGTCCGGCCGGGGGGAGGTTGTTCCGCATCCCCGCCGCGGGAGGCACGCGGAGCCCGCGGGTGCAGCATCCTCAGCCCCGCGGTGTCCGCGGCGGCGAAGGCGGCGGTGCTGCGGCGGCGGAGCCGAGGCAGCCCCGCGCACCCCGGCAGAGCTGCTGGTGCAGTCTGACCAGCGTAGCGCAGCCAGGCGTCTCCCATCGCCTTAGTTGAAGGCGGGCGGCAGAATGCAATAAAGCGGAGTTATAAAACAGTCTCGCAGTGGGAAAGTGATTTTGTCTTCGGGACTCTGGTTCTTCTGACCTTTCAGTGCAGCTTGATAGACTGAGTGGAAACCTGCAGCACTGAAGGTGTGACTCATTCCTGTGCATGTCTTTAATTATAGCTCAAGCCTATGGAGGAGTGAGTAGTGCTATAGAGAAGGGATGTAGTCTTCTCTAGAGTGTTTGTACTGACTAATTTTATCAAGTGATTGCTCTAGAGAGATTAGTTTTGCAAAACTTTGTACCGATAAATTATTGGATATATGCAATTTCAGACTCTTTAAAAAAGATTTTGGGGATTTGCTCTTCCCAGTCAAGTTTCTCAGGGTTTCAGCTAAATGCTGTAGCTATTACTTTAATCTGTCACATTGCATAATTGTATTTCAGAGATCTAAGGGAGGAAGTATGACAGCACTCTAGTGCATTGAGGATCATTGTACTATTGGATTACCTCAGGGCATGTTTAAACTAGTTCATGAGAAGTTAGTCTTGTGTAGACTTTGAAAGTCATGTTGTTACAGTCCTCTTGTAATATAACTCATTTACAGTTGCTTACTGATTTTGATAATAAACTTTAAAAATAAGTGACTAAAAGTAACTGGTGTACCGGGCACAGCGCATAATGAAGGGGAATTTAATTATTTTTCAGATACTTGAGGTGAAAATACACGTGTAAACCCTGGCGTTTACAGAAGATGAAAGACATCGACATAGGAAAAGAGTACATTATACCCAGTCCTGGGTATAGAAGTGTGAGGGAGAGAGCTGACTCAGTGCAGCATGAAGAGCAGGAAGAGTCTAATTTTCAGCATTCTAAACTTAAGGTCAGTTTCTTTTTCATTTTGCAGTCTTTATGCTTATTAAATTGCATGCAGCAGCCTTTTTGCTGTGCCAGCTGTATATAGATTTGCTGCATTGAAGGTCAATAATGAGTATTGCTTATTGTGTGGAAGAGGTCATTCGAAAGGGTGCTGTAGCTATTTTGATAACAGGTCTGAGCACCTATTAAGCATTTTCCACTTTTAAATGCAGCTTTCAGTAACATTTGAACAAAACTTTTTTCTAGTATTCAAATATTGATGTGAATCAAGGGAATTTTTTAAACCTTTGTGATTTAGAGAATCATTACAACCGAGCAAGAGCAGTGAAGAACTCAGCACAAATCATGCACCATTCAGTGTTGGCAGCTGAAAAAACTCTTAATCATGCTGTGGTTGTTTCAAGGATTAATTTTCTAAAACAGATGTCTAGCTTGCTCTAGTAGCATGACTTTTTACTTTTCTCCTCAGATGAAAGTAATTGTTATTGAACACTTTCTTGAGCATCTGTGTATTTAACGTGGTGAGGTACTGTCATAATTCTAGTTTATTTTGAGAGCTAGGTCTTCAAATAACCACTGACTTAGAGCTAGCCTGTCGTTGTTCAGAGCTTCTAATACTTAGAGCTTGTTTTCACTGGGAAGAGTGCATATACTACACAGTGCTACAGGGTGGGAAAAAAAGGCTCAGAGAAATGGAAACACCCACGCTGGTGAAAGATATGGTCAGAAACCAATAACCCCTGCCAGCTGAAGAAGGTTAAAGATATTCCAATGCTAGTATTCAGAGCAGCTAATATTTTCTTGCATATCCTGTTCTTGACCTTTTCTGAAATACTTCAAGGACTGATATATATATGTATATATACACTCACACAGAGTAGATTTTTTTGAAGACAAACAAATAAAGTTAATAGTGCTTCTGTGTCATTTTTGCAATGATGACTTCCTCTTGGATGTGCTGCTGGTCATTTCACATAGATTGCCTGTGACAGCGCTGCTGTGAGAGGGTTGGAAATAGGGGAACTTGCGTATTTTTATGGAGAAATTGTGAATACCTCTAAAAAGGCTTAATCTTTGCTGTGTTATAGTAGATGCTGAGATACTCTGTATTTCAGCTGAAGGCTTCCCTTGTTTCACTGGGTTTGAGGGGTTTGTTTTGGGATTGGAGAGCTCAGCTCTGCAGCAGGCTGAGTGCAGCTCTCAGGCCCTGCAGCTCCAGTGTCCCCACAGGCTCTATGACTCAGCACAGTGCTGCTGACGGTGTTGGAGCAAGGTGGTGTCTGATTGCATTAGAGCAGGCACCGATGCAGAACCAAGAGCCCTCCGGAGTGCAGATTTTTAACAGCCTTTGTTATGTTGATGTCATGGGCTTGCCACCGACCCTACCCTGTCCAGTAGCAAATCTGCTCTGTCAAGTTGCTGGTGACAACAGTGATGCCATTGGCAGGTATCTCTGTTTCCTGACCAGTGGCAGTGGAGTTCAGCAGTAACCCTTGCACATTCTTTCCCTTTTCGTCTGCATCATCTAATCAGGGTGTAACTTCTAAAGGAAACAATGCTTATCTTACCTGTAAATTTTCAATTAAATGAAATCATGAAACCAGCATATTTGTGGGTACTTCTGTGATTTTTTTTTTTCCCTTTTGTGGAGAAAGTAAGCCAAATCCTGCATGTCTGTACAGCCTGGCATGAAAATCTCTGAGGCAGCTTCAGGTCAGCTTAACTCTTGTTGCTGGTCTTTTTTTACCCTTCTACCACTACTATTTGATGTGCTGCCTGTGACTGCAGGGTAGTACACACAGATAATTGATTGCAAAACAGGAGTTCTGTGAAATTGTGATTACTGATATTAGAAAACGGCTTACCCAAGTTCATACCTTGAACTTTATCTGGTTTTTCTCTGAGTAGAAGAATGAACTTGTTTTGCTAATGGAATCTTCTGGTTCTAATAGGTTGTCCACTTGGTAGCTATCATGTTCAGTCACCCAAGGTTGTGTTAATTTCTAGTTCAGACATTGGTACCATTTTTGTTTTGCTAGCCTTGCCACTCAGGGGTATATAGTCCACAGACACAAATAGTTCTGAATTTGTTGCTACGTGTCAGTGAGATTAAATCTTGCTTGCTTGCAGAATATACTAAGGTTGAGTAAAAGAAACTGTATTGGTAACACCTTATCTAAGTTAGGCATTTGTGTTTGTGTACCACATTTTTCCCTTTCTAGTTGAAACAAGCTCTGGTTTCAGCAGCATACTTGGCTTAGGGAAGAGCAAAGACTTCTCTTTCATAAGGCTGAGCTTTGTTTGGTTAAACACTTTCCCTCTGCATGTAAGAAAATGGTAGAGCTGTAAAAAAAAAAAAAAAAGGTATTTCAAGGGAAGAGAAGGAACTCTGTCCTTTGCTACTTTATCTTTTATGGAACATGGATTGGGTTAGATGCCTAAATTGACTTGGCATGGCTGATGACAGAGCACAACAGAGGGCTGATGTGATGAGGGGTAGGACCACAGCAGTTCAGATAGAGGGATAAGCTGTAGTGGAACTCTGTCATTTGGACAACAGAGTCCAGTGACCATCAGTAGAGATGTTGTGACTCTCAAATTTCTTGTAGAAAATGACTCAGGATTTGAACTAGGCTGACTAGAAAATGACTAAGCTATAAGCATGATCTGTATTGCCAGGAGCAAGCTCCAAGCAGGTGTAGGCTATTATTTCACCACTAACTTCAGATCTTTGTGGAATGCAAGTTTGAGACTGTTTTGCAGCAGACTTTCCCTGCATGAAGTAGACTTTTTGCTGACATGGTGCACCCTTATAGGGTGAGGTAGAATCCTGTATGCCCTGGGGAAAGTAGTCAAGGGCCACTGGTTCATGGCTGGTGCTGATGACCACTTCTGGCAGGGCTACAAGTACACTTGGCTAATCAATAATATGACTCATTGGGGTTTTTTTGTTGCCTATATTGCTGCATTTTCTGCATCCTTCTTAACTTGAAGCAGACAAGCCTAGTTGATTTTCTGATCATGATCTTTATAGGTGAAAGACCTGTTTTACTATTGAGCCAAGGTCCCAGTGCTTTTTAATATGTCTCTTCTTTACATTGCATAAAGGTTATATTCAGCTTTCCATTTTCAGTTCTGAAACCTCCATTCTTGTGTTTATTTCCTGGTGAAATGATGCTGTTTCCAACTACCACAAGTGTATTCATGACAATAGTGAAAAAGAACTTGCAATTCTTTCCTTGGAAGCTTAAATGCTGCTTGGTCACAGCTTGAAAGATCACATCTTTGAAAGACAGGAGCTTTTCAAATAGGCTTCCTGGAATCATAATTGAAATAATTCTGCAGTATAAGTAGGTCTAATCCAACATTTCCTGGTGCTTAATAGGAATGTTGCTATAGAAATATGGACCTTTGAAATAGGCACTTTGGAACTGAATTTCAAGAAAAAAAATTATTCAGCTTATAAATACATGTATTCACCTCATGAGTAAGTGTCTGCGGTGTGTTCTGATAACAATTGTTTTTTAAGTCTTTTGAGACCTTAATGTAGCTTACAAAACCATCTTAACTACATGTTCCCACTGCATAGTACTGTAATAATTGGGCTTATTGTGTGTAGGGACATGCCTCTGCTGGAGAACTTGTAGGTGCACTTGCTGCCTAGCACTACAGTGAGTGGTCTTCATTTGTAAAAGCTGTTACATGACCAGTGAGTAATAATTAAGGAATGTTTTGAAGTATTGATTTGTACTTACACCTTTAGGACTTTCTGTTCTCAGAATGTGCGTGTGCCCTTCAACTTGCAGCTGAAGTAATTGTATGTAGTTGTTCTCATGGAAGCAGTGTGTCCTGGGGAGGACAGACCTCACTGTGTCCATTAAATGTACTGTAAAATGACAGACAAGGAAGAGAAATAATTCATTCTTGAGATGCTTTTGTCTCAAATGTACATTTTGTGTTTATTTGATGGAATAGCAGGCAATGAATTTAGCTCTACATTTACAGTAGAGGAGGATATGAGAACAAGCTGCTTCTATGATATACAGAGCTTATGAGAACTCAGTTCTTGGAATTCAAGTTCCTATGTTAACGATGCTACAGCACTTATTTACAAATTGTACTCCAAGCCGTGGTTGGTTCTGGCTGGAATGTACTGTTCAGGATTAAGTTCTTGCTGCTGAAGGATAATGACTGCATCTGTGGTAAATCTCAAGTGCAAATTGCTGCATTTCAAGGCACCAGTCGGGGAACTGTAGAGATCACTTCAAATATGCAGGAAATGTGTTGCTAACTTTAGCTATCAGAAGCCCTACTAATATTCCTGTCCTTACCTTGATCTCTTGTTTTTCAGGTTTGTTTCTGACATCTTTTGCCCAAGACAGCAGGGAATGTGATCATAACTTGCTGGAATTGATGTAAATCCTTCAAGCACTGATAGCTTTGAAGTGATTTATCACTGAGTATTTAAATAGATCAATTCTGCCTCAACCTCTCTGAAGCATCTGAGTGTCTGAGTCAACTGAACAACAGGTTAAAAATAGGGGTGTGAATGTAGCCTGGGTACTTCTGCCTTTGCACTCCATGCTTAGAGCAGTCCTAGACAACTTAACTATAAATCGTTATTTGTGGCTGAAGCTGCTGGATGTGTCTCCATTTTTTCAGATGATTGCATATTTTCATAACCAAGTAAACACTTTTTTTGCTTTTCCAAGTCAACTGAAAGCAATTCTATTATCTTTGAAAACTTTGAACACAATTAGAGTATGTGCAGAAGCAAACATTCATGGTACTTTCTAAAGTGCATTAATTCCATTATATCCCTGAAGAACTGAATATGTTGGTTACAGTTGTGTTTTGTGAAGTTGTTTTACCATTGAACTTCTGCTGGTAAAGCAGTCACTGACAGAGTGAGCACAGAATCAAGTGATTCTGTCAAAGATCCCTTGATAGAAGATCCTAGAGGTGTTTGTTGGTATATGGTTTGAGACGACCCTCTAACCACTCTGAAGAAGGGCTATCTCTACCTTGCCCTCCATGCCTAGATGTACATATTACCATCTGAGAAAGAAGCATATTCACAGCCAGTCATGTATCAAAAGTTCATCTGACACTTGATAGTGGTTTCAGAGAAGCCTTTCACTTAACAGGAGGAACAAAAAGGTGAAATCTGTGACTGTGCACAGACATTTTCTAGAGGAAAGAACATTGATATTCTGGGTAATTCACTGCTTCCATTGGAACTTGACTGCCTTCCTTAGTGCACAGCCATCTTCTGTCTATCTTGGCCACGTTATAAAACCTCAGCTCTGACCACATGCTGATATTGTCTTTGACTACTGTGGGTTGCTTCAGAGCAGATTTCTAAATCAGCCTCGTGACCAGAAGTGTGCAAGGACTAGATTAGCTATCAGGGAAGGAAATCTTGCAGTATTTTTTCCCTTGTAGTGTTGTTATATATTATTGCTGCAGACATTCTGCTCTTTGGCTGTTTCAGAAATTGAGTGTACAGCTATAAGAGTTGCAGAAATATTTACTGCATCTATCCCAAACTACTGGTGAACTTAACTTGAAGTAACTTAAAACTCACATATATGTGGGGAGTTCTGATGTTTTGGGACACTGAGATGGTTATTAGTTTTTGAAAATTTGTATCCTAGTGATAAGGAATAGTCAGTTGTGCTCTGAACCACAGATGGCAAACAAGCTGTTCCACAAACAAAATCTGTGTTTCAGTTGTTTTTGAGAATGAAAGTTAACAAATTTCAAAGTCAACATGTTTAGAGCTCTGAGATGTTTAGTTTGAGTTCCCTAGTTTACTGTTTGTTTTTTGGAAGCATGTGTTGGTGCAGGAAGGTGAATTCAATACAAGATTATTGTATTAGGCTTGATAAATGCTGTGGTGTCAAAGTTTGTGCTGTCATTTGTTGGTGATTCCATTCAACAGGAGTTTAAGTTCAAAGCCTCCCTGGATACTCCAAGTGTTGTACAAAATTCACCTGTGTAGCTTCTCTTATGACCTGGCTTAGGCATGGCCTGAATAAAGGTTGTTACTGAAGAACACTCCCAGCATGTGTCAGGGTGTCAGGGTGGCTCAGGAATTTAGAGCTAGCAAGGCAGAAGCCAAATTCTCAGCCTGTGCTGTGCTAGGTGGATCTGCTTAGTGAGGAGTTGGTTTCCCACCTTTGTAGTCAGAGATGTGTAGAGTGCCACTTCTAAAACTGGTTATTTCCAATTCCACAGGAGTCTGCTGTCACTGTGCATGAGCTATGTAGCTCCAGTGCTGGATGATCAATGTACAGCATTAGTTTTGAATGAATCCTGGAACCTTTGCTTACAAGAGCATGAATACTGGTTTTAATGTAAAACAAAGGACAGGGATTCATGGATACCACAAACATAAGCACATGCACAGCTGCTTATCAGGTGTGTTCATAGCAGCTACAGTTGCAAAATCCTGAAATAAACACTTCCTGCCAAACTCTGTATTTCTTGGATTGCAGGAATAAGAGGATTTGCTAGGAAAGAGTTGAGAACATCTCATCTCAAAGCTGATGCTGGCCAGAATTCAAGGGCAAGGTAAAATAAGAAATATTCCTGTAAGAAACTGATATCTCTGTCTTCACCAAGGGCTTTTTGTGCCTCAAGTGAAAGTACTCAATATGTGACTAAAATACTCAGGCTTGCCAGATGTACACACACTGGCCTTGTTTGGCTACAGACCCTTGATATCAGTACCAAGCACTATTGGGAAACTTCTGCTTTAATCTGAGGATGTAAAAACTCAGGCTAGTTTTGAAACCATGACCCCAATGTTAATACAATTTCTGCTAATCCTGGCCCAGAAAAGTAACAGCAGATCTTGTGTAATCAAGTCACCTGTAACTGTTAAAGCCAATAGCTGGACTTCAAGCCTTTCCCTCTGTGAATGGTTGTTGTAAATCAGAGCATGTTTCTGAACAGTTAATTTGTATCTTAAGAGAAGTATGGCACAGCTGTACTTATTCCTGCATTTGGCTGTATGTTTGGTGCTGTGAAGAGCTGTTCTTCCAGGTAGCAGAAGCTGGGAAGGCAGCAGAGACCTGAGGTTTCATTTATATCCTCTTTTCAGTAGGTTGAATGAAATGGAGTCTCTGACTTGACCTGGTTCTTTTCAGCAGTTCTGGAAATTGTAACCATAATTTGTAGGCATCTGACACTATCTGATGTTCTCACCTCTGTGCTGTGTGAATTCAGTTATGCTGTCTGGACTTGGCAGTCAATGTGTGCAGGTGCCTAAAAGATCAATGCCTCCTTCCTCACACCCACTGTCTCTGATCCTTGCACACCCCAGTGCTTGCTCCTTGCTGCCTCAGTGTCAGGAAGACAGCTGGTATGGGTGGATGATACACCAAACTAGTCCTAAATAGGCTCATGTTTTAATCAGGCAGGGTATTATAAAGTCTCTTAGCTACAGAGAAGGCTGGGAGCCTAATCCTGCAAATTCCCTTGTTAATATTTTTATAGATGGTGTACTGCATCAAATCCAGTGAAAGGAGAAGAGAATTGTCTTAGTAGACTATAAAGTTTATAGTGCACTTGCTGCTTCACCAAGCAACTGCAGACTTGACAATGTTTGGACCTGTAAACCTAATTTTCAGATGCTCTGGGGTTTGATCACTTGCAGTCCGGACAACAGTACTTTAGAGGCTGCCTGTGCTACTTGCAAACGCAGTGCATGTACCCCTTACTCCTTTCTAGGGGGAGTATTCTTGGACTCAGAGGAATTTCTGGGAAGAAGAATGTAATTACAATTTCAGGGAATATTTTCCTAAACTCTTGTTTTATTTTAGTTGTGCTTACGCTAAATGGAGTTGATTCTTTTCTTCCTTTCCCCACTCAATACAAAAGAATAACTAATCTTATTTTTCAACACCAATCTTTTAATGAGGTCTTAAATATTTTTAAATTGTTCTTCATTGTGGAGTTGTAATATGGAGAATGCTTTAAGCACTGAGCAGAACTGGTGATGATATAATTCTCTTTTTCATTGCATGCCCACCTTATTCTGAGCTCTGCTGTTCTGGTCTCTAGGTTTCCCATTTGCCTCTCCTTCCTGGGAACTTTAAGTGCATGAGGAAGCCTGCTGAGCTCTGGCTGCTAAATGCAAGAGGTGGGAGTTCTGTTCTGCAGTGTTGCCAGCTCAGAGACTTTTACAACTTAAACAATTTAAACTTTATGTAATAACAAGTCAACCACAGTAGCTTTTGTATTCTATGTCAGCTGCAAGGATTAGTAAAAAAGTAGTTGTAGGTCTGTTCTAGTTTGCTCTCAGCTGCTGGTAGGACCAGAAGAGGTGCAGCTTGTTCCCTGCTGTGATCTGAGCCCTGGAAGATGTTCTTCCTTGTGGAAGAAGGGACAGTAGCTGTTTGGTGGATGGAGTTTGGGTTGTATGCACACATCAGTTTCTTCTTCTGCAAGATGAGTAAGGGATGGAAAAATCTGTTTTGCCTTGCCTCTGGTCATGTCTGGTCTTGCAGTTGTATGATGTTACAGTTGTCAAACCAATAATTTCCTACCTTCTCTTAAATAGGAGATTGTTATAGGACTGTGTGAAAGGCTAGAATCTCCCTGGGTGCCTTTTTCCTTCCTACCTACATGACAGCTGCTTCCTTTTTCTTTACCTGTTCCCCATCCTCAGGTGCTGATGTTGCCTGTTTAGCATGTTTTCAGAAGTGTGCAAGCTCACATATTTGAGTTTGCTTGCCTTTGAGTGAGGTTCCTCATGCCATTCTTTCTTCCTATGGAACTTCTGATATGATGTGTATATGACAGCTTTGTGGCTTGGCTCCTAAATTTCCTGCATTTTCATGACCTTGGGTTGTGGATTTCATACGTCTCTCTAACTTAAAGAGCAAATAGTTTTCCCTTGTCCCTAAACCACTCATTTTCCTCACGTCACTCAGGCTTTGTCATATATCTTGAGCCAACCATGTGACCTTTCTGACTCTCTCATTACCTTACGTGCTTACCATTGCTATGACCAATTTTTTGACAAGGAACTTATGATAACAGGTGCTGCTATGGTTTTATTGTTTTCCTAAGCTGTAGAAAGTCAGATGGGGCAGGTGTGCTCTGTGGTAGCAGCACCAGCTGTGCTTCTCTTTTTCTGCCCTCTGTGACCCACCCATGAAGGAAGATCATGTGTGCAGTGATGCTTCCTTGGTGCTTGTCCTACTCTTGGGGATTGGGCCCAAGATTAAAAGTTTAACTGCTTTCTTAATCTGCTAGTTCTTATAGTCACTATTGAATTGTATCAGCTTGTATTCAGGTGTGTCAGAGCTTCATGGCATGTGGAGTGCAGAACCATTATGCTCAGTTAGGAGATGCCTGTGGCTGCAGAAAATTTATTTGGCATCCTCCAGCTATTAATAAGATGCTGGATCAACGATTGTTCTTGCCACATCATGCTTATCCTATGTGAGTTTAATTTGTTTGTGTTTAGTCCATTTATACATGTGAACCTTACAGTATCCTATGATCGGGAATTCTGAATTTAAGTGTGCCTTGTCCTTTTGTGGTAAGAACAGTTGATGGTCACTCTCTAGTTCTTTCTCTCTCTTTTTAGTGAAGAAAGGTCACTTTCTTCAGGATTTATGGACCTCTCAAATACCTGTACCTCTATTCCTTTTTTGTATCCAGCTGAAAAATCTTAACGTTTTTGCTCTTCCAAGCCCCATTGTTATTATTGCTCAAGGAAAGTAAGTTTAAGTATAATACCCTTTTTGAACTGAAGTGACAAGGGACATAATCTTCTGTTCAAAAAGGATGCAAACCCTAAGGTTTTTAAAATGGTATGGTAATGTTTTCTGCTTTATCCTTTGTGTATTTTGTAATAAATCTTCTTTTTTTTTAACCTTTTGTTGGTGCAGGGTAGTCATCTGCTGTTCCTCAAGTGTGTGAATGAATTTTCCTCTTCCAATTAACAATATCTGATTTAGGCTTGTTTTGTTTCTGTGAGCATTTCTTTGGAGTTATCAATACCATGTTGTATCACTCCTTTCATTGCTTGTTTTGGCATATTAATAAGTTGATGAATTAGAAAAAGTATATTTTAATTTATGTTTATTAGATATTTATGAACAGCAGAGCTGGAGCCTGTTGTAGCACATTTAATAAGGCATTGGTTTCCAAGAATACTATACACACATGCAGGCACTCAGAAAATCTAATCAGAAACCTAAATTAACAGTGTTGGGGTTGTTTTGTTTTTTTTACTTCAGTCTTTTGTTCCTGAAGTGCATTGCAGAACAACTGAAGAGCCTCACTTCTTCCTGATAAACTCTGCTTTGAAGATTTTCTAAAACTCTGCTTTGAAGATTTTCTAATATTCAAAGAACAACGCAGAACTGTAGAGTTCTTAAATCTTAACTGTACAGTGATATGATGTTTTTGTTTCTTGATAGTCTTACATGTGGGATGTTGACAATCTCACCGAGGTGGAGATGAGCAGTGGTCATGATGAGGGGTTTTGTGCTTGTATTTGTCTCTATGGCAAGACATTATAAAGGCCTTTCAAAGCCAGTGCCCTTGTCTTTGTCAATTTTTCCACACTTGCTGAGAGAACTCTCTTGAGCAGCTCTGGAAAGTTTAATTATTTTTCACAGCGATTGTTTATGAATATTATCTTTGGACTGCCTAAACCCCTTGCAGTTGTACTTAATTATTAAAAAGCTATTCTTGTTTCTAAGTGGTGAAAATCTATTTTTATGCTCATCAACTTAGTGTTTTCTGTTTTGGAAGGGGTTTTTGTTTGTTTGTTTGACTTATAGGCACTTTTTTGTGTGCTCTGAAAAGCAATGTTTATACAACCAGCTTATGGCATCACTTAGAAGCAAGTGTGTTATCAGCAACAAGATGTTTGGGCAGATCTGCCCGGGGCCTCTTGTGAGGGTAACACACCAGAGTTAGGAATTCCTCTGCTGTATCCAGAAAAGAGGTGGTGCAGAACTCTTCCCCACTACTTACTCCTTTGGGATGTTTATGGCAGGTCCCTTATTAATGCTGATTTGCATAGATTTAGTAAGACAGTGTTGCCTTAGTGAGTCAGTATTTTAATATAAATTGAGTGAGAAGTCTCTAAATTCAGATTTCAAGTACTATGTATTTTTGAGTCACTCTGTGTCATAAGGTTTTAATTTTTTTTTTTTCATGTTATTTGGCTATCTTTTGTTACTATAGCTTTAGGGGATAGCTTAGCAAATATGTTTTTTGAGCTAGAACCATGGATTGTTGACAACATGCTTAGGCACTATTTAAGTACTTTGCTTAAGTAAATAAGGGACAGATTTATGACATTTTCAGTTTCCTGTTGTCATCCTTCACATGGGTGGAAACAGTGTCTTAGTGTGCTATACTATTACATGTTAACATAGTACAGGCAAAGCCTGCGATCAATGGTGATGTTTCCAAAAACAGTTACATGTCTTGGAAGTCAGGAACCAAGTGCTTGCATGTAGTGTTTGTTGGAAGCTACAGTACATTACAGTTGTTTCTTTTCAAGGAAATAAGCTAACTTGGCTCTGATAAAGTCAACTGCTAAAGGCAGAATCATAGTATCTTTGTAAGACCTTCAGGAAGATTTTTACCTCAGAAATTGGTGGGTTTTTTTCTTTTACAACGTATCTCAGTTTCAATGAGGTAGAATACAATCAGGTGACATGGTCCTGCAATAAATGGCACCTTAAGTTAGCAGAACCAGTTAAGGGCCCTCTGCCAGTACAGATAACAGGCTCATCTCATCTGGTTTTGCCACATCTGGCTGCTCATCAAAAGGTTTGTTTGAACTGTCATGTATCACTGCTGTTTCTCCTCTTGGATTAGTATTTAAGTCCGCCTTTCACTGGGGCTGTGGAAACCCTTGCTGAGATAAGGTTTGCCTTTTAGGAAAGTGGCTGTTACCAAAGGTGCTGAGCCATTGAGAAACTGTGCCTGGGAGCAGAGAAAATTGTCAACTTTGTTCCATTTAGATTAGGGGAAAATAGGAAAAACAGGAAACATGATAAAAGGAAGTACAATTCTGCTTAGTGCATATTTGGTTTTTTTAAATCTAGTCTAAAGTGTTTTTGAAGAAGGGCCTTTAGTAGCATTCTGAAAATACTTTGTATTTTCTGTGGATAAGAATATCTAAATTATACTAAGAGGATGTAAATTCATCAAGAAAATGTCTTAATTTCACTGCATAAGCCAGTCATTGATTTCCTGAACTGATGTTCATAGGTATTTGATGTTGTAATTTTTCTCTATTGTATTTCCTGTGGCAGGATTAGTGTGGTCTGTCCATTTATCCTTTGAGTGCACAGGTGCAGTACTGATACTAATTTATGTTTTACAAATGCAGCAGTCTAGCACAGATCTAGAACCTGTGCCTTTCATAGCTTTGCTGCCAGGATGAAGCCTGTGGTCTAAGACATTGAAATGACTGATTGTTGCACAATAATTTGCAGAAGAAAGAGGTGCAAAATTGCTGGAGAGGGGAGTCAAGGACTTCAAATGTAGTTTTGAAGTCTGAATCTGTTGTCTTTCTCGTAAAAGCAGATTGAATGCCAGGATGCCTTGGAAGCAGCAGCTCGGGCAGAGGGCCTGCCACTGGACACCTCTGTGCATTCCCAGCTGAGAATGCTGGATGAAGAGCATCACAAGGGCAAATACCACCATGGTCTGAATGCACTGAAACCCATACGGACCACCTCCAAGTACGTCTTTAGGCTACCACGGAACTGATACAGCATTTGCTTTTCAAACCAGTCACAAAGCAGAATTGCAGATGTAGGTCTGCTGACTGGTACTGGAAACATCAGAATTTGTTTAGCAAGTGTGGCTGGCATGGACCATTTGGTACTCTGAGTGCTTTCAGTGAGAGGAGGCTTTGTTTTTCTTGAAGATTTACATTTCCTGTTTCCTTTTTCATTTGTTTGTGATTTTTTTTTAATTCTTTTAGACACCAGCACCCTGTTGATAATGCTGGGCTTTTCTCCTCCATGACCTTCTCCTGGCTCACTCCTTTGGCCCATAGAGCATACAAGAAAGGGGAATTGTTTATGGATGATGTATGGTCTTTATCACAGCATGAGTCTTCAGATGTCAATTGCAGAAGGTAAAGACATCTAGTTTGTTATTATTTTCTTGTTTCCATTTATTACATCTTAATGCACAGGCAACGGTATAGTGTTGCCCTAGAAGAGCAGCACTGACACTTTGCTTTGCCTTCTCAGAATGATGGAATTCACTTTCATCTTTCAGGGACAACTCTCTCATGCAGCATAGTTTCTGTAGCCTTGCCAGTTTCAGCAGAATTATAGGATTATATCTTTAGGAATGTCTTGCAATTCTTCTGATTTTGCATGTCTTTAATCTGTTTTTTTATTAAAACAAAATTTTTTCTCAGGGCTACTGTGGAAAAAGACTTGTGCTAAAATGAGAAATAATACTGTCAGTAGCAAGGTGATCTGAATGTGGCTCGGATCTTCTGATCAGGCTAACCTTCTGTGGTTAATGAGAATTTCCTCAGGTTTTGACTCTGCAGCTCTTCAGTCAGTTCAGCAGAGAATGGCAATCTTAATATACTTACAGTCTAAGAGACTCCAGGCAAAGAAAAAGCACTGTTTTTCATCCCTCTGTCCTATAGAAGTACTACTACATAGATATTTCTTTACCACACAGAATGTATTTATTTCTCTTAATATTATTTTTTGTTTTTCTGAGCGAGGAAGCACTTAGAGTTTGAGTAAAGTACCTATGAGACTGTGCCTCCTCTCATGGTGAAAAATTAATGACATGAAGAAATGTCATAAATCTTCTGTTTTTATTAGGTTGGAAAGATTGTGGCAGGAAGAACTGAAAGAAAGTGGGCCTGATGATGCTTCTCTCCGGAGGGTTGTGTGGATTTTCTGCCGCACCAGGCTCATCCTTTCCATAGTGTCTCTGATGGTCACGCAGCTCGCGGGTTTCAGTGGACCAGTAAGTAATATCCATCCTTTTTTTAACAACCCCAGAGGGCTCCATCTCATGGCCAACTGTAAAATTTTAAGGTTTCATTGCAGAATCACTTAAATGTTTTGGCTAGCTAGAAATTTTGGGATAAAATTCAAGAGCGATTCAGTAATCCAAGGTAGAATTTCTACAGCTGATGGATCAGTTGCTGAATACCCAGGCAAGTTCTTGAAGGGAGGGGGAGTTTAGGTATCCTGGAGGAAATGAACTTTTTGGTTTTTTTCTCTTTGGTTTTGAGTATAGTTTAAAGTCTTCCCTAACTGCATAAGCTTAACTGCATAATTTGCTTTTTTATAAGATTTTTATGTGCAGGTCATCTAATTGTTTTTCTCTTTGAAATTCTGTAAATTTATCTTGGAATAAAATTCAGTCTGATGAAACGCTTATCTTAAATTATTGGCATTTATAACAGTCTTCAAGAAGCGGACCGAAACAATTCTATGAGAGCACTGCTTAGAAACTAATGTGAGCAGGTCTCAAGGAGTCTGTAGGAATAATCTTTACTGATCCTACAGAGAATGGCCAGACAGGTTTCAGGTAGAAGTGTTAGAAAACGTTGTTGCCTCTAGGAACGGCTGCTGTTTGTTGCTAAGGGTCCTATTGAAGATAACAACATGGGACTTGACATTCACACCATTTTTTGTCACCTGTTTGTTGCACGTGATGTGCAGATATAAAGTTGAAATTTTGACTAAATTTATTCTCTACACATTTCCCTTGAGGAGTAGGAGCAGTATTACTGCTAGTAGTACACGTTTCAGTGTGCTGGTAAGCTGGAGGTTCATTTCTTGGGTAAGTACACTTGGGTGCACTGTTAGGTGAAATGTTTTTTTAAAATGTTTTCCTGCTTTTAAATGTCTTATCCAAATGATGTTTTGTTTTTTAAGTCTTCTTAAAGTTTGCCTTGTTTCATGTAATATGAATAACAATGAATGTTTCTGTGGTATTGTTTTCTTTGTAATATTTTATAGTTGTCTTTATGGAACACACTTTGGTATTTAACACTAAATAATGATTAAGGTTTTAACAGCACTAGCTTTTCCCAAGAAGAGCTTCTGTCATTGTTTCACTACAGGGCTTGAGGAGCTGCTTTATCTTTAGCAAAGAACTTGCAGCAGGGTTACCCCTCATTTCTGTAGCATAATGGTCTTAATTTGTCTCAGCCAAACTGCTGAAGGAGAGTGAGAGGGGAAAGGAAAAAGCAAACCAGCTTGATTATGTTGGGGGCTACTGCTGCAACTGATGCTCGATATGGGTAACTTAACATTATCTATAGACAGTTGCCCATTTACAGACAACCTTATTCAATTTTCTGAATAAGGCCCAATTAACTTCTGGTTCTACCATTTGGCATGAAAATAAGTCTTTACCATCCCTCCTCCCTGTTTTTAAAAATGGCATGCCTCAGGGATATGCCTATGCTGTCTCCTCAGAAGTTATCAGTGCTTTCTTGTGTTGTTACACCCTTTCAATCACCTGAAGGTGAAAAGGGAGATTGGGAAGAGCACTTGACTTGACCTCATGTATTGGAGGAACATTATAGAAGTGGAGTTAAACACTATATTATAAACTTCAAAAATTTTAATTGAATGTCTATGGTCTTGAAATGCCAGCAAACAGCTGTGGCTTTGCTAATGAGCATTATGATGGTTATAACTGGAAAGGAGTTGTTGAAGACTTCCTGTGTGGACTCTTTTGCTTTGGTATGGGGTTTTTTTTGGGTTGGGTTTTTTTTTTTTTTGGTATCAGATCCTTCAAGGGTCTTACTCTTTTTTTTATTTTGATAAATTTTGCATCTGGCACAGAATCTAAACTAATAACCTGGTCAGCTGCATGTGTCAGACTGCCTTGTAATAACCATCAGAATGTACTAGTAGAGGTGATGTACTATTTATCTCCAATAAATACTTGTTGCTATTTGATCAGCTACCAAAACTTTCAAGTTCTGGTGGAGGAGCAAAGAAGTTTCTTGATAACTAAACATAATCAGTTTAACTCCCGGTCTGAACAGTGCACCTGTTTGCTACTGTTCAGAGCTATTCTTCCCATTTGGGAGATGGGGAAACCTGCTATTTTAGTGGAGCACAGCCTGACAGTTTGGTCAGTTATTGGAGGGGGGAGTGGTAAGCTACAGGAGGTAAGTTTTCCAGTTTCCCAGTTGGCTCCAGCTGCAGCCTGCCTCGTGCTGTCGCACGCTGGCTGCAGCAGGGACGCCGGCACTGCAGTGGGACCAGTGACAGAAGCTGTTCTTCAGCATTTTCAGGATGGCTGTTTTCTGCGTCAGGATGAGGCATTCCTGCCGGGCAGAGCCACCGCCAGGAGCAAAGGTAAGGTAATGTTTATTCCATGGGAATGCTTAAGACAGCCGAGCAGCTTGTACCAACCACTCCGGTAATAGCCACAGGAGCTCTTTTCCCCCCTTAGCTTAGTTTATATACTATAATGTTTTTGTTTTGTAAATAACTTTATGCAGGATTCTTTTCATTAAACTAATATGAATTTGAATAGTACTTGTTCAGATGTAAATGTTAATTTTCTGTAACTTTTTTCCCCTCCCTTTTCAAAATTCTTTAATCTGCTGTTTCCTCTTTTCTTTCTTCCGGAACAAAAATAAATTGGGGTATAATGTAAGCTGGTCTCTATTTCATCATGGGAGATGCTGAATCTATAAAATAGTGCTGCAAAATTGCACTAAAGTTTTGGGAGGAATGAGACCCCAGGAAACATCTGCTATCTTTATACATCCTCTCTTGGAGACTTTCAGCAATGCTGTGGTGTGTGAGAAAATGCTTGCAGTCTGCGACCATGCTGAGTTACAGCTCGTGAGGAAAAAGGGGGATTTTCACCCCAATTGCTCAGTGACTCGGTTGCATATGTTGGATTGAATACTGGAAAAAGAAGTCAGTAATCTCCGCAGTAACTGCAAACCAACTGTATGCAGTTGTGATCCAAACAGTCAATGTAAAATTAAATCCAATCAGGAGAAAGTTGGAATGCAATAGATCTGTGAATGTGAGCTCCTCACATTTGTTCAGTGATCGGTATGTAAATTTTCTCAGTGGCCATTCTAGAACCTGATGGACATCTGGCTTTAATTCACACCTGTGAAAAAGAGCGAAATTATTTACAGCATGTTTCCTTGGTTCTGATGTGCAGAACTATTTTCCTCTGAACAGATGAATTTGATCTTTTTTTTTTGTTATTTGGTACTGGGCTGTAGCTATCAAAACCTTTGCTGGAGTAGTGGGGTTTTGTGTTTTTCTTCTCTCTTCAAACTATACAGAACTCCTACTTACAAAACATGATTTAGCCAAGAGGACTTCAACAGACTGTGATGTGAAAGGCTTCTCAAATATTTTCTTTGGCCTCAGATTTTTTGTTGATTTTTCTTGTGGGCAAAGGTAATTCTTTACTCTGTACTAATACATCGAAAGCACCAGTATCTTAAAACATAATTTGTTGAAAAGCTCTCTAGGAAGTTTTTTGCTGTCTGTGAAGCCTTGCTGTAGGATACTTTTGAAACCAGATTTAAGAATTTGTGCAGCCTCAGAAGCCTCCTCTGTTGGTACCTTCAAGTTGGACTTCGTGAATGAATACCATTCTGTTTTTGTATCTTTATAACTTTGTGTGTAGATTCAAATCTATTTGTTAGAAGCTAAGACTGACTGTTAGATATTAGCCCTTTATAATTGTCCTGTATCTGCAGATTGTATGTTTATACAATGGTCAACCTGTTGTATAGTGTTTTTTGAGATGTTACCATTTAAGATGACACTTCACTTCAAATAAAAGTCTATTGTTTCGCAGTTAATAATATTTAATGCTGGTGGTTGTGAATTGTATGATTATATTATGCCATTGGACCACAAAGAGCTGGAGTTGGGAATTGGTGGTTCTGGGGGCTGTCGTCTTTCTGCAGGTGATATTTGAAATGTGATTCCTGAGGTAAAGTGTTTATGTTCTTGGGGGAAGAGGGTATGGGGAGGGATTGAATGGTTAATTTTTTGTCTTTTTTTTTTTTTTCTCCCTTGTCCCCGATGATTTGTGGTATTGCGTACCTTGTGCTTTCTGCTTGTTTTTTTCTTTACTATTAAACTGCTGATGTTTATTTCCAGGAATGTTTTGCAAATGTCCTTCTCACTCTTCCCCTCTACAACTGTAGGTACATTGTTCCTTTTTATCAAATAAGCACGTTTGAAGCAAACCAGAGATAAAATAAAAAAGGTCTTAATATCACGTAAAGGAATGTTTCTTAATATGTGCAGATGTATAAGTAGTGACTATATTTTAAAACTCTTCTATATGATAATGCATTGCTTTCAGCTAACTGACACATTTATGTTAAGTTAGAAGACACGGAGGATTAGAAGCGTGCTGCGAGGAATATGGTTCCAAATTAAACTCTCTTTACTTACTAAATTTGACTCAGTGCTTGGCTCTCAGCAGGGCTTGTGTTACAGTACTTCTTGTATTGACACCTTTTACTTCTGGAAAGAAGATGCTTTCTATTTCAAACAGCTCTTCTAAAAGCAAAGTAGCCTACTTTATTTCTAACTTAACATAAAGTTGTTGTATGGTCTTCTGGGATGATGGGGTGTTCATGCAAGCCTGCATTTCTTCCTGTAGGCATTCGTGGTGAAACACCTCTTGGAGTATACCCAGCAGAGTGAGTCCAACCTGCAGTACAGCTTGTTTTTAGTTTTTGGCATCTTTATGACGGAAGTGGTGCGATCGTGGTCCCTGGCGCTAACCTGGGCGTTGAATTATCGCACGGGGGTCAGACTGCGTGGGGCTGTCCTGACAATGGCCTTTAAGAAAATTCTTAAGCTGAAGAACATCAAGGAGAAGTCTCTTGGAGAGGTAAGCTGCAGCCTTGTTTTGGAAATGGCAGTGTGAAAAGGGGTGTGTAATATATGCCTTTGAGAATGAGCTGTGCCTTAAATCTAAGTAATCGGTTCTGTTTGTTTTTCAGCTTATAAATGTTTGTTCCAATGATGGTCAGAGGATGTTTGAAGCTGCAGCAGTTGGTAGTTTGTTGGCTGGAGGCCCTATTGTAGCCATCTTGGGGATGGTTTATAATGTGATTATTCTGGGTCCAACAGGCTTCTTGGGATCTGCTGTCTTCATCCTCTTCTACCCGGCAATGGTGAGTTGGAAAGAGTTAAGATTTGCTTTGTTTTTCTTAAGTCAGACAAATGTATAGTTCTAAATAAAAGGTGTTGAAATGTGCTGGATTTAGCCAGTTTATGGCATTGCAGATTACTGAAGGTGTTTGTAAGAGTATTTGAAGCAAAAATTTGGTAATGGGAAGCTCAAAATGATAAAACTAGAAAATAGGGGTCAGAAAGCTGATAGATTTGGCTGAGACTAATATTCATTGCTAAATGAAACTTCAGAATATTCAGGTACTTGTGGTTGAGGTTGGAAAGGCGTGAGGCCTCCAGCTTGTGTCTGGGAGCTCAGTGTTGCATAAGCAGTGTTCTTGATTTCTTGACTCAACACATGATGTTGAAAAACACCACATCTGGCACAGCTTGTTCTTGATGAGGTACTCCTGCCTCTGCTGAGCTGTGAAATAGGCTAGTTCAAGCCAAAATCTTCTTGCCTATAACATGCCTATAAGACTGTGAAGACTTGTCACTGTATTCATAATACATCTCTTATAAACCATGGAGGCTGAATACTGTGAGGTTCACTGTGGTCCAATTTATCTGGCCAAAAGTAAGGATTATGTAGTCGGAATTGCATTTTAGAGGGGAATGAGGAGTGGAGTTTGAGCACGTTTTCCAGTTCTTTCCAACAGTCCTCCTTTATTGATGGGGGGCTTCAAAAGAGTTTGCAGGTGTATAAAGAAAGGCAAGGAACTAAAACTTCTTAAACTAGTGTGTTGGGTTTGAATATCAGACCGGGAATGGGAATGTAGGAGTAGCAGATACTTTAAAACATGTCAAACAACTTTCTGGTTTTAGATTAGTTTAGTAAAAATGTTAAAAAATATTTTACTACTTTCATAGCATTGGCATAGACTAGAAATTGATCTGGCTGGGCAAAGTCCTGATTTGCCTTACAGAATCAGGGTGAAAGGCTGGCTAAAATGGGGGGGTTAACTTCGCGTGTCTTTAGGTTTTTGTGCTTCAGAAACTTTAAGTAAACTGGTACTATTCAGTGTTGGTAAAAGTGCACACCTTTATTCTCTCAAATTTGCTCTCATGAGTCTGGTGCTTGGTGCAGATGGGGCAGGAAGAAATTAATGGTGTTTCCAGCCTGAGTTTTATGTTAGAGCAGCAGTTGCTTGGCCCTATCCCTGAATCCTCTTTTCAGATTAAAAATTAATTTTCTCTGGTAATTAGGAATTGAATGTACTTGCTTTTTCTGAGTTGCCATTAATGTTTCCTGGTGGTTTTTTTTTGTTTCAGATGTTTGTGTCGCGCCTCACAGCTTATTTCAGAAGAAAATGTGTAGCAACAACAGATGAACGTGTGCAAAAGATGAATGAAGTTCTTAATTACATTAAATTCATTAAAATGTATGCCTGGGTCAAGCCATTTTCTCAGAATGTTCAAAGTGAGTTCTGTAAATGTCTCCTTTGCTGCAGATGCCCCATTGCTTTGTAGCCTGGTGCATCCTGACTTTGTGCTGTGGATGCTGCTGTACGAGCAGTGTGAGAGCACGGTCATCTGTCAGGCTCTTCTGTGTTATGCACCATGGGTTGGACAAACAGACTGGCTTCTGAAATTTCACCTTCTAGTGTAAAGATGTTTGTGGCATGACACTAATCTTAATTTTTTCAATTTTGTTCCTCTTTTATCATTTAATAAATGTGCTGGCTGGTCTGTTTTTAAAACAAAATTAAAAATCCCTATATTTGTGTGGAGATTACATACCATGATAGTTTCCTTGTCTATAATTGCTTTCTTTATGAGAAGGTTTATAATATGAAAAACACAGAAGTGTAGAGTTAGGCCTCTTCCTCAGTGTTTTCAGTGCTATGCTACTGTCTGTTGTGTGTGTACCCCCTGAATCACAGTTCAAACGTGGTGCCCCTATTTGTATTTCTAGAAATTCGTGAGGAGGAACGCAAAATCTTGGAGCGTGCAGGCTACTTCCAGAGCATCACTGTGGGAGTGGCTCCCATTGTTGTTGTCATTGCCAGTGTGGTGACGTTTTCTGTCCACATGATCCTTGGCTATGACCTTACAGCAGCTCAGGTAAACTGTTGTAGCTTTTCTGCTGAGCCATTTCTTGTGTGGCCAGGCTGTATCCTCACTCACAGAAGTGAACATCTGATGGCTGTGACAGCAGCAGGTGTAGTCTTATATTTTGTACAAAAGGCTCTTGGTGCTTTTTTGTCCTGACCTTTCTCAGAACAGGTTTTGGGCTGAATGTAAGTCTTCCTGTTTGCTGTTTGGATGGGGCATTGGGGATTACTGGATGTTTGTTTTGCAGTGTGCTTGGATGCAAACAGCACAAATGTCTAAAAATAGGGTTTGAATTTGTGACTTCACTAGTAGGTTAATGCAGAATTTACTGGTTGCTGTGTTCGTTAGACCTACAAACAGAACAGATCTGTCTTGGTCTGTTAAAAGCACTAGAGAAGGAGCTGTGTAGGTTTGCTGTTTTCTGCTGTTTGAGAGTATGTTGAATATTTAAATAGTTGTTCTTGAACTGGGCCTTTTCTACAGTTTTGACTGGCTGCTGTGCCATTTCAGCTTTTACAAGGCTGGAGCTGTTATGTTAGAATATTGCATCCAAATGTGGTTATTCTTCTTGTCTTGTTTTTAGGCATTCACAGTGGTCACTGTCTTTAACTCAATGACTTTTGCTCTCAAAGTAACTCCATTCTCAGTGAAGTCTCTGTCTGAGGCATCTGTTTCTGTTGACAGATTTAAGGTAAGCAGTCATTTGGCCTCACAGTTTTCACTGTAAGTGTGGAGTGTTGTATGTGTTCAGTGATGCAAAGGGAACACTTGGAAGGTAATATGATTTTAATGGCAGGGAAGTTATTTTTCTTTACACTTAGCATTCCACATTATTTCATTCTGCAGGAGATAGAAATGCAGTGAAGGAATAGTAGCAGTTTAAGGAACAAAATAATACTAGTGTGAGAAGCAAAGTAGTCTGATGCAATAATTTTATGATTTTGAAGTTGGCCCCAGGAAGAGATAAGAGTGAAGGACTTGGTGGCTCACTGTATAATAATTTTTAACTCCATTTTAAGAACACCTGTATGAAAAGACTGCAACATGTGTACAATGAAATTTTATGCTTTGCTAGTAAAACCTTTTGAAAATATCAGACGTTAGGTAAGCAGGTTGACAAAAAACAGTGGAGCTTTATCTCTGGTCATAGAACCCTGAGGTTAAGTGACTGAAATTCCCCTATATCAGTAAAATGGAGTTGTGATCTGGCAAAACAGATCTCTGACAGAAAATGTAAAACCCTGATAATGAACAATCTTATCTCACATCATGGGGATTGGAGGATGAATGCACTGTGTGTACTTCATGAACTCAGAGACGAGACCTTTACTTTGTCTTGTCTCTTGAAGATAACAGTGTATTACACATTGTGGAAATTTCCAAATTGGAAAATAGCACTTTCCAGGTAGAAGCTTTCACAAGCATTGACAGATGCACGGATTCTGTGTAATGCATTCGTGAAACAAACCTCTGTGTGAGAAAAACAGGATCTGTAGAGTGGTTTTGAGATTCCATTGCTTTTGAGCAATTGTGCGTCATCTTCTGATTCAGCCTAAAATCAGTCTGCTTTAAATCCAAGTGCACTAAGGGGAATTTTCTTTAGGAGGGAAGAGAAGGAAAAGGAAATTGAATTATCTCCCAGTTTGGCTATAAATTGTGTAGGAAATGTAACATGAGGTGGGGATACTCTGACATCACAATAAAAGTTTAATGGACTTTTTGGCTCTGTAAATGAGTATGAGCTTTCTTATGAATATGATTCACACATAGCAATTGCAAGAATAAATAAGGCTGGGAATTGAGAATTTTTAGTCACTAAAGACTACTTGGTTCAAAACAAATTGTGTAAGTGGCAAACATTTTATCATGTAATTAAACTGTGAAAAATGTCTTCCTAATCTGTTGATTATAAATACTGATGGATGTGGTGGAAAACATGATGCAGTTGACTTAATGGCTTACTTCTTATTGCCAAACAGCCCAAGATAGATCAGCTACACTTGTGCAAGATGACTTTTTCCCAGCAGAAAAGCTGATGGGTAAAGGCTCAGTTTGAAAGCCGTTCTGTCTCCTCCCATGATGAGTTGGTGTGCAGGACAAGTCAGTCACTTTGTCTCAAGTGACCTCTCCTCTCCAACCTGTGTGTTCTGCTCATGTGTTTTTAATCTGGAACATACAGAGCTGCAGTTGCAAACAGTGTCAAAGGAAGAAGCCCCTGTCACTTCACATCCAGAGTATTGCAGTTCTGTGAAAGTCGAGTGTATCCAAGTGCTTCCACCACATCCAGGAATGCCCCAGCCACTTAGCAGACCTGGAGTTAGTTTACACTAATGAGCTACCTTTTGCTCTTCAGCTTCCTCCTACTATATAGCCTGATGTGTTTTGCTGCGTGAGTGTGCCGTAGGCTTGTCTCCCAGTCTTGATCAGGTGTCTCATCTTTACACCTCTCTCACAACTCCTATCAGAGTTTATTTCTAATGGAAGAGGTTCATATGATAAAGAAAAAACCAGCCAATCCTCACACCGCGATAGAGGTGAAAAATGCTACCTTGGCTTGGGACTTCTCCCACGCCAGCGTCCAGAGCTCACCAAAGTTGACCCCCAAAGTGAAAAAAGACAAGAAAGTCACCAAGAGCAAGAAAGAGAAAATGAAGCTACAGAATGAAGGACAGCAAGCTGTGCTGGCAGAGCAGAGGGGCCATCTTCTAGTGGACAGTGATGACCATCACAGCCCTGAAGAGGAGCACAAAATCATCCACCTGGTTAACCTTCGGCTTCAGAGGACTCTGTACAACATTGACTTGGAGATAGAAAAGGTAAGAAGAAATGAAAGGAGGAAATCTGAGCTTCTAAAAGATCTCATTTTAGCTTCCCTCATGAACGGAGAGCTGTGTGCTGTTTCATTTTGTATGAAATGGAGCATATTGCTTTTGTGCACTCCTGTAATATCCATGGCAACTGCAGTATCCAGGATGCAGTGTCTGATCTTGCTGTAAACAGCTGTGCCATTTTAGCAACTAGGTCTTTGCAAACAGCCTGTGAAACAAGGGCAGGCTGTACAGCTTCCACATCCAGCTGAGGGGTTTGCAACTCCTAGGACAGTGTGTGAACCACTGAGCTCAGAGAATCTGCAGGGCACCAGCAACCAGGTGCTGGTGAACAGAGTGTTCCCGCAGTGGTTTGATAATTTTGCAGAGTTTCACCTGTATTCTGGGGGAAACATTTCAGGTGATTAGGTGTTCCAGTGGAGCATAACAGTGCTTTTCATTGAAGAATGTGCAATTTTCTTCCTTGAAAAATTTTCTACAGTAGGATGCAGGTTTTCAAGAATTATAGAAGCATTTGCTCCAAGATGGATAATAGCATGTAAGATGTCAAAGAAAAAATACTGAACTTAACACATGACATTTTCTACAAACACAAAAGCTTTGCAGTCAGGCAGTTGGATGTTTTAGTAATAGGATCCATATATTTATGGAGATATTCATGGTTAAATTGTCTTATATAGTTATACAAATAGAGGGAAAGTTCAAACTATTTTAAACAGAAAAAATCTATGAACTCTGGGAAGAAGGCATATAGTTTAAAAAATTGCCTCAGAAAGAGTACAGTTACTTGAAAAAGGCTGGTTTTGTCTCAGAAGTGTGGTATTGATAGAAGGCCAGCAATGTGTTCCACAAATGTCCATATACCTTTTGTGTTCACTTTACACTTTTACAAAAGGAATAAAAACAGTTTTGGTAAATTAATTATTTAATGTGGGTATTAACCCACCTATTATGTTGCAGAGAAAGTCTTCTAAGTGACTGAATTCTAGTATGTTCTTGGTACAGGTTCTTTAGGAAATAGGGTCTAAGTGGCAAGGAGTTTTACTGGACCCATATATGCTAAATTCTCTTTTCTTTCAGATTTTTCCTCTTTATATCTTTCCTTATCACTCTTAAAAGCATCTTGGTGCTTTTGGTTTATTGATCCTCTGAGCCTGTATCCCTAGTAAGAAGGAGGCTGGTCTTTAAATATCTTTATTTTTACCTGTGGAGTTGATTCCACAGTTTTATTTCATTATGGGATTGCGTTCACTGTATACAATTTGAGTTAAAATGCTGACTCTTGCTTTTTTTTTGTCTGTTATGTATCTTGATAGCTGTCATTCATATCCACCTGTCCTCTCGGAGGTGCTGAAGGTAGTCTGAATTCTGAAAGGGATGAAGAATGTAAGAAATGAGTACCATAATTTTTTCCTTTCTGCGCAGGGAAAACTTGTTGGAATTTGTGGCAGTGTGGGGAGCGGAAAAACTTCACTTATCTCAGCAATTTTAGGACAGGTGAGAAATTCCGTTTTCAGTACTTCTGCTCTTCTCTTTCCCATCTCCTATTTCACTTATTTGTACTCTGTAGAAGGAAGTCTATTCTAAACATGGGGTAGCATAATCTCACAGCTGGTCTGTAATTCCAGATGACCCTGTTGGAGGGGAGCATTGCAGTCAGCGGGACATTCGCATACGTGGCCCAGCAGGCCTGGATTCTCAACGCCACTCTCCGGGACAACATCCTTTTTGGCAAGGAGTATGATGAAGAAAGGTTTGTCACACTGCTTGCTGTTTTTCGTGAAAGCTTAGTAATTCTTGGCCCAAGCGTGGCAAAAATTTAATGCAGAGTACACTGCAGATAAAGCCTCTATGCCCTTCTGGAGTCTAAGTCTCCTCTAAGTCCCATTTAGGATCCTGTCTCTCTTGCATGTGGCCCTGTGGCTGGTGCCTGTCAGTGTGCCTGTCACTGCTCCTTGCAGTGAGCCTTGGCCTCATCCTGGACCTCTGGTTAAAACCAGTAGCTGCTGTGAGCAGCACTCAAGTGTTATTTGCTCTTGCTGTCCTGGCCTTGCCCTCTTCAAACACAACAACTGCTGTGTGCAATGTACTGACATCTTCCATGCCCCCCCTCCGGTGGGGGACTTTCCTGTGGCCCTCAGCCAACTATCCCTGAAAACAAACTCTCTCTTTATCCTCACAATGTTTCTGAAGTAGGTGATTAATTATAACCCTCAGTTTTCTCCTGAGAATCCAAGGCTGATGATTTGTTTTAGGCTGCTGGAATATCTGCTATTAGTTTAGAAATGGATATAATGCTGTACTAGCTAAAGAAATGTGGGGAAAATCAGTGTTCTTAACTATTTATCTACTTGTTCTTCAGATACAATACTGTGCTGAATGGTTGCTGTCTAAGGCCTGACCTGGCCATCCTTCCAAATGGGGACCTGACAGAGGTATGTTTTGCTTATACTAAACTAACTAATAGATGGAGAAAAGAGTTTTGGTTTGGCACTGTAAACTGGAGTGGGGTACATCAGTCTGGGGTGCATATGAGCCAAGCTGTTGAATGCACTCTCTTGAGCTGAGCTTAGTGGGCCTTGGGCTGTTAAGAGTTTTTTACTCAGATGTTGAGTTTTGAGAATTTTTTATTGTGTTATGAATTTAGCTGCCTTAATGGGACCTAATTGAACTTGATTTAAAATAGCTAAGAAAATCAACGACTATGTTAATTCATAAAAGGTAAAATAAGCAAAGAAAGTACTGCCTCTCAAGCATATAAACCTTGAGTTTGAATGTATAGCATGTCACAAAGTGGACACCTAAACTTGAATATGTATATGTATTAATATAAAATGTTATGGGGGAGTATATTTATATAAATATATAAAAAGGAATATTATGGTCTGCTTTATTCTGGTCATCTATGCTGCATGGTGCTGAAGAAATAAAATAATGGGTGTGTGTCTCTGTGCAGATTGGTGAACGAGGGGCTAACCTGAGTGGGGGACAACGTCAGAGAATCAGTCTGGCTCGAGCCCTGTACAGTGACAGGGACATTTACATCCTTGATGACCCCCTTAGTGCCTTAGATGCTCATGTTGGAAACCACATTTTTAACAGTGCAATAAGGAAGCACCTGAAGTCAAAGACTGTCCTTTTCATCACGCATCAGCTTCAGGTACTGAATCTCCCATACTTTCTTTCTTGGGCTTTCTTGAAATGGTTTGTTAATCAGTTGCCTTCATTCTGGATATTTCTGTGCCCTGACCTGTGGCAGGACAACCCTGTCTGTGTACAGAATGTGTGGTTTACATTTATGAGCTAGGTTTGCAAATATGCACTGAGCACAGTTTAATTATTTGATACCAGTGCTACTTGGTGTCTGATTGGGACTGGTAACACTTGGTAAGGAAAATTTACCAGAGAAATAAATATCCTCTTCAAAAATATTTTTGCTAACTTCCTATAAAGCTATTTCATCACAGCAGAAAATAGTTATATTTGGTGTCAGTAAAACAGAATTTATGTACCTGGGAATTTTTTTTTGCTGTCTTCTGTGCATAGGAGTATTAGTGCTTAGTCTGTCAGCATTTGCAGTGTTAAAGTATCCTGAGTCATGTCTTCCAGAAGAGATTGGTTTTGACAGGACGCAAAAACATTTTATTTGTGTAGTGTGAGTAATCATGGTACTCTAGTCTGAGGAGGACCTCTGAAAATCAGCTGTCTGTTATGTGGGAATAGGTGTGCTGTGTGCCAGTGTCTACAAGCTACTGAGAAGGGTTGTGTGGGAGTGTTTGGTTGTTGAACGTCGTGATAGAGACTTGTTCTTACTGCCACTTTCTCCAGTATCTTGTTGACTGTGATGAAGTGATCTTCATGAAAGAAGGCTGCATTACTGAGCGAGGCAGTCATGAGGAACTGATGAATTTAAATGGAGATTATGCAACTATTTTTAATAGCCTACAGCTGGGAGAAACACCACATATTGAGGTACTTGTTTATTTTAAAGTGCTCTGAATCTTGACTATTCTGAGGCGAACCAAGTGATCTTGTTGGAAACCTGGAAAATGGATTCACACATTTTTGTGTGTTGATCTGACCAATAGATTCTCTATAGAATAATCTGTGCTTCGTTAGCACTTTGTCACAGTTTGTTTTTAGGGAATGTGTGCTAGAGAGGACTCTGCCAATGAGCTCATGAGTTAATCATGAAAATATTGTAATGTCCCCCTGGTGATGCTCAGAGCAGGAAGTTTGTCTCTTATTGTACACTCCACACCTTAATTTACCTCCAAATTAGCACAGATCTTCAACAGCCTTTGTCTGAAAATATTCTTACTGGCTTGTTACTACTTTTTCAATGGAGTGTGACTGAGGCACAGCAGGTGTGACATAACTTGTCAGACATTAGATGTGACAGTATTTTGGAAGCATAACTGAAAATACAGTGTTTTGGAGGAGTTTGAGAAAAAATGTTTTGCCTTGACACTAATTTTGTTATGAAAAAATTCTGTAAATGCAAACTCGAATATGTGCTCTAGTATTTCATTTGGTGCAAAAATTGTAAATCTAGAAAATAACAGGTACCACTGTACAATGTTGTACCATTCAGTACAACATCTACATTTTAGCAATTTACTTTTTCCCACTTTTTGGCTCTTTGTTTCCGGAAGTTAATCTCTAGTAAAGATCTTTGCATTTTGTTTTATAACAACTTACTTGTCTAAATTTTGTATGCATTTTCTCTTAGAAAGAAAAGATTAAAAATATATCAGTAGTTTGTTTTTTAAGAGATGAGAGGCTCCTTACTCACAAGACATTTAAAACAAAACATTTCTGAGAAGGAGGCATTATAAGAATTACAGATTCAGAAGGAGCTTGGTGACACATTCTCCTGGGAGGTGTTTGTGAAAGAAACAAAAGGATATAATGCATTTCTCTGCATATCCTTTGAGGCATGAAGATCATAGTTTCTGCCATTTTAAGACTAATATAATGATAGTGAACAAGAGATTCTCCAGTCTTCATGCTTGGCTGACCTTCAATGTCGCTGTAAACATTAGCTCATGGAAGGACCATTAAATTGCATTCCCTAAGGGATAAGAATAAATGGATGATCAGTTGGATTCTCTGTGGTTTGGTCTTGTGTAAAGTGTGGGAAGGCAACCCTGAACATGGTGTGTGATGGGTTTCAGTCCACGTAGGTGACTCTGAACAGGCAGTAACTCCCAGTTATGGGAAGATGGCTGGGTTTAGAATGGTGCTTGTGTGTGCACTTTAGTTTGGATATTGGATTTCTGGAAGATCAAGTTAACCTGACTTTTCTTAAGAAAGCTCTCATGAAATGTCTGTAAGTGCTGGGGTGCTTGGGGAAAAAAGCCTCTTTAAAAAATTGTGAGTTATTTTTACAAGGGATAGGGAGATTATATCCTTCTTGCAGTAGTAGGCATAGCATTCCTCCACCATGTACACTCATAATTTCACTGATTCTGGAAATTAACCTTGCACTCTACCTGTACAGGTTGGTAGTAGTTCAGATTAATAGAGAAGGAGAATTTAATCCATCAAAGTTGGAAATCATCTGTAATAGATGTGAAGTTAATATCCTCTTTGACGTGAATGCTAAGCTATTGAAAGCCTTTGTCCTTAGGTGACAGCTCAGTAAAAGTTTGTGTTTAGATATGAAAATGTCGAAGCCAACTACTCCCATATGTTTAGTGTCATTGTTTTCCTGCAGATTAATATAAAGAAGAACACAAACAATTCACTGAAAAGGCCCCAGGATAAAAGTACCAAAACAGGGTCTGTGAAGAAGGAGAAAGTTGTAAAGAAGGAAGAGGAGGGTAACTATGTAATCAAATTGCTGGCTGTAATTATTTTGTACTCCAATAAGATCAAAACATGTGCTGCAAAGTATATTGTTGATGTACCTCTAAGGTTTTGGAGCTGTCTCAATCCTAATCACTTAGTGTGGATGATAGGATGCAGGTAGTGGGCAAAGAACATTCATTAATTCATTAAATATGGGTGCCTGTACAATGTTTTTAAGTTCAATCAGGCTGCTGTTGGTCAGATGCCATCAGCACAAAGGGGCTGGTACTGCCTTGTCCTCCACACCACCTCTCCCTCCTGTCCTAAGAGGGCCACGTGTCCTTGGCACTCAGTCCTGGGCACCACATGGCATTTATGGATGAAGGGAAGGTCTGACCTCTGTAGTTCTCTGTTTAATGTTAGCTTTGAACTTCACAGTTTAAAAAGCAATAGTGAGGCTAATCCCAGCCTAACACTTAAATCTGTTCTGATGAGGCTTTTTCAGCTGTACCATGATTTAAATGATTCTGTAGAAGAAATGTGACTTTCTGAAAAACTGTTTGACCCACTGAGATCTGAGTGTGAAGTAAAGTGTGTGTTTTTGAAAGTACTCTGCACAGTCTGAAAGATGAATTTTGTGTGTGTTCACAAATTTATAGGAGTTTCATGGAAGAGCTTTCTTTTCCTCATTCCCTCTTAATCCTCTGTTGTTTCACAGGCCAGTTGGTCCAGTTGGAAGAGAAAGGGAAAGGCTCTGTCCCCTGGTCTGTTTATGGTGTCTACATTCAGGCAGCTGGAGGTCCCTTTGCATTCCTCATCATCATGGCACTGTTTGTGCTGAATGTGGGCAGCACAGCTTTTAGCAACTGGTGGCTGAGTTTCTGGATCAAGCAAGGCAGTGGAGTAAGTTAAACAGCTTTTCTACTCTTGTGTCTAATGGGCTGGGGGTTTGCTCTGCTAGACTAATCCCAAGCAGTCCTGAGAGACCAAATGGTACTCCCTAATTTAAATAAGTTACATGGCTCCCCAGGAGGTGATCTCACTAGGGAGTTCATCTCCAAGCATAACAGAGCTCCAGTAATAAGAAACATATAATGACTTATGTGGTTTAATGCTGCCCTCTTGTTCCTTTTCTTGGTTAGAAAAGGAAGTGAAAATATGAAAGGGCCAACAAGCTAATTTTAGTGTTATTTTTTTGCTTAAATGTGATCTTATACCTAACAGGATAATTTTTGTTAAAATATGGCTTTGAGTCAAATGACTTAGAAATTGCTTTGAAGATTCTGATGACCTGGGGTGGTTTGGGCTTTTTCCCACTCTCGGGGCTTTGATTGCAAGTCTTTTTGCATTTAAAAATCCAAATATAACTGCAAGAGGTTTTTGTGGGGGCACAGAGAGAAAGCTACTAATCTGAGATGAAACAATGAAGTGCAGATGGCCAACAATATTAGAATCAGCAATGAGGTCCTTAAACATACACATTCTCATTCTCTTTTATTTTTGATCTTTAAGTAAGTGTGACAGTAAAGAATTTATTGCATAGTGGCAGAAATAACAACAGTGTTTGATAGAGAGAGCTATCCAAGGTGAAAATGGCTGTGTGGTGGTATCTGACATTGTTCAGAAGGATACAAGAAATAAGTATGAAATGAGAGATCATGGATCAAATTAAATAGGCATTGTGGTAATATTTTGAAAAATATTATAGGAAAAAGATCAAGGGCTGCAAATCTACAAGTCAAGCATCTCTGCCACGGAAAAGTTTCTAATGTATTCAATGGTCACTGAAGTACTTTAAAGAAGTATCAAATATAGTGGGAGAAGACACAAGGCAGTTAAATTCTGCCACATGTAATGTATATATGCTTCATCCTTGTCTTAACCAACCTCTGAAACCTTGATTTTTCTGCAGAACACCACTGTGACTTTGGGAAATGAGACTGTCATAAGCAACAGTATGAAAGATAACCCTCACATGCATTACTATGCTGGCATCTATGCACTGTCTATGGCAGTTATGTTGATCCTGAAAGCTGTTCGTGGTGTGGTCTTTGTAAAGGTATGTGCCAGTGCTGGTGTTTGTCTCCCCTTCCCCCTCCTTCTGCAAACTGCTGTCATTGTGGTTCTTTTAGTCATCTCCCAAGAGAGACTTTTGAACTAGAGTCAGTCATGGATTGTAGTGTTTTCATAGCCAGCTCTTGAGGCTGCACCACGTTTCTGCTAAACTTCTGCCCCAAGTAATAACTTCCTCTGTTGGTTGGAAGTGCAGAATGCAGTAAAAAACCTCGTATGGTTGGAGAGAGAAATGGAGTAGAATATTTGGGTGCCAGAGGAGAAGTAGTGGCAGGAACACAAACACTGCTTTATAACCCTGCAATGTTTTCTGCATTGTCAGGGAACTCTCAGAGCATCCTCAAGGCTCCATGACGAGCTCTTCCGACGGATTCTGCGTAGCCCCATGAAGTTCTTTGACACTACACCCACAGGGAGGATCCTCAACAGGTTTTCCAAAGACATGGACGAAGGTATCTCTTACTCTGTGCCCTGTAAATCCCATATTCAGACCTGCCAGTCAACTCCTGTTGCTGTTGGGGTGATTGTACCCTGTGTCTGTTGCCAAATGTGCACTTGCAGTAAACAGCTGGAATTGGGATGTACCTGGGTTATGATTCTAGAAGGCAGCTGATGGCTCAGGCATGCATTCACGTATGAAGAAGGAAATGTGCTGCTGCTGTTGTACCTCCAGGCTGCACATGGGTTCTCAGCAGTTAATGCGGGAGCAACTGAAAACTTTAGAGTGAAGGTGATGTGCAGCAGAAGTGGTAATTAGGTCAGAGTTCCATCAGTGCTGTTTCTGCAAATGGAAATAATTAGACTGCTAGCAACTCAGAAGATAAAAACATCCCAATGAAAATGTGCATTTTAAATTTGAATAAACTAAGAGAAATCACTATCTTTGTTACTTACGTACAGCTGGACTAAGTTGGTTTCTATAGGTTTAGTTTTCTGTACTCAAGATCATCTTTTCCTTCCATTTCACCAGTTGATGTTCGTTTGCCATTTCAAGCGGAAATGTTCATCCAGAACGTCATCCTTGTGTTCTTCTGTGTGGGGGTGATTTCTGGGGTTTTCCCCTGGTTCCTGGTGGCAGTGGGGCCCCTCATTGTCCTGTTCACAGTTCTGCATGTTGTATCTAGGTAAGTGCACCAGCTGCTTTGGCTAAAAATAGATACTTCCATCCCCAAATGCAACTTAGTGGTTGGCCTATGGTGGTTCTGCATGAAACTCAAAGTGCTTCTTTCCTTCCAGAGTTTTTATTCGAGAGCTCAAGCGTCTGGACAACATCACACAGTCTCCATTCTTGTCTCACATTACATCTAGCATCCAGGGTCTCTCCACAATCCATGCCTATCACAAAGGACAGGAATTTCTGCACAGGTCAGTCTAAATATCCATGTGAGAATGGTGGAGCACAAAGCTGAATGCAACAGCTTCTGGCATTCAGAAGGATTTATTACTGGGGTCTGATGGATCATTGGTTCTGTGACTGAAAGTTACTTTTCTGGGGAAAAAAGTTGGGAGAACAGAAGGAAGGGTAAGGGAAAACTGGGAAGAGCAGTGGTGGGGAAAGTTTGCAAACCCTGCCATCATGTTTTGGTTTGAAACTTGGTCAGTGATGAGTCTTCCTACCCTGAATCCTGATACTGAACAGGGGTTTAAATAGGTCTGATATTTGTAGAACATCAGGCTCATGGAGTCTACTAACCTTTGCTGTGTTTGTTTCAGGTACCAGGAGCTGCTGGATGACAACCAGGCCCCGTTTTACCTGTTCAGCTGCGCAATGCGCTGGCTGGCTGTGCGCCTGGACATCATCAGCATTGCTCTGATCACAACCACTGGCCTTATGATTGTCCTGATGCATGGCCAGATCCCTCCTGCCTATGCTGGGCTGGCCATCTCATACGCTGTGCAGGTGGGTGTGGCTACATATTGTAATACTTAATTTCTTTTTAAGGTAGATATTGCTAATGAGCAGACAGCGTCTGGCGCTGGCTCAGAGGAGCTGCAGGGCTCTGAGCGCGCCTGTTGGAGCTGCTGTTTGGCCTCTTCTGCCTCCTTGTGGCGCCGAGGTGAAATTAAAGAGCTTAGACACCTCATACTTAAAGCTGTTCTCTTGGGAAACGTTTCTAAGATGCTGGTTTCTGAAGGAATTCATAAAATGTGGTGATTTTAAAATGATCTATTTCATTAACTTGCCTTGAACACTTTGGTTATATGGTGCCCAACAAGTGTCAAATATCATAGAATTCTTTAGGTTAGAAAACACCAGTAAGGCTGTTGAGTCCAACTGTTACCTCAACAATGCCAAACCCACCACTAAACCATGGCCCCAGGTGCCACATTTACACGACTTTCAAATATCTCCAGGGACAGTGACTTCACCGCTCCACTGGGCAGCCTGTTTCAGTGCTTGGCAACTCTTTTCATGAAGAAATGTTCCTAACATCCAATCTAAACCTCCCCTGGCACAACTTGAAGTTGTTTCCTCTTGTCCTATTGCTTGTTAAGTGGAGGAAGAGAACAAACCCCCCCTGGCTACACCCTCCTTTCAAGGAATTGTAGAGAGTGATAAGATCCTCCCTGAACCTCTTCTTCTCCAGGCTCAGCCCCCCCTACCTCCCTCAGCTGCTCCTCACAGGACTCCAGACCCTTCTCCAGTTCTGTTGCCCTTTTCTGGACGTGCTCCAGCACCTCAATGTCTGTGTTTAGTGAAGGACCCAAAACTGAACACAGAGTTTGAGGTGTGACCTCACCAGTCCCAAGTATGGGGGACAGTCACTGCCCTGGTCCTGCTGGCCACATTCATCTCAAGTCACAGCTCTAAAAATGTGTTTTCTTTTACCCCTTCAGTTAACAGGGTTATTCCAGTTTACAGTCAGACTGGCTTCAGAGACAGAAGCTCGTTTCACCTCAGTTGAGAGGATTGACCACTATATCAAGGTAGGATTGTAATGCATTCAACTGCCTGTTGTGAAATTTTGTGTTTCTTGTTATGTTGCTGTTCTCAGCCATACTCTGCCTTAGTACAGAATATATGTTCCTGATCTTAGAAAGGCACTAAATCCTGTGCTGTGACAGTACAGAGTGAGTTTTTGTGAAGCACATGTGTCAGCACTGGGGGGCTGAATGGCCCCAGAGCTGGTAGGTAACTAAACTTAGAGGCATTGCTGGATTTACTTAAGGCTATTGGAAGCTTGCTGGTACTCACAGTAAAGAGTGGAGTGTGTGAAAAGGGTAACTTTGGGATTCAAAGCATTATTTTACAGCAAAAGGATGGTGTTCTGGCATCCTTCATTCCAAACCTAATGGAATTCCTTCATTTAAACACAGATAACTGTTAGTTACTTTATCTACAAGTAATTCCACTTCATCCTAATAAGCCTACTTTTCCACAACTGTCTTACATAACATATGCTTGAAAAGTCAAGGAAATGTTCTTACTGTAAACATGAGAAATGTGCTCAGCTGAACATGATAAATGTGCCAGGCTAAATACTTAGCAAGCTGCTGTGATTTTCTGTAACCCTTTCTTTGTAACTGGGGTTTGTGTGTGCAGAACTGGGCATAGGTCAGTGGGGAAAGCATAGCCAGGAGAAAGCCTCCTACTGGGTCTGGTGTGTGAGGCGAAAGGCTTTCCCATTTCATGTTCCCTGTGAATCTCAGAGGGAGATACATATCTTTATTGGGTACATCTGGGCTATTTAGTAGTTGATGTTTGTAGCTCTTTTTTAAAGCCTGTGGACGGCCAGTGAAACACCATTCAGGTCCTGGGTCTTACCAAGGCCCAGGCTTGGCTTTTTTCAGTGGGGGCTCAAGGTTGCTGTTTTGAGCACCAAGCTCAAAGAACTGGAGCACTATCATAGCAGATGGCTGTTTTTCTCTCAAACCCCCTGGTGTACAATTAATCTGCCTGTAACTAGATGTTGCAGATGTCCACAACTGGCATCCCTCTGGGATCTCTCAATGGTCATCGTAGGAAATGGGTGTCTCCAGAGGGCAATTTATTACGTGTTCCAAGTATTTATATTAGAACAAGAAAAATCACACTCCAGGAATGCTGTTTTATAGCCTTTGTAGAGACTATAAAGGAGTTGTCATGGCCTGGATCAGTTACATGAGGTGAATCCCATGACAGGATTGCTGCCATTCCTTGAGGGTGTTTGTGCCAAATATGAGAAAGTGACCTTGACTTCACTCTAAACATGCTATAAAGCCTTGTGTTTGGCTTTCAGAGGTTCTGCTTTTCTGTTTAATCTGTGCACTGCTCAATAAGGGGCAGAGTGAAGTGGCAAAACTAAGCAGGCTAGAAGGGACTGACTGAGTGATTCAGTAGGGCAGGGGACCATGAGGAGGAGAAGGAAGAAGGTGGCTTTTAATGTGTTGCTTGGACATTCTTGTCTGTGTCAAAATCAACAGTGGTGACCCTGGCATGGCATAGCAGATGAGGCTTAGAAATGCGGCAGATTTTGCAGCCAGTCTTTGGAGTGCCATGAAACTCAATACTATTGTGCAGATAAATAATAGGCCTAAAATACATTTTGAATTCCTTTGATGAAAACCACTGTTGTATAGAAGGACTGATGTCATTACTGAGGCAACAGGAGGAGAATTAACAGTGTGATCAGTGTAATACAGCAAACTTCTGGACCACTGGGCCCATATCCAGCCAAACAGCTCATCCTAAAACTGCCATAAATGATCTGGGCTGAGTCTGCAGGGAAGAACTGTTGAAAGCTGCAGCTGGTAATTTTCCTTTGGTGGTGTTTACTGGAAACTGAACTTCTGTATTTTTGTTACAAGACGCTTTCCCTGGAAGCTCCTGCTCGAATTAAGAATAAAACTCCTCCTCTGGACTGGCCACAGGAAGGTGAAGTTGTTTTTGAAAATGCAGAGATGCGGTACCGAGAGAACCTCCCTCTGGTACTTAAAAAAGTGTCCTTTACCATCAAACCGAAGGAAAAGATTGGCATTGTGGGGAGGACGGGCTCAGGTAAGGAAAAACACTAAGCAGAGTTAAATGAATACATTTACAGAATAGATTTGGGCAGTCATATTGGTTCTCCTCAGTGTCTGAGTAAGTTGGTTGCCCAGGAGGGGTCGAGCACTGTCAGTGGAGGTTTCCATTCATGTCTGTACATAAGCAAGGTCCCTATAAACAATAATGAAAACAAGTTTCCATTTAAAGCAGAGGGATATCTTACTATGCTTGAGCCAGTATGTTGATAATATTGAGCTCCCCAAACCACTGACATGCCCAGATTGGCGCTTGTCTAACTCTCTTCAAAGGTTCTGAACTGATGCTGCAGCCAGGTTTGGCTCTGAGCCACCTCAGAACTCTCTAATGTGAAGAATCCAAACTCCTGTTTGTGATGTGCCTTAAATCAACCTCAAAATGAGTTTCTAAATAAGTAATTTATATTGTTGTATTGGGTTTTCATGGCAGGGTTTTGGCAGGGTGGAGCAGCACTACAGGGATGGCTTCTTTGAGGAGAGATTAGGAGCTGCCCCCACAATTGCGCAGAGGTTTAAATGCTGAACCTCAGAACTTACTGGAGCATTGCTTGCCAGGACTTTTTGGTATTTTAAAACTTCTTAGATGTGGACAGCTTTTAAAATGTGTTCTCATCTGAAAGCTATTATGATTCTGTAGGAACACCAGTCTTGTTTTTCCTTTCTCATTTTTAGGGAAGTCTTCCCTTGGAATGGCACTCTTTCGTCTCGTTGAACTGTCTGGAGGCTGCATTAAAATTGATGGAGTGAAAATAAATGACATTGGCTTGGCAGATCTTCGGAGCAAACTCTCCATAATCCCTCAGGAACCTGTGCTGTTCAGTGGCACTGTGAGGTTAGTGAGACTATTAGAAGCATGAAGGGACTGAGCAGTCCTCCATCTTATACCTGAAATGCCATAGGTGCCCAGTGAGGTGGTAGCTCTCAGGCATCCTAGCTTCTGTTCTGGTTTTGAAACAAAAAAACCCCACAGGTGAACGATTTTAACTGCCCCAGTGCAGCACTGGGTGTGATCATCCTGTATGGAAGTCCTGCTTCCCTGTAGATGTGGTTGAAGTTTTAGTATCTTTGTCTTCCACCTCCTCTTGTTTTTTGGCTCTTCTAACCTCAGTGTGCTGGGAATATCTGATTTCTTTGGCAAGGAAACTGTTAGTGGAAGGCCACGTGGGAATCACCTGTCTGGATGAATTAGCACACTGCTGGTTTGCCATTCATTGCTGAGTTAAAATTCTGCTTGTTTTCTGCTTCCCCTTCCAGGTCAAACCTGGATCCTTTCAATCAGTACAGTGAGGAACAAATCTGGGCTGCTTTGGAAAGGACTCACATGAAGGAGTGTGTAAGTATTGTGTGCCCTGGGAGATGCATGTTTGCAATGCAATGTAATCTGTTAGTAGCTATTTTTAGAGGTCTTTATCCAAGCTTTCTCTCTGGGTTTTCCACCTTGTTCTCAATGCTTTATTTGGCCATTTTTTTCTTTTTTCCCATGATTTTATCACACTGATTTTTTTGTTTGTTTGTTTTTTAGGAACATGCCATATTCTGTGGGTTTTAGTATGTAGCATATACTAAAATATATATATATATATAGCAGAGTACTGCTTCATCACAGGGATTCTTAGGGTGTTAAAAGTGATATTTTAGGGTGATTTCAAGTGATATTTTTTGTATGTGCCTTAGGTGTCCATTCTATATTTCCCTTTGTGACTGTACATGTCATATGTGCAGATTTGTACTGAACTTAAGACCTGCCCTTTGCAAGGCTCTCTGCAGCAAGTCTTGCTGCCATGACATTTCCAACTCTTTTTCTTGTAAGTCAGGTGGCAGGTATGGCTATGGAACACCAGCTGCAGGATTTCCTGCAGGGACTAGGTTCACTCTCTTCTGGTGACAAAGATGGTCAGGAGTTCTGTTGGTGTTTATATAATTCTATGCAGTGCTCTTAAGATTTTTGCCTCTTCTTTCCCACAAAGGTTGCACAGCTGCCTATGAAACTTGATTCAGAAGTGATGGAAAATGGGGAGAACTTTTCTGTTGGAGAGAGACAGTTACTGTGCATAGCTAGAGCTCTGCTGCGTCGTTGCAAGGTGAGCACAGCAGGGAAAGAAATAGCTGGAGATACCAAAATTATAGGATTTAATATGCCTTTTTATGTGCTGGATTCTTTCTGTGTCTCAGAGGAATCAGACCAATGATTATTACAACCCAGAGAGGTGTAAGGTTAAAACAACCAGGAAGGTATGTATAGCCAGCTCATGTGATGTCCTGCCATTGGAAAGGCATTGCTTGTAAGTGCTAAGCATAGTGTGTTAGACTGGCCTAATCATTTATTCAGTGTCCTGTTACTGGGGAGCATCAGATTCTTCCCTTCCTCCACCATTTTGTGAATATGACCCAAATGTTTTCTTTTTCTACGGTGCTCCTCTAAAATGTGGTCTCCAAATGGAATTTGGGACCATGTTATACCAGCCAAATGAAAGATTTTGCAGGAATGGAAAACAAACAATAATTACAGTGAGACTTTTGGCTTGACATTGACCAGGATTCTGGTTTTAACAACCTTTTTTTCTGAAATGTGATGACATATCATAATATTTTAAAGTTCACTCTGCATCTGTTTTTAAAGCCAGACTACTCAGTAGAAGATACTGCTGTCTCTGCAGTACCTGCACAAAGCACATCCAGTTTAGCTTTGACAAGAAGTCACTCCAAATCAGTTTGTCTGAGGGGAAAAGACTTCTTACCCAGTGTAAGAAAGCTATTCAGCCTAGTCAGTATTGACTCATGCCAGGAGGAATGTCACACCAGGGATGTGTCAAATTAGTTTACTGGTAAAATTTGTATTTGAGATTCATCTATTGAATAGAAAATTGAATTTAGTGGAAACTTGAGGCCCAGGTCATAACTACATGTAATTCTAGGGTGTGACCATAAAATGTCATCCATAGGCTTTGTTGAAGGCAATTACATAAAGAAAACTGAAAGGGCACTTGTAAAATCTGCATTTATGCCCACAGCTCTGTAAGGATTGCCACTTATACCAATGCTTGGCTGTGGCCATTCTGCCTGCTCTATGTATTTTTATATTCAGGGAGGGAAGGTATGACCATGGGTAACAGCCAGGATTCTGTGCTGCTTTCAGATATTGATCCTGGATGAAGCAACAGCTGCTATGGATACAGAGACAGACTTACTGATCCAGGAGACCATCAGAGAGGCGTTTGCAGACTGCACTATGTTAACAATTGCTCATCGCCTGCACACGGTCCTGGGCTGTGACCGGATCATGGTGCTAACACAGGGACAGGTGAGCAGGGATGGGGATGCCGTGTGTGCAGGCTGAACTGAGGGAACAGCTGCACTGCAGGGTAGAAAATCCTCTCTGTTCATTCATATCCTTGGTAATAATACTCCAACAGAATCAGTTGCTGCCTGTGACAAGATCAAAGATGGGAATTTTTTTTACCATAGAATAATATTGTCTTTAAAAATCTTTTTGAGGCTTCCTTTGTAGGTTAATTCTGAGATGGGTAATAACAAACATCTCTGCTGGGGCTCAGTGGCAGTTTCCCATTACTTTCATAAAGCCCTGTGCTATCAAGCACACCTATGATACTTTACCTATTACACCAGATACTTCACCTATTTTTCAGGCTTCCATTTGGGAACCATAAACAGTTAAATGCAAGAACATTAGGTAAGGCTCTTAAAGGTAGCATAGTATCTGCCTCTGCCAGAATCACCAGAGGTTGCTTCTCCTTGGGCTAGTTCCAGGTTTTGGGTCAGTTTGAAGCATTCCAGGTTACATTATCCATAAATGCAGGTACTTCCACTGCCTGGTGTCTCATCTAAAGATGAATGCTGTGGTTTCTGTTCTTTACCATCACATCACAAATCCAAGGGGTGGGAGTCAATTCTCTGCTGAATTTTACTGACATATTTTACCTGCCTTGTTTGGTTTCAGGTAGTGGAATTCGACACCCCGACTGCCCTTCTGGCCAACGAGAACTCACGCTTCTATGCTATGTTTGCTGCTGCAGAGAACAAGGTTGCTGTCAAGGGCTGAAATTCAGGGCAAAGTCACTTTAATTTTGGAGAGCTATGCTCCCTGCCTGTGGCAGGCCAGCTCTTCCTCCTCCTCGCAGATTAATGCCTTTTCATCTTTTAATTTTTAGCATAATGTGTCAAGCCAGAGAGTTTTTAAAACCATGTCAGAAAGAACTCTTCATGTTTTTATTATTGTATTTATTTCATATTACTAATTTTTTGTTATTAAATGCACTCTACAAATGGCTCAGGGAGCCATAGTTATAAATGTATCAGAGGCCTATAATGAAGCTTTATACATGTAGCTATATCTATACATAATTCTGTATATAGCCTATATTTACAGTGGAAATGTAAGCTGTTTATTTTATATTAAAATAAGCACTGTATTAATAACAGTGCATATTCTTTTCTATCATTTTTGTACAGTTTATGGTACCAGAGGTCTGGCTTTGTTCTCGGACTGTATCAGACAACATTTTGTCTCTTACAGTTCGTCTTTTCCTAGTGCTGGATTTTCTGCGTGTCTGAGTGGAAGTGAAGCTTTGCAATAGTGTCCTTTATTGTCACATCTTTGTCTAGCGCAGCAGAGAAGAGCTCTGTGGTGTAACTATTGCATTGTAATTTATCAAAGCTGTTTGGGGCATCGCTAATGTTCACCACGGCAGCGGCTGCTGCTTCTTCCCATGATGCTTTTCCAAAGCAGGGTTTTTAGTGATCCAAATGGAGAACCACTCCTGGGTCATATGAAGGCCTTGTATTTTCTCAGTGTCCTGACACAGTATTTCTTACTGTATCAGCAGAGTTTATTTTAATGCAAGCAAGCCCAAGCTCTTCCTGCTTCGCTGATCTAACACAACCAAAATCTTACTATTTGTGGAATGATCTGTAACAAACTATTCATAAGGTTCAAATCATACCCTGTATGCTGGCAGGAAAGCCTTTTCAGAGTTGCTTCAGCTGACTCTTTATCTTGAAGCTGCTAACACTCCTCAGAGGTTTAGGTTGGCTTTCACTGGCATGGGTAACACTAACTCTTTGTTCTGCTCACTTATACTAAGATTAATCAACATCGATATTTCCTGTTTCTTTCTTGCACACTTGTTAAGGAAGCAGTCCTTGACCCCACGTCTTCTGGAACCTTAAAGGGGTTCCTGTTGATCAGGATGTAACACTGGTGTAGGACATGGTTTTCTTACTGTAAATGACCTACCTCAGGTTACTGGGTCCTGTGTAGTGCATTGCCATGATCACTGTACACCATCCCTGTTTTTTGGGACCTGTGGCCCAGGGGGACACAGTTGCTCCTGTGATAGCTGTGACTTATTGAATGGTCAGCGTTGCATGTCTTTGTCAACTTGGACATTTTGTAGCCTTAGCATGTTTGCAAAATGTCTCACTGAGGCAGAAATCTGAAAAGTAAATAAAACTATTTTGGGTTTTGTAAATTTTTTTGGCTTAAGTGGTTTGTTTTGGGCACATAAAGAACTTTGTACCTTTTTAAGCCCTGGGGAACAGGTTTGCAGACTTTTGGTTTTTTTTTTCCTTTTGTCATGCACCGTGGTCTGATCTTTTTTCCTTCAGAGTGAAGGTGTTTCTTTAAAAGTGTAGTGAGTGATTTTTGTGCCCTCCAGCATGGAGGTAGCTTGCAATACATGTATGTTGAGTAGTACAGAGAGTAATAATTTATAGTGCAAATATTCAAGGCAAGTAGAAGAGCTGAGGTCAGGTGGAAGGCCTTCTTAGGCTCAGATTTTCCATTTTCTTTACCTGAAAGCACTACTGTTTAGAGTGACATGACTACAAAGTCACAGAAAGAAGCATTTCTACCTACCACTATCACAGGCAAATTGTGGCATTAACAGAGCTTGCACTGTAGCTTGAAGTAGCACAAAAAGCATTGTTGTGATTGTTCTTAACTCTTGTCCGAAGCAAGAATTAGCTGGCACAGACCTTACCCTGCTCACAGGCCTGGAGTTTACCCCATGGACTTCAATATTTCCCTTGAAGGAAATGGGCTAATGTACCTGGTTCTGCATGCTGCTGGGGTCAGTGTGTGACTTCACTTTGCAGCTAAGGCTGAGCTAATGACAGTCTGGGCAAAAGGGGAGCCATCCTGATCTTATCCTCCTTCTTCTTCCAGGCTGGGACTTCCTCTTCCCTTCCCGATGCCAGCAGTGGCTCTTGTGTGGTCCAGTTCAGAAAGCTAACTTGCAGAAAGCAGGAATGCTGTACAAAGAAGGAGACAGGAAGGCACCACCCACAGGAAGGGAGGTGAAGTGAGGCTGCTCTTTTCAGGAGGTGCTGGCTGTAACAGTAGCATAGGTGTGAGAGGGAACTGCTCAGCATTCACTGCTCCAAACTGCTGCTTCCCAGTTACACTTTCCCAAGGAGCTGAATCTTTGCTGCAGCTTTGGTCAGCTGAAACAGCTCAGCAAGGTGCCAAACAAGGGTCTGTGATGGAGCAGGTGAATAGTCAGCTGTGAACCACAGGGGTTAGCTCAACCATTCTGTTAAACCTTGACTGCAGCACTGTTACTTTGGAATTAAAGACAGAGACTGACAGAAGGAAACGTTCTTTCTGTTGTGATCACTTCTGTGCTTCATTTGGCACTTATTTCACAGGTGTACTGAAGTATTGCTGCTCACAGGTAGCTGTAATTTTTTAACTGGCTTTCATCCTGAACCACAGGAACAAGCTGAGGCCTGGCCAAGGCCCCTGTCACTGAAGTGGAAGGAAGAAACATTAATATTTACAAATGGGACTGAAATATCTGTATCTTTGGAGCATTCTCCAAGAGGTTGATGATGATGATTGGAATGTTCAGGAGTTGGATTCTGCTTCAGAATTTATAGTATGATATCCAGAGAAGACTTCATTCTACGAGGAATAGAATAAGACACTGGGATTGGGACAGAGACTTTCCTTGAAAGAGATCCTACCCAAAATAGCAAGGAAATAGCACATGCTTCTGTTCTGGTTTAATATCAGCTGGCAACTAAGCCCCACACAGTCCTTTGGGATGGGGGAGAGAATTGAAAAGGTAAAAGCTAGAAAACTTGAGACTTGAGATTAAGACAGTTTAATAGGGAAAGCAGAAGCCACACAAGCAAAGTAAAACAAGGTATTCATTCCCCACTTCCCATGGGCAGCTATCTCCACAAAAGCAGGGTTCCATTGTGTGTAATGGTGACTTGGGAAAAACAAGCACCATCATTCTGAATATCCCCTCCTTCCTCTCCAGCTTTTATAATGCCATATGGTCTGGAATATCTCTGTGGTCAGTTGGGTCAGCTGCCCCTGCTGTGTCTACTCCCATCTCCTTGAACACCCTCAGTCAGCCTCCTTGCTGGTCAGGTGAGGAGCAGAAATGTCCCTGGCTCTGTGCAAGCCCTGCTCTACAACAGCTATTCAACATCCCTGAATTATCAACACTGTTTTCAGCACCAACCCCAAACAGAGCCTGATACCAGCTTCTGTGAAGAAAATTCACTCTGGCTAAGCCAAAACCAGCACACCTTACAGCAAAGGCTGTGGCCTAAGACCAGCAGGTGTGCAAGAGAAAAGAGATGTGCCTGGGATAACTGGTTGCTGTTTCTCTGGAATTTCCATTACATCAGTTTTGCTTATTCTGTCCAAACATACTGAGTGCAGCTGATCCTGCCTCATTATTAAAAGCTTAGAGCCTCTTCAAGAGAGTGTGTTCCTGCTCATCTGTCTGATGAGTGGACACACTGCACTTGCTTGGGACTTCAACCAAAGCACAGGTAGGATTCTTCTAAAATTACCTCGGAGTTAATATGCAGTTAGATCAGGGTAATCAGGCCCTAAAGGTGCCCTGGCTTGAACACCTGAGGACCTTTATCTGTGGTGAAGGTTGAGCAGGGTCAGATCCTGAGGTTGCTTTGCCCATCACCTGTAGATGAAAGCCAGGTCAAACAGGTTTAGTGGATCACTGGAAACAAAATTGGAGGAAGCCAATTTTTTTCAAAAGGAAACTGGTATGAGTGAGAGAAGGTGTCAGAAGGATAAGAGCAGGACATTTCATTTATTGAAGGAGGATGTGGACAGCAAAAATGGCAGGATGAAATGTTTTTCTTAGTTACAAGGGGATTTATTGCAAAGGCAAAATTTCTTTTTGAAGGTGCTTCAAAAGAACACTGAGAAAGTGCAGGGTGCAGCAACCAAAGAGCCTGAGTGCTATCTCATTATTTTTTACTGCAACTGTAGCATATGTTTTACTATATATAAGTGATTACACAAAGGTTTTCTTTAGCTTCAAGTTGGTGGAGGGTGATACCGTGATTTGTTTAACCCTTGGTTGAGCCTGTAACCACAGCTACAACGTGCTGAGGCCACACTTTGTGTCTCTGGTGTGACGATACCGTGGAGACTGAGCTGGAATTTGGTGCAGATGCTGCAGTTGTTAGTGTAAGGCTGGGGAGGCTTTCAGAATGTACCACTACGAATTCATTAAACCCACAACCGTGTGAGAAATGTTCCTGTCTTGTCCAAAATATGTGCCTTGGAGCCTCATCAGGCAGTGAGGTAGGCAAAGCATAACAGTGAAAATTAGAGTGAAAATAACTTACGGAAATGTCATTACATGGGGCAGAGACTGTGTTTCTCTTGGGCTGGGGAAAGTGCAAATCACAGTTACTTGCACACATCTCCTTCCTTCCAGCTTGCTGACTCCTGCAGAGAAACAAGTGCTTGTACAAAGCTGATAATTTTGTGGTTTCTGTCCTTTCCCATTTAGGAAGGCAGCAATAGAGGATGTGTGATTGATTACCTCGAGTTCTGAGGAAGAGTAAAGTACGTTATGTCTGAGTTGGGTTCTGGGGCCAGTTTGCAGTGAGAGTTGGAGGCAGGAAACGATGGGCGGCGGAACTGGGAGAGAAGGGATTAAAAAAGGGGTGTGTATGGGTGCAGGGAGAAGGGAGGCTATTTAGGGTTAGCTGTGAGCTCGATGTGGGTGTGACCAGGAGGAGTGAGGAAACCAAACTCGGTACCGGTGGGATGAACGTGCAAGAATCAGCCCTGCTGGGAGCCGTGGGGTGGAGGGTTTGGGGGTGTTTGGCGTGGAGCTGGGGCGGGGGACGGTGAAAGAGGAATTCAGGCGGTGCGGTGGGGACAGAGCTGGCTGTGAGGGGCCAGGAGTGATCCGAGCGGGGCATTTTGGCCATGGCCGTTCCTAGAGCAGGAGTGCTGGGATCTGTGTGTCCGGGGCTGGGCTCTGGGGAGAGGAGGGAAGCTCTGCGTGGGCCGGTTAAAACTGTCCTGTGAAAGGGGCACGGCTGGACGGAGCCGCTGGCACGCAGGGCGGCAAGCGCGGATCCCACGCCTGTGAGTGAGGGAACGAACGAATGAATGAGTGAAGGCACAAGTGATCGCTGCTCTCCTGGGAGCGGTGCCGGTGTC
>VYXD01012732.1:265077-357826 GCA_013397195.1 Hylia prasina
CGACTACGGCTCGTCCCTCACCGTCTCCCTCCCCGCCGCCCTCCAGCCGCATCAGCCCTTCCAGATCATCGTCCGCTACACCACGGCCGACGGCCCCGCCGTGAGTACCGGGCGGGGGTTGGTAACGTTGGAAACCGGGTCCCGGGGCGGCTGGCAGAGCCCTCCCGTGCCGCCCGCGCCTCTCGGACATCTTTGCTCCTGTTCTGAGTGACCGTCGGGGAAGCGCCCCGGCTCCGCAGCAAGGGCGGGGGGAGGTGTCTCACTGCCAGCCCCTCCGGTCCTGTCCCTGGCCCCATCGCCCGGCAGCGCCAGCCCGCCGGGCAGCAGCATCTGTCCCCTGCCCGCAGGGGCTCTCCCCGCGGTCCCCGGGGTCGGTGCTCTTACCGACCCAGCTGCTTTCCCTCCTGTCTTCTTCCCATCGCGTGGACCCCAAGGCTATTCATCGCCCCTCACTACAGTAATTTAAAAGTTTTTCGTTCTTTAAGGACATTGCAGTTGCAGGCGAGGTGAGTGAAAATTTACAAACTCTTGCCTCGACTCAGTCCTTCAGGATAAATGATGTCATCCACAATGCAGGAGTTTCCCTGTGGGTTTTGCCAACTGCTAACAAAATCAGGCCTTTCACACCTAGGCTGGTGTTCCAGTCAGCTATGGTCAGGAGCTTTGAGAAGAACAGGGGTGATTCCACATCTTCCTACAAGCTATCTGCTGAAAAAAGGGATGAGAAATGGCCCAAAACACCCCTTTGGATGTAGCCATGGACATGCTTCCATGTCTGTGGATTGGCTTTCTTCAGCAGTGAAATGCTTTGTAAATTCTGTCATTTCTTTTAAACCCTCGGTATTTAGAAGCACTTTATTCCTAGCCTTTTAGGTGCTGCTTGTCAGATCTGGTGTTTTTAAAAAATGATGACAGTGGAAATATGAAGTTCCCACTGGAACATAAGTTCCTTTTATTACTGTACAGTCTGTTCAGGCTGGAAATTAAACTGAGGTGATTTTCATCATGTGGTTCATGAATCTATTTGCGAAATAAATGTTTTTTTAATAAGAGTCTTGCAGCTTTGTTGCATGTGTCTTGCCTAGAGGAATAGTCTCTCAGCCCTCTGAATTGGTGTTGCTGTTGCACTGATCAAAACCAGTAAATGTGTGGATCTATTTGACTTTTACAACATATTTAACAAGAGCAGGAATTGAACATAAAAGCTTCTTGCAAAACAACCCACAGGAAGTAAATGGTAGGCCTTTCCTCTTGATAGGAAAGTCTTGCTGATTAGAATTTGTTTACTGGATGTTTCTCTGTCTAATACTACGTGGAAGATCACAAAAGTAATTTCATTTGGAATGATCTGGGCAGTCTTAAGACATTGACTCATTTGCAATAGTGAGTTCCACATGAAGATTTTTATTGACAGAAGTTTCTTGTGGTTGTCATATGGTGACTTTTAGATGTTCTAATCCTTCCCTAAAAGTGCAAAAATGATGTAAGATTCTGGCACTTTTAAAGTTCAGATCCACTTGGATATTGTTCCTTTTCACCCCTGGAATTCCTGGCTTTACTATTTCCTTGTACAATACTCTGCCATGTAGCTCCCAGTGTGTTCAGAAGATTCCGTTCATTATTTTTTCCCCCAGGTTTATGAAGAAACCTGTTTCTTTTGTCCACTCTCTGCTCTGTTTATGGTGAGAAGGCCTCAAAGCTAATTTGGCATTGTTGTGTGCTATGTAATCGTTCTCAGTCTGGCTGAGCCACACCTCCCAAAGTACAGGATAATGTGCTTTCCTCCTCTTGAACAAATTGTTTCATTTTAGGCCAGCCTGTGCTTTCCCCTGCATTTTGCCAGCCCTGTTGCCAAAGGGGCAGTCTGTCCTGCTGAGTCTATGGAGAAATGATGTCAGTATGATTGGAATACTGATCTGGCTTTGGGAATATGAAAACCACTGGAAGGTTCAGGGCACTGATTGATGTGATGTTCATTTAATCTCACCTCGTATTAATGTGTTGTCCCCTTGGCCCCCCCCACAGTCCTGTGTGGATGCTGGAGGAGGGCATTTCTTCCATTCCCTCTGTTGTTGTCTTGCTCCCCATGGATCAGAGGTGAACTACCTATTCTTTATACTGTTTTTTTGAAGTCTTTATTGTATCTTTAACAGCATGTCCTGCTTCAGCTGAAATGAAGCTGCAAGGGCTCATGTCAAGATTATTGATGGTCACATCACTGGGGACATGCACTGCCCTTCCCAAGTGATACTGGAAAGCAGAAGCAGGCATGCTCACTGACATAGATCCTACCATGTTTGCTCACTCTCTATTGTAGGTTTTGGCTGGCAAAATATTTGTCCTCGAGTAGCACCTGTTGTAGCCCTTCATGTTCAGCACGCTGAACTATTTTGTTTGGATCCAAAGCAGTTTGGTGCTATTGTAGTGCTCTCTGTCATTGCTGTTGTTTGGCCCAGCACTGCACTTTAACAGGGATGAGTAACCCATATGTGTATAAGGGTCAACTCGTTTATACTCATGTCTTGTAAATATTCTGGCAGTCCCTTTTCTCTGTTAGTGAGGCACAGATTTACAGTGTCAGACCTTTCTCTTCTAAAAGTTCTATTTTCTTTGGCTATTCTAGGAATTTATTCTCCTTAGTTCAGGGTTTATTTTCTGTGGGACCTTTAGCATACTTTTGGGACCTATAAAACAGTAAATGCATGTTACAGTGCAGAGTGAATGTGTTGGCAGTAAGATCAGCAGCAGAGATAGTAGTGTTTAAAATTGGAAACCTGTTGTCTTGATATACTTGCTTTGAGCCATCTGGACATGTTATTTGACTGTCCCATTATTTCTCGTGTGGAGGAAGAAGCCAAGATCTTTAGTTGTTTGATGGACATTGAGAGACAGCTGAGAGATTTAATCTGCCTTTCAGAGAGCATTCCAGCTCCCTGTGCTGTTAGGAAACCATATGCTCAGTACATCACCAGTTTCCATCAGAGGCAAGACTGTCACAATCATTGTGTGTCTCTCCTGGTGTGGGCTGAAGGCACACAGTAATCAGGTGGGTCAGGGACAGTAGTCCTGTTCTTCTCTCCTTCTTCTCCCTCACCCCTTACTTCTTGCTAATTCCCTTGTGTGATACTTTCTTTTTTCCTTCCCTAGAGAGAAAAATCTACACCTATCTCTTGCCCACTGATTCTTGTCATTCCTCTGATTTGGCAGTGCACATCTTAACACCAGTGTTATTTTCTTTCCTTAAATGCAAATCCTCCTCTGGGTTCTGGTACAAAAAATTATTACATTTCCTCATCTTCAGGATTTAGCAGAAAGGACAGCCCTCTTTGCAGTGCTAGAAACTTTCCTGTCATTCTTAAGATTTGTCTTGATTCCTCAGTCCCCACAGAATGACTTGCTGCCCAGGTGTGCCTTGCTCCTGTCACGTGCTCTGCATCTCAGGTGTTTTGTTTACTTTGTCATCAGATAGAGCAGCTTGTTTGCCTAGAACAGAAGCTGTGGCTTTGCAGCTCTTCCTGTGACCTTCATCAATAATGCATGTAGAAACATAGAGAGGTTTAAAATTAAAAGAGACTTAGCTAATTGCCTTTGTCATTTGCCAGATTTGGGCAAAAGATTATGATCTAAGTCAATAAAAATTATACTCTTGGCAGGTGCCTTATAAAATGTGAGCTTCTTTGCAGTAAGTGGGCAGGGGAAAGCCTGGGCTGCCCAAAGTCTTTGTTCAGCAGAGGAATCATGCAGCAGGTCTTTTTAATTGAAATGCACCACAGAACGGCTTTTAATGTGTGAAACAGCTCTCCTGTATACATGAAAAGCTAGATAAAAATGAAGAGCATGATGATGATGTCCTGTGTATTTCCCAAGGGGAAGTGCAGGAGGGATTTGGATGTGGAGTAAATGATACAGCCCCAAATAGTGCTCTGTCCCTATGCTCCACCACCTGCCCCAGCCTGGCACTCCTTTCTGGGATGCTGCTTATACTCATTTTCCCCAGCCCATAGCCCTGCCTCTGTCCAGCAGCATGGCCTGGTCTATTTATATTACAGATCTATTTATATTGTTTCGGGATAACTTTCATCATTGTTCCAAGTGCGTCTGGAAAGAGAGACAGAGGCTTGCCATGTAGCTGCAGACATCAGAAAACAGGGGAAAAAAATACTTCATCCTCTGCAAATGTTTTCCCTCTTGTCTTGTGGGGCTGGTGCTTCGCTTAACTTCAACCAAATGTCAAATAAAGCAGGACTGGTTGAAAAGAAGTTGTCCTTAATTTATGGAGTTTCTTGTAAACAAGAATCAACTCTTGGTTCCCCTTCCCTTCATGCTTATGTTTTCCTCTTGCACTGCTCAGGGAGAACTTCCCCTTATCTCTCCACTGTAAAGACATCTTTCCTTCCTACTCAAGTGTTGCAACTTAGGTGTGGTGGTACCTTATCTCTGTTTTCTTTGTCAGCCTCTTCTGTCTCTCAAAAAGCAAAGGAAACAATGTTTTGAAGATGAGTCTCTTCAGCAGGGCCAATGATACAGATTGGAAGTCAGACTTTGTGATACAAGCACAAAGGTCAGAGGAATGTTTTTAAAAGGCATTGGGGCAGATCTTTGAAAGTTAATTTCTGAGCATCTTCCCTGGATTGTTAGAAAACTACTACTCTGTATTAAAGTACAGCACCTTCATGTTTTTGTAAATGTGTGTTCTGGGTGGAAGTTACTAGTTTTTGGTGTACAATGAGACATATATATGCCCCCAAAACGCCTTCTGGAACAGCTGTCTCCAGTTCCATAATGTGGCATTGCAGAAATGATATTTATTGCTGTGAAAAGCAGGTATCCATGAGAAATGTAGTGGAAATCTGTAGCTGTGTATGTGTCCCTGGGCTGTGACCCAGGGCTGTGGGCAGTGCTGCACTGAAATGCAGCACATAGATGTGAACAGACAATTCAGAAGTCCTGCTTTAAGCTTGTTTCTGGCCCTACAGGCTTGAAATAGAAGGTAATCTTAAAAAAAAATTCAAGAGATTGATTTTACTTCTAGATAAAAGTTTTTAATTTTGTAATGCCTCCTACCTAAAACCCCCAAACATTTGCCAGCAGAAGTGTGAGACTCCATTGAAAGCTGCTGACTGTGTGTTTCCTGTCCTCACCTTTCACTGATCCCTGGGGGTGCTGCTGCAGTGGATGATTTGGGAGAAGAGCACACTGGCATCTGTGGAAAAAGGTCTAAAGGCAAGGGAAGAACATATCAAAAAGTAACCTGATAGGACAGAAGGAGAGAGAGAAAACTTCCAAAAGTTAACTAGGAGACAGAGTTGTAATACGTTGTTAAAACGTGAGCAGACTTAGTACCCAGGCTTCTCTTCTGTTTCGTTGCTTTCCCTTGAGGACCAGAACTGAACTAGTGTTTGTACTAACTGCTGTTCCCTGATCTCAGATTTATTGGTTGCTTTGATCTAAGAATTCAGCAGACTCAGAAGTTTTATTCCTTGTGCTTGACTGTTTCCAAGACTTCCAGTGGTTCCAATTTTATTGCAAATTTCACAATATTTGATATTTTCCTTTAAAGTTCAGCTTCAGAGTTCTAGGATTACAAGGAAATACTTATTTAAAATGCTCCTACACTTCAAAGTTGGAGGCAGGGAGCATGTGAAAGCACAAACTTTTCAAACAGAAAGACCAAAAGGCAAAGAATTGGACTTTTTCTTACTATTCTTAATCTGTTCTAATTATTTGCTGAGGGTCTGACTTGTGATTTATTTGCTGTTTGGTACTGAAAATTGACGTGCTCAGTGGTGTGTTTTGTTGGCTTTTCTTTTGTGACCACCCAGAATCTCCTTATCCATTCTGTAAAATGGGGCCTCCAGTGTCCTTGACCAGATGTTTCTTACATATACTGACCTTTTTGCATAGTGTCAAAATGTTTGATGCTTCAGCCAGGAGGGCAGTGTCAGGGTCACAGATAATGTTGTGTACACTGTTCAGCTTCAGGGATTTTTGGTTTGTGGATTTGGGTTTGTTTTGGGTTGTTTTTTTTTTTCTTTTCAGCTTATGCTACCCAACCCCTTCTATTCCTGTTCATATTAAGTTATAAACATGGAGATATCCAGAGTACTCCCTTTGAGAAGAAAGTTGTGTGGATGTTTGTTAGGGACTTGTTATTAACCAAGCAAATTGATACAACAGAAATAGTGAGTGGCTGGAAGTCACTATGTTACATGTCACGACTCAGTGTTCAGACAGTAAGAATTTTTTCTGAGTATTCCTGGCAAATAAACTGGAATAGAAAGATGTATTGTTAGAGATGGAAATGTGCCCTGTGCCAGGTGTTCATCTGGGGAGCTGAGGTGGTGCTTCTGCCCCACAATCCTCTTGATTTCACAGTTTGTTTTTGGCAGTTCATCCTTGTCATGTTGTTCGTTTCCCTCTCGTGTTTCAACAGATCTGGTGGCTGGATCCAGAGCTGACATATGGCAATGCCAAGCCCTTTGTCTTCACACAGGGACACTCAGTGTGTAACCGCTCCTTCTTCCCCTGCTTCGACACCCCTGCAGTGAAATGCACCTACTCAGCTACTGTCAAGGTATGGGATGGCTGTGAATGGCTCATGGAGATCTTAGTTGCTGTTAACCTGTGAAAGGATAGTTACATCATGTATTTTTAGCAGTTTACACCTGCTAAAAATACTGTGATTCAGTGTTATAAAGAATACTGGCTTTTTTTAAGATCCAATTCTGGTTCTTGGGCCAGAATCAGGGTTGCCTACCACACTTGGTTCTTGCCTTCCTTGTACTCGATGCTGAAAGAGTAATTGTGAAATGAAAATACAAGAGAGACTTTGGCTGGTCCCTTCCAATAGTCATTATTGATGATAATACTCAACTGTATTGTACCAATTTTTGAAAGAAAAAACCTGAAGTCTTTTGAAATCAAATAATGTTGCATTTTTGTAGATTAATTTGATATTAATTATTTAATAATTCTATGTTAATTAATATTAGTATATTATTATTAATTTAATTTAAATTATTTGTAGAAATAATTTAACATGTGGGTGCTTTTGGGGCAGCTGGCATATAGGAGGAGTAATTTATATCTTTGCTTGGTATGTTTTCATGGATTGGTCAGATTGTGATATAAAAACCTCACAGAAATCTAACATTTTGTGTTATGTAAATGATTGTTTTTAAGGTACATCATCAGGCATAGATGAAAATGAACCAGAGGTCTGTGGTTCAGTCATTCAGCTGTGATTATCTGGTGAGTTGATGTGTATGATGTTGGTTTTCCAGGCTCCAGCAGGCATACAGGTGTTGATGAGTGCCACCCAAAGCTCCTACCTAGAAGAGGAAGGTGTATATCAATTTTACATGGAATATCCAGTTCCTGCCTACCTAGTGGCCCTGGTGGCTGGAGACCTCATACATGCAGACATAGGTCCAAGGTAAGATTTGCAGTGAGCTCATTCTGCATTTTTTGTCTTTGTACAGTGCTTCATACTGTAAAGTAGCAAAGATGTTGGGTCATTGACAAGGGAACAGTTGGGTTCATGAGCTGTGAGCATGGTGACAATTTGAAGGATAGTTGGGTATAAAGAAATTCATGGCACTGCACTGGCAAAGATACGTTCTCTTTCATAAATGTTGCCTACTGTCCTCTGAAGCCATTGCAGCTGCTTTCTTGTTGCCTTGTTGAAGGGATTTTTGGTTACCTCTTGCTATGTTCCATGGAACATTAGTCTAGGAGGGCCTGGGTCTGATGGGAGGTCTCCTTGGTCTGTTACCATACATGGAAGCATGGTAAGCAGTCAGGCTATTTTTTTTTTTTTTAAGAGATAATTCAGTTTGCTGAAGTATCACCTGATGTTTTCTGTTTTCTGACAGGAGCAGAGTGTGGGCAGAGCCTTGCCTGCTGCCAACAGCCATCAGCAAGCTTTCTGGCATTGTTGAACGCTGGTTGACTGCTGCAGAGAATCTGTATGGCCCCTATATATGGGGAAGGTGAGTTTAATCACTCTCCTGGGAATGTGCAATGGGAACAAAATAAAACAGTATTGAGAAATGATCATGGTTTCTCCTTGTAGCAGGGCAAACTAACATTTCAACTGGCAGCATTGTAGTAGTTGAAAACAGACTCTGAAGTTTTGTCTGCACAAGTGGCAGGGAGGACCACAGAGGCATGGAGGTGTTTTTGCTGGTTTGCAGGGCAGAACTGGAGGTTTCTAAACAGTGGATCTTTCCTGAGGAATGAGGGGTTTTCATACTGCATTGTTTTGTGATATGAGTCCAGCACTGGGCCAGAAACCATTTAAAATGTATGGTTGTTTTATTTATCTCATTTATATCTGCATTTATTGTGGCGTGCCTGAGAATACTGAAAATCTCAGTACAGACTCATTGAGAGTCCAAGTCCCCCAAACCAACATTAATAGTTCTTGAATAGCTTGACTATGTATTTAAAAAGAGTGGTTTTGAGAGAATACTTTCACTCTTTGGATGGGAGAAAATGTTTACAAAGGTTTCCTGTATTTCTTTGCTAAAGGTAAGCAGGAAGATCGCCTTGTTGACTTATAAAATAGTGCTTGAAATAATCAGAGAACATGGCTCAGTGTGCCAGTGTTGATCACTGGTAAAGAAATTTAGAAAACAAAACAAATATTATTGTTGTGTTCTGAAGCAGACAGATTGAAGTTATTTTGCTGACACTGCATGTATGGTAAATCAATTCATTCATTGACAGTTTCCTAGTCTCTCTCTTTCCTGGGAGCCTCTGGGGACTCAACACAGTGTTACACTACTGTTTATACTGTAAACAGTTTTTGTGGCTCCCAGATACACAACTTGTGATGAGTTTGTGTGTGTGAAAGGATCACAATCCTTCTGGGATGTGCTGCATCTGCTGCACATCAAAAGACTGTCAAGTCTTTACATTCAAACATAAGCAGGTCCTTGACCAACAAAATAAATTGTGATCCTCTGATCAGAAGAATTAGGCACCACGGGTCTAGAAAGTTTCTTCCTGAAATCACAAGAAGGTCTCAGAAGAGCCTTCCCTAAAGAAAGAAAAACGTTACTGTGTCTTCTGAAAGAAGAAAATGTTACTGTGTGTCTATCAGCTGCAATTTACTCATCTGCTTTCTTCTTTCTTCTCTCCCTAATTTTAGATATGACATTGTTTTTCTTCCTCCATCCTTCCCTATTGTTGCCATGGAAAACCCATGCCTGACCTTCATCATCTCTTCCATCCTGGAGAGCGATGAGTTTTTGATCATTGACGTCATTCACGAAGTTGCCCACAGCTGGTTTGGGAACGCGGTCACCAACGCCACGTGGGAGGAGATGTGGCTGAGCGAGGGCCTGGCCACCTACGCGCAGCGCCGGATCACCACCGAGACCTACGGTACAGCTGCAGAGACTCCTCCTGGTGCTCCTTCCTACCATAACTCACAGCTGCCTGCTTTGAGTATTTGCCTTGGAAGCTCAGAAGTCTGTAGGGAGCTTGTTTTCTTTTATTTCTTGAACACGCACCCACACACAGCCCAAACTTTGTGTTGAACATCTTGTATACTTAGGGTTTGACATTGTCTTGACTTTAGTGGGCTCAGTACGTGATGTGGTACCAGGGGCTTTGAGCAAGGTGTGTTAGCACAATGCTGTGGGGACTTGGAACTACTGTTGGGTACCAGGCAGGTGCTGATATGTCAGAGCAAGGTGAGCAGAGGATGCTTCAGAGAAAGATGTAAGAAATCGTATCACAATTACATGGTGAAGTGACTGTCCTCTGAACTAGTGTCCTTCTAATTCTGATCAGTTAGTAGCTACCTACTGTTAAAATGGCAGTAGCACTAAAAAAAAGTACCAATTTATGTAGCTGTTTATGTGCTGGAGGCTTCCTGCAGGATTGTAACCCCTGCCTTTCCTTGTGTCAGTGAATTTCACAGGTCAGTTTTATGGTGCTGTCTTTATAATATAGAAGTAGTAAATTGTTCCTCTTGCTTTTAAGTTTAATTGGCTTGTTATTGAAGTGAATAATGGGAATGTATGCTTTTCTAGTTTGTCCTGTTATGTTCTTAAAAGCCAATTCCATGTGTTTTCTCAAGCATCTGTTGTAAGCAATCTTAGAAAAGTTCCTAGAAATCTTGGTAGCAAAAATGTTTAGAAGAAAGCATTTGTTTTTATTCATGTTTATTGTTTTTGGACACGAACTGATGACAGGTTTAGGCAAGGAAGTGCTCTGAGCATCTATGGAGATGTTACAATGCATATTATGTATCTTTGGAAGCTGTTTTATGTTGAGTAATTCTCAGTGGGTAGTACTGTCCTAAGTCACATTATATGTGGCAGTAATGTGAGTAGGTCAGCAGATACAATCCTGTTCATCATCTTAGTCTGTTCCATCCAGTACAGGACAGAATCCTTGCTGATTTTGGTGTGGTCTCTAGGACTGGTTGTTTCAAGAAGCATTTGCTGGGAAACTAAACCTGTCTTTCCCTGTGCAATTCTTTAGTAAGCTCTTTCTCCATTCTATTCTGTTTCCAAGACAAACCTCTGATCTAAATCTTCCATTTCTGACATAATTTCTGGAGTATCTTCTGTTGGTAATAAACAGGCATCTTTGCAATGGTATAGTTTAGGGAAATTTGAGTCCACTGACTACATCTCCTCTTGGATCTTGCTTAATTATCATCTCTGTAGCTTGCCCTTAACACTAGTTATTCTAGTTCTTGCTTTCCTCTGGGAAGCACATTCACTTCTTTCTCTGCTCATACAGGTTCTCCTGTTTTCCAGATATATCCTGGTTCTTAATTCACATTTGACTATGTAGGATTCAGGTGTTACATCAAGACTCTGATGTATCTATGTAATAAACCCTATCTTCAGGTGAAAAACTCAGCAAAGAAGGCTAAAATGTTAATAGTTATGGATGTTAAGTATCTTCTGAATCTGAAAATCCATTTTCTGCTGCTTCTAATGTCTGCAAGGGCATAGGAAAGATCCTTGACTTAGCAGTGTAATGCAGCTAGTTTGGTTTGAAAGCATGGAATGCTCTACATTGCAGTTAGGGAGGAGTAGCTTACCCTGTCACAACTGTAAAAATCCTAATGAGGGGAAGGTGAAATACTTAGGGGAAAAACCAGGTAGGATGACAGATAAAGCTTAAAAAATATACACAGGTTATAATACAATAACCAAATCCAATTCTTTTCTCTTTCCACTTGAGATGACATTTACTTAGAAATATCCATGGCACTGGAATTGTGTCTACAATTCTACCAGCGACAGTATGTTTTTGTAGCACTTGATTGCACCCTGAAAGTTACCTGTACAATACTTTTTTCAGTGCTGCTCTTCTTATCTTGCAAGAACTGATGAGATTATGTCAAGGATGTAAACTTTAGCATAGTTTTCATGCTGTTTTGTTTTCCAGTGCAGCCTGATGCATGATCAGAGTGAGGAAATAGACTGGGTTAGGCTCTGACTTCCATTACTAATTACAAGGATGTTCTGCATTTTAGTTTCTCTGACATTACATTACTGTGATTCTGTCTCACTGTTCCATCTTTTGCACCTGCAGCAGCTTTTACTTTGTCCTTGTGCCAGTCCTGCACAGATCAGGTTTTGCTGATCATTTTCCAACAACTAACAAGTTCCTTTCTGGGGTAGGAGCTGCCTTCACATGTTTGGAGACTGCATTCCGCCTCGATGCTCTCCACAGACAGATGAAGCTCCTTGGAGAAGATAACCCGGTCAGCAAGCTTCAGGTTAAACTGGAGCCAGGTATTGCTTTTTGCTGAGGCTGCTCTACACAAAATTATACACCTCTGTGTATCTGTGATGTAATATTGACAAAAGATGACTAGTATTTACATATCCTTTATGGAAAAAAAGAAAGGGAAGAAATACTGTTTGTAAACTAGTCTAAAAATAAGTAAGGAAGATTTGCTTTCAAGCTTTTTTCAAGGTGGGATAACTCATCTTTATAAATATTGTTCTCTGAAAGAACAGACGTACTGAGTAGAAAGAATGTGAAAAACTGCCTTGATAGCTATGTGGGTTTGAAATTCTGGATATGTAAAATAAAGTATTTTAAAATGGAAATGTTTGGAAACATAATATAAAATCCTCTGCTATTCAATGTTCCTCTCTTTATGTGTTCATGTAAGAACTATGTATGTATGTATTTAGCATGCAGATAAAACAGATACTTGCTCTAAGCTGAGCAGTGCAGAGGCTGTTTAGTTATTCCCTAAGCCAGATGCCTGACTGCACTCCAGATTCATGTATGTCCTTCACGGATAGGTCTCTAGTTATGTGGTTGTAATTGGGTGGGTGAAGCAGTCTTCTATCTAGATGATATTTAAAACAACCTAAAATGCAAGTGGAGATTATACTGGAGTCAAATGGAATGGAAAAGCATGCGTTGGAAGCCTTAAAAAAGGAGCAAGTGGTGAATACCTTATATTGATATCTTTGAAAATTTGTGATGTGGTGATTCCCAGAACCTGGCACTGAAAAAAGAAAAAAGGATTTGTTTTCAAGTTCCAGATATGTTTTCAGTGACCTCTAGTTTGAAGTGACTTATTTCTTTGGGAACTACTAGTTTACTTTACAATGACTGATTAAAAAAATACGTTATTTTTCAGGCTGTGTCTTTGGACTGCTTGCAGTAACTTAAATTACTGACAAAAAGCTTAGATTTTTTAAGTCACTGTGTCTCACCTTGGTGATCTCTAAGAGGTCTGTATAACTCAGAAGGGCTAGAAATCACTCTCCTTGTTAGTTTCTTATCATGTTGTCTTCTCCTTTCAGGTGTAAATCCCAGTAATTTAATGAACCTCTTCACCTATGAGAAAGGCTACTGCTTTGTTTACTACTTGTCCCAGCTCTGTGGGGACCCCAGACACTTTGACTCCTTCCTAAGAGTAAGTGTAAATATGTGTTGACTTGAGATTTAAAGCTGATTTTTTGTTATTGTTTGGTTTTTCCCCCCAGATGCTTTCACTGTGGCTAATTATTAAGGGTGAAGTTGAATACAAGTGTGTCAGAGATGGAGGAATGTTGTGGGCCTGTCAACTACATCAATCTTTCTACAAGATTTCTGAGATTCTGAGCTTATGAGGCACTAATTACAGAGTAGTAGTATATTATTATTATCTCTTGTTCTGTGCTCCAAGAAATTAGAAAGCTGTTCCAGCACAGATTGCCTGTGACTGGAAAGATGTGACTTGATTCGATACTAAGAAGTGTTAACTTTGGGTTTTTAACCAGGGTGACAAAGGGTATGGGTTACTATATTGGGGCAGGTCAGTGCCTGGAAGCACACTTGCAAAACCTATAGAAAATAGTCAGCTACTGCCTTGTTTTGGAAAAAAAAAATGAAATTATACTCAGCTGTCAATGTATTTGCAGCTACTCATTTTTTTCTTTTTATGGTGCTTCTTTATTTAACTGGGTGAGGAGGGAGAATATTTTTCTTCATTTTTTTAAACCTTCAAGTAATTGTTTCTACTCTTATGTTTGTATTTTTTAAATTGTTGTTATTGTTGTGGCATGCAGTGGTTCTACATCAAAAGGAAGCTGTCTTGCTCTTAATCATAATTTGAACATTTTACTATTTTAGGCCTACATTGAGAAGTATAAATTTACCAGCGTTGTGGCTCAAGATCTTCTGGATTCCTTCCTGAATTTTTTTCCAGAGCTGAAAGAGCAATGTGTTGAGAGCAAAGCAGGTAGGAGATTTACTAAGTAAACTGTAAACACTGTAGAAAACCTGGATGATAAATTTTGTGCTTGGCTTGGAGGGTGCACAGGGAAATGCTAAGGCAAACAAAATAGTTCAGCAACAACCAGGTATTCTTGACAGAATTTGTGGTTACTGCCTCTACGATGGGGAATGAGAACCTCTGAAATGGCTGACAATTTTGGCATTAATTATGCTTTGGTTAACTTTCTTATTAACTCACCTTTCACTCTGCAGACAGAATGCTCAGTGCTTGTGAAATTTACACATGCTTAAATGCAGGGAAAAGGTGAACACACTTTGAAATTTCATTTATTTTAATAACAGAAAACATGCTTTGAAAACTGTAACTTCCCCAAGGTCCTACCCATATATATAAAATCTCTTCCAGGGTATTTCACTTTCCCTTATATCCACTATTTATAGCTGTTGGTGGATTTGTGGAAGTCTGTGGGCTACCAGGTGCTTATTATGTCACTGTATTAAAGAAATGTTATCCTGCCATGTGTCCATCCCTGCGAGTAGCTATTGAGCCCATTGGCTAGTTTAAACCAGACTGGCAGAGTCCAGCTCTTAAGGATACTGGGTGCCTGCAGGCTTTGTGGAGAGGTGTAGATGAGAGACTTTACTGTGGGAAAAGCTGCAGCATGAGCTCAGCAGTTCTGTGTTTTATTTGGCCCACGGTTAGGCTAATGAGTTAACCACAGAATTTGCTAGTTTTTGCCTGGCTGATATTCAGGGGATGCAGAAGATAGGAGTTCTAGTGTAGATGGTGTGGAACAGGAAGTATTGCCAAGAGTTAGGAAAGTACAGAGGTGGTAAAAGGTCAAGAGGAAGAGCTCTGCTGGAAAGCAGGCTCTGCTGGTTATGAATAAACTTTTTTTGTTATTAGTTGCATAAAAAAATATAAATTGCTTGGGTTTACTGGTGGGTAGGGGGAGTTTAGTTAGCCCTCTCACTTCGTTTTTTTTTATAAAGTGGGGTTTCTCCATATTTGTGAGTCTTCCTCAAAATTCTGAGAGAGAAATGCAGGCACACAAATATTAGAACACAATTTGAACATAGGTACTTGTCAGCCTGGCTGCCTTAAGAGCACGTATGTTTCTTGTACTTACTGTACTGTTGAGCTCTAGAAAACTCACAGTGAGGTTTGGAGAGGTGTTGCTGGCACTTTTCCAGGTGTTCCTGGCTATCCCAATGAGGCTGCTAAGACTGTTGTGTCACTATAACTATTGGCTGCTATTGTTAGAACCTCTCTTAAATATGCTAGAAGCGGTCCTGAACTTTGAGGCAGCCAAGCCACCTGCAGAGATCTCTGCTCCACGTTTTTGGTGCTCCTACTGAACTGACTGGAGTTTGAACGTTGGCTCAATGCTACAGGACCTCCGTTAGCTGAGCCAGACTTATCTCAGGGATCCAGTCTGACCAGACCAGTGGAGACACTCTTCAAACTCTGGACCACAGAGCCTCTGGACTCTGTTGCTGCTGCCAGCAGTGTTGACCTCACTAAATGGAGAACGTTCCAAACTGTGCTTTTCCTGGACAGATTGCTGGATGGATCACCACTGCCACACGGTGAGTACTCTTACCAGGATAGCAGAAAATTATCCCTGGAATAATTGATTAATTCTAAAGATCCCTGCTTCTTGTTGACATTATAATTCATGTAAAGTCAGGTTTATGTCCCAGGCCATGGAGGGTTTGACATAAGTGATTCTCAAATGTCTTTCTCAGTCCAACGGATTCTATGATTCTGTGATTTTATGAATTGCTATTATCTGATGACCCTCCAAATTGACAAAATAACTCATAATTCTTTCTCGTGTGTATGTGCTCTCTTCAGAGGTGATAAAAAAACTCTCGGAATGTTACTCCTCTCAGCTGGACTCCATGAATGCAGAAATCCGTATCCGCTGGTTGCAGATTGTAGTCCGAAATGACTATTATCCAGACCTTTACAAAGTCCGTCGCTTCTTGGAAAACCAGGTACTAACTGCTGGATTAAAATCACTGCACCTCTCAGTGCATGAGACATGTGCATGAGACATGCGACGTGAAAGACCTTGGAACTTCTGCTTCCTGGCCAAGTGTAGCCCAGGTGTGTTGCGAAGGGGCTGAGCATGGCTCACCTGCTAGCGGTGGGGAGGAATGGGCAGATGTAATTTCAAATGCCTACAGATAATCTCTGCTTTTCTAGTCTGACTCAATACCCTTGTCCCAGCTCTGCCCCATGCATTTTATGTATTGCTTTGTAGCAGCCCTGGCTTTTTCAGACCACAGGTTTTTGCACTACTAAATCTGTGATTATTTGAATATTTACACTTCAAGCAAGGCTAGGGCTCATCGACTTCTTTTCAGTAGTTGTTATTGTGCTGGAGCAAAAGGTTAATGCATGTGTTCAGTGTGGCCTCTTCTATTTGGCGTTTAAAAAATAGTTCTGTTATTTGTGGAAGTAGCTCAGTCTCAGAGAGCAGGGGTTTTTTTATTACCATTCATAAACATCCTTGCATCAGACTTAGAATAGATTCATCTGTTTTTTGAAGAAATATGTTGCTTGTCTCCAGTCTGAAGTTACTCAGGGCTGTTGGAGTGTAGCTGTAGAAGAACTGAACTTCTTGACTTTTATGAAGTGTTTTTATCTTGTTTTCCTTTTTTATAGATTTCCTCTTATTACACAATTCCACTTTACGAGGACCTTTGCACTGGCACTCTCAAGTCTTTTGCCTTAGAAATTTTTTACCAGACCCAAAACCAGCTGCATCCCAATTTGCGGAAAACGATCCAACAGATCTTATCCCAGGGCTTGAATCCACTTCCTGCCATAGACACTACAGCAGTCACTACAGACACACCAGCAATGGTGCTTGAGGACAAAGTCTCAGAGGCCACAAACGGTGCCATTTCACTCAGGGATGTCAACGTGTCTGCTTAGATCACCAGTTCATGCCAGCCACGAAGCTTGAAAATGGGGACAGGAACAGAGGAAAGATACCAAGCGTTGCCTCCTTTCCCTCAGCCTTGCAGCTGCAGTGTGTTGTAACTGGATTTCACTCCCAAAACACAAAGCAAATGTGCCTTCAAGTATCCAGCGTGTGATACTGCCAGGTTTCAGAGATCTCCGCCAGCTGTGTGATTAATATTTTGATCCAGTTTTTACTGGGAAGGGACTCCTGGGCTGTTGCTTCATGGAAAGTGGGTAGTTCCCTTTCCTGAGGCTCTTCTGGATGGTTTCTCCAGATTGGTTGTTTGGTGGGGGGGGTGTTCTTTTTCCTCTTATTTTTCCTTTTTTTTTTTTTTTTTTTTTTTGTCTGAGGCCACTGAGGCATGTTCTACTTGCTGTGTGTATGTTGCTGGGGAGTGTGTATGTGTCAAGCTGTCATTGTCCTAATATTTGGGCTAAAGTTCTGCAAAGGAGAGACTCAGGAATTGTTAGTGGCAGCAAACATGTTTTCATGTTATGCTCCTTCCTGTAACAGAGGTATTGTGATTTGGGAGGAAGGGGACTAATGCTTAAATGAGAAACTAATTTTAAATAGCTCCTGTTCCCCCCTGCCCATAGGTGGCTAAATAATAATAATAATAATAATAATGCTCTTTATATATATTAAAAGAGATATAAAAAAGAACAGGGAAACATTATGATGGATTTGAAATCCTTCTGTAGTTAACCTTACCCTCAGTTTTCCCTTTGCACTCGATGGGACAAGCAATAAAGAAATGTGTAGGCTTGAATTTTCAAAAAAGTTAAAATTAGATTCCCAAATGCCATCAATTCTGGTACTAGCTGGATGCCTAAATCTTTTTAACTGTTTTGACAAGTCTAGCTGCAACCTTTGCTAGTGTGTCAGGATGTGTGGCACACGCATCAGATGCACTCTGTGTCTCCTATTCTATCCTTTTGAAGGAATTAACAAGACCTGTAATTTTTTTAAGATCCCCAGCATATCTTGGCCTGTCAGTCAGCCATGAAAATATCCATGCTAAGATTTTACCACCTTAAATAATGTTTGCCTGAATAACAGTTGCCCTGTCACACGATAGTCTGAGGGAAGCATCATCTTTCTTGATATGAAACTTTTAAGTCCCACTTTACCCAAGTCTGTTTTCTGACTTATGGTGGGAGTAAGGTGCCATTTCATTTCCCTGGCATGCTGTTTCTCTGGATCACTGGCCAGCCATGCAGGATGGGAAGACACTGTCTTCCCTCTGTGCTGTTTGGTCTCAAGAAGCCAAGGGCAAAGTGTCATGGGGTATTGCAGAGTACAGGTGATGATTCTTAGACTCTGCCACAAACTTTTTAACGTTTGGGTATCCATATGCTCTCTGTGAGCTCCCATAAGGCATCTCTGAGCTTATGCATTACCAGGATAGTATGAACAAAAGGCAAAACATTTGCAAAAGACTCAGCTAACAGAGATGTGTGAGAGAAATTGTTTTTTACTTCAGGGCAAATTTTAGCTCTGCTATGGGGATCTGCATAGACAGGAGGAGGAGGAAATTTGGGAGGGGTTTTTTTTCTTCACCAAAAGTATCTGTTTACACCCATGTGTGGATGGGGACTTAGGTGCTGTTACTGGATCTGCATTTTCTGGCTTTAAATTAATTTGGATTTCACCATAGCCTTAGCCTGGGCTGAACTGGGATAAAGCAATAATAAACTCAGGCCTCTGTAGTGCTTCATTAGTTTTAAAAATGGGCCATCAGCATTTCTGGGCTTCAGAACTCCAAGCTCTGCTCTTTCCTCCTTGAATGGGATTATCTTTTAAATTCTGTTTTGTTTTCCCAGAAAGGATGGAGAATGTTTTCTACATGAATCTCTTTCCTTTTCATTTGTTGTTCTATTGAAAGAGATTGTACAAGCTGACTTTACACTTCCGGAGTTGCCGCTGTTGGTGCTGTGTCTCCTGTTCCCCACTGCCAGCAGCGGCAGCCTGGTCGAGACCAGGAACCACTAGCATTTTTTGGAATCACGGGCCTCTGTTTTAACACATTTTATTTAGTGGGAGAATGTTTGTGACCCTGGTGGGAATTTTTCATTTACATGGATGCCTTATGATGATTGTCAAATTAAACTAAGCTTTGTGACAAGTTCTGTCTTTTGGGCAGTTTTTTGGCGTCCCTGCTCTAGCTGTGTGGAAGAGCTAACTTGGAACATTGTCTTTGTTTTGTTCTTTGCTGGGGTGCAGCATAGAGGGAGGTTGGAAGCTCTTTCAAAGCTGCACAGGAAGGTGCTGGAGAGGTGGCAGAAGCAAACAATCAAAAATAAATATTATCTATTGTTGCTAGAACTGAGTGCAATACATCATGTTTGCATAGACACCCATCGGAGCAAGGAAATGCTGGCTGAACTGAACAGACTGTTTCCTGGTTAAAGAACACAAGATGTAAGTTACTGTTTCTGCTCTCATCTCTGTGAGATCCCAACAAATGGCTTTTTACCTAGGACTTTTCTGAAGCATGGAAGCAGAGCAAGATTTTTGAAAATCTTCCATGTGTCCTCCTCCAGGTACTTCTGTTTCTCCTGTGACTGAGGAGTGCATTTTTTATTTTGTAGAGACAAAAAATTGACAGCAAGTTTGTGGAGATAAGCCTTCCTTTTCCTGACAGAAAATAAATTGGTGCTTTAGGCTACTTGCTGTCTTGGTTTGTAGTAGACTTCACATTGACAGGGAAATTAGACTGTGATTAAATAGAAATTGTTTGCCTTATCTTTGGTACATTAATTTCTGATCTGTTTGAGTCAGATTGGACATCAAATAGTTTTTATTCAAACAGATGCCAAGAGATTGGGTTATTTCATTGCAGCTTTGAGCAGGGCAACAGAGGATCTAGAAATATCACTTGTGGGAAAGCTCTGAGGAGCCAAACCGTTTAATAAAATGGAATATTTCTGACTTAGTTTTTTAGCATTTCACAGCCATATTGGTTGATACATTCAATATAATTCTTGTTAGCCACAGTATACTCTGTTAAGCTTGTATCAGTAATTTTGGTGTCATGTTACACTGCAACATTTTAACCACAAACCCCATCAACCAAGAACAATTCTATCAAGTATCCCAAACATTCTGCTTCAAACAAAACTTGCACTTGCACTGCAGTGACCTTGGCTATTGCCTTTTTCAGATAACACAGGACCAACTGTATGTCTAAGCTCATGTGCTGCACAATTCACTTAGGTCAAGTACACTTCTTCAGTCTGCTCTCCCTGTTTGTCCAAAGATGGAGCAACACAGTACAGTCAGCACACTAAAATCACGTCACACTTCTTCTCACACTTTTTACTCCAGATTGATAAAAGCTGAAAGCCACTTTGACCACAATATCAGACTTGGTGTAGAAGAGAAACCATACTAGAAATCACTGTGTGAGATTTATCAAGCCACTGTCCTCTAAGACACAGAATTATTGTCAGTTGTGAGGACAGAGTTTGACACTGATTTTGTTGAAGCCCCAAGTAAATTGGTTTAGCTGTTTACATGCATTCCTGAAATGCATATCTAATGCGTAATTTGGATTTGTCTACTTTTATCTTTCAGCTCTGGAAACTACTGCTTTGTTTGTGAAAGTTAAACTACATACTCACATATAAACTACTTGCCTCTTTCTCATGTAAGCACTTTTTAATTCTTAAAGAAAACAGGATTGATTGGTCTATTGCTGCAAAGTGTCTTCCACAACTTTGTGTATTGATTTAGCTTGGGTGGAGCATGATGTTACAATATCCTTTCGAAGTGGAAATTGCACACTGTTTCTCAAAAATTACCTCAATTGCTGCTGTACATTCCACATCAACTTTAAAAGAATTTTTTATTGCTATTGTCCATTCATCCTGTTTTTTCCATTAATAACAGTAGTAATTTGGGAACCTGTTAACATATGTCTTACCTGGACATGAGAGGCTTTTAAAGATAAAGGAGTGTAGAGAAAAGCTATTCCATATTCTGGAGGTGACTTTTCACTCTGTACAGAGGGATACTAGCTAGTTGCAATAAATGATTGAGCCTGTGTGAACCCTTCCCTTCAGTCCTCTTCCTGCATGTACCTTCTGCACTGGAAAACTCAAGTCTTAGACCTCTGATTTCTTGTCCAGCGAATTATTATTATGTTGAACATAAGATGCTCTGTTTCCAACAAGGAAGGTGTTCTAATACACTAGAGACAAGTCTTTCTCTAAAAGTGGAAAGGCATTAGTGGAGTTTGCAGAACATTAGACCCTTTTCCAAAATCTGATTTACTGAGATGCATCATCTTGTGTACTGTGGTAGCCAGGCTGGAAATTTGGAGCTGTGCTCTACCTCTGTGTGTGCCTGAGGTAATGTGAGAGGTCCATAACGCCAAATACCTACTCCAAAATCTCTCTTAGGCAAAAAGATACTCTGTGCTTTTCCTTTGATACAGCTCTGATCACTGTCAGCTGTGTATTGCTTGTGCCTTCCTAAATCCTGGTATCAGGATTTAGAGAATTGGAAGAGCTCCCTTGTGAACAGCTTCCATGTGTCAGAATTTGCAGTAACAAACATTGGGCCCAGCCACTGCTGCTCGATTACTTTTACTCCTCTCCCTGTCCTTGAACCAACGGGAGTTGGAGACAAAAGGAAACATGAGATTGATGAACCCCCAAAACTGGTAAACAGCCATGAAAATATCAAACACTATTCTAAACTATCTTCTTCATTCACATGGAAATGAGCTGGTTATTTAGCTGGACATAAATCCCTTTTAAATTTAAGCAATGGGACTCAACCTCTCTCAGTCTTCTTTCCTCCTTTCCAAGGAGAAATGAAGCGTCCATGTTAAAGTGGCCTGAGAAACAGGTTGACAACAAGGCAAGTATAATTTTGTCTTAAAATATTATCTTCAAGACATTCTGTCTAAATAGACCTGTGTTTTGTCTTCAGGAACAGTTTAATCCAGCAGGATTGCCAAGAGGCAACAGGGAAAGTTCTCTGCTGCTTTCATTCCAAAGAGGTTCAGGTTAACAGAAAAAAAATCATCAATTGCTTACTATATTAATTTGCCTCTTTCCAACCTTGCAGTGGGGCAGGGAAAGCATGTCAGGTATCAGACAGACCAAGATAACACCTATCTCTTCCTTCTTCTAATACCTTCATAAATAAATAGTTAGGTATTTAACTAATTAACTGTTGCACACTGGACCTCCTGTATTTACAGTTAGAGCTCAATTTATCCTGCTTTCTAGAATCGGTCCTCTAATGGAATTTATGCAGTTGTGTGATTGCTGTTTCCTAAAGAATGCAGGGGTGAAATCACACAGATCAGAGCCTCACTGTTCCTGACACAGAGGCCTTTTTTTCCCCTTTCCCTCCCCCAACAGAACTCTCCTGTGTCGCTCACTCGCAGCCACGCAGCTGCAGCTCCCTCACATGAGCCGTGGACAAGAGGGTTATTCTTACTGCCAGCAATGTTTCCTCTGCTCCTGAAAGGGTTAAAACTCCAATGTGAAAAGTCTTGTTTGTTGATTAAATTTGCAGTATGCAGGGGAGAAGCCTTGTGTCTGTACAACGGGCACGACCAAGGGGCAGAGAACCTATTTCTGAATGTCAGGGGGTGGTCAGCTGCTGCAGTTACCTGAGAGCATTTCCATCTGCTAAGGTTGGCTTGAGAGGAGGATTTCTGCATTCATATCTGATAAAAACCAGTCAGGCCTGTGTTTTCTGTGGCTGTCTCTCAGATGACCTCTCTACCCAAGGGCCAGGTGACCTTAGACTCAAACACATCATCACAGGCAAGTGTGAAAAACAGATTTTTTGGTAAACACCTGTCCTTTCACAGTGGCTCAGCAGCTTCTTTATTGACCACACCTGAGCTCCTTTAGAAACACTGATGTGAAAGGCACAAACACAAAAAAGACAACAACCTCCTTCAGCGTGCCCTGAAACCCAAAACCTGGGTGTGCTGAAGGATGGCCTCGTGGGGCCCTTATTTCTGCATTTCTGTTCTTTGTTCCTGAGCTAGGCAGCATTTTTAAGGCACTTCTATTTCACTGGTCAGTGGTAGCTATTAGAATATGGGAATTAACATATCTCCTTGGTCGGTTCAGCCCTTGGACGACTATATGGTGATAAACTATCCAAAAATATGATCTTTGCCTTTATGTCAGGAAAACACTCGATGAGGGCCAGCAATTTCTCTAGGTTTCTCCGTCACAATCTTCATGAAAACACTTTGGTCTCATTTTCCTCCGCCCGTAGGAGCCCGTACCTCAGGGGCTCACGGCTCGTGCCCCACGCGGGCAGTTTCCCACTTCTCCCAGCTATTCCCGGCCCGGGTACCTCGCGGAGCCCGGGGACCCCTCCGCTCCCATCAGCCGGGAACGGGCGGGGCCAAAGCGTGGTGCGCGAGCACGTAGCGCCTGCTGATGGGTCAGCGGCGCGGTCCGTCATGCGCGGGCTGGGCGGGGCCTCGCGTGCCGGCGTTGCCGGGTAACGGCCGCTCCGGGCAATGGCGGCGGGGCCGCCCCGCGGTGAGGGGGGAACGGGAGCGGGGGCGGCCGGGCCGACACCTCTTGTGGGGACGGGGGGCTGGTGGGTAGGAGGAGGCGTGTGCGGAGGGGCCCTGTTCGACCTGGGTGTGAGGAATAGGGCGGAGGGGGGGGAGCTTTGTGTGGAGGGGGGGCGCCGAGCGGGGGGAAGGGACCTAAGTGGGTGTAGCTCAGGGCCCCCCCTTCTCTTCCCGCTGAGCGGTGTAGGGTGGCATCAGGTGCTGGAAGAAGCCAGCAATGTGGTGGTTCCAGGTGCTCCGTGTTAGAGTGAGGGGCTGCCCGTCCCTAAATAAATCCGCCGTGCCCGTTTGTTTCCCTGTTACAATTCCCCAGTAACACGCGCTTCTGTTGCAGGTTGGTGCCCGGCGATATAAAGTCGTAGGAATAGCCGGCAAAGCTGCTTAGGACTGTGCTGAAAATGCTGGGAGAGAAAAACCAGTTAATGGTGGCAAGAGACCTTTACACAGACCCCACGTTTCCGGCCAGTGATACCTCTATATTTTTTGATTATTGTACCCCGCTTGCCCAATTCAGAGGCGAGATATCTTGGTTGAGACCTAAGGTGGGTTTTAAGGTACAAAAGGGTGATTTTTGCAGAATTGAGCTTTTAGGTAATAAATGCAAGTTAGCACTGGATGACTGCTTCTGGGTGGGTTTTTTTTTGTTTAGAAATACAGAAGTGATAAAACCAATGTATGTCAGTGTTAACAGTACATGAGTTATAGTTTTAAGTCCAGGTGCTTGTTTGTAGGCTTGATTTAAATCCTCTTATAGAGTTTTTAAATTTCATGGCAGTAGTAGAAATTCATATATTTTATTATAAATAAGTTTCATTATGCAAATGATGTGCATACCAAGTTAGGATGCAGCATTATGTCATTCCCAAATTTTTTGATATATTGCTTAACTGTCTTGAAAATAAGTAATTGGAATTTAGAATTTTTCAGAAGCCTATTGCCTTTTCTTTGTGGTTCATTTCTTTGATAACAAGAAAGAAAACTTTTTAAGTTTATAACTTGTCATATGACTCGTATTGCTTTTAAACTTATAGCAGAGCAAGCTGTATTAGAGCTAAAAGCTTTAGAATGTCTTTCTGCAGTACACCCATTTCAAGTGAAGTATTTATGATACTGCCTTTGTGTAGAGGGAAATAAAAGGCTATAAAAATGTAATGGAGGAAAAAAGTGTGTTGTCTTGAGTTGTATTTTTACCCCTGTGTCTGGGGCTGTCTGTAGAACAGTGATAGAGCTGTTGCTTATCAGGTGTAATTGGCAAACCAATGATTTCATGGAGTCGAGTGTGCAGCTTCCTGCTTTTGTACTTTACACCTTGATTGCTGCTGGGGGCTGATGAGTTAATTTCCATCTCTTGCAGTGTTTATGTATAAGGAGAACCATTTCACAAACTCACTTTCAGATCAGATTAAGTGTTCAGGACTTTGCATCTGAAATTCCCTCCTGTGCTACCAACTAATCTATTTTTCTGTGCCCTGGGAAAGGTTTTTCCATTGCTCTAATTTTGAGATTTTTGCAACTTGTCATGTGCAGTTTAAGGTGAATGGCATCAGCTCTGTGACAGTTGATCATAAGTCTAGCAAGGAGCTGATGAATTGTGTTGTCTTTCATTTATTACTGCCTTTGCTAAGCTTGCACCTGATGGTGACAATTGTGTAATAAAATTCTTGTGGGAGCTAGATTTGCATTCATGAAGTACCTGCAAAATACCCCCACAAGCCATTTATTTGTTACTTCTTACTTAGGCTATGTATGAAAGGGAACTTTTCTAGAAGTAAAAATTCCCTTATTTTATGAGAGGTCTCTGGAGTCCTCCCAGTCCCAGAAACACAGACTTCCTTAGAATGTCATGCCGGACTTGGCTTTAACTCCTCTTCTTTAATTTTAGGACATTTGTTCTTCTCCTCGGTTATTTTCAAACAATCTGCAGGATGTACCAGTAAAACAAGGAATTCTGGGAGACTGTTGGTTCCTGTGTGCCTGTGTAGCTTTGCAGAAGAGCAAATACTTACTGAACAAGGTATGGAGAAGTTTCATGTCAGAGAAGTTTTCTTCACCTAATTGATATTTGAGTGTTGCTCTGGAGTCCCGAGCTGCCATATGAGTATTGCTTTTGTTATGCCCAGTTTCACTGGTTTTGCTATCATATTTTTTTCTCTGTTTGTTCCAAATGGTTGATATTCAGTATATTTTAAACTAGTTTTGTTTGCAGAAAACAAAATTCATTAATTCATTGTTTGCCTTGATTTTGGCTCTTGCCCTCCAGGTGATCCCCCCAGGCCAGCCCAGCTGGACAGATGAGTCCTACCAAGGCTGCTTCACCTGCCGGCTCTGGCAGTTTGGCCACTGGGTAGAAGTGACCATTGATGATCGCCTGCCTTGCCTTGGGGGCAAACTCTGCTTCTCCCAGTGTCAGACAGAGGATTTGTTTTGGCTTCCACTACTGGAAAAAGCTTATGCAAAGTATGTGAATGCTGCTGTTGATGGAAATAGAACTACAATACTTGTGTATTTCTTCTGCTTTCTTATTTTACCTGGCTGCTTTGGGCATAAATCTGAGTGTTGTGGCTGCTGGTGGTCCCATGCTGGCTTGTGCAGAAGTTGCTTTTTAAACTGTAGCTTGGTAAGTTGTGCTTCCAGTTGCATATGAAGTAAGATAGTCTTAGGGAGATAATTCTGGTGAAAAGTAAGCTTCAATATTCAGAGTTCAAATTATGTTTGTTAAGTCTGTATGTTAGTGATCTAATTTTTTTAAAGGAAGATGTTTTACTAGGTAAGATGAGAGCTCAATGAAAAGCAAAAGCATGCAGATATTTTAATGGAAAGCAACATTATGTAAGTTTCTGCTAGTTGAGGCTCTAGTTGTGTCACTTTCACGGCTCTTTTGTATATTTTGTTAGTTTACTGTTTTAGAAGGAAAATGCAGATATTTAATGGTTTATGGCACATCAGTGGAAAAGCTGTCCAGATGGACAAAGCAATTTGGAGACAAAATACACTGGTAAGATAGACATCCCAAAGAATCTGAGCAGAAGATTTTGTGGCTGCCAGCAGAGGGCAGAGGCAGACTTCAATTATGAAGTAACTTAGCTGTAGATACATTGAATAGAAGCTGTGAAGCGCCAATGTCATGTTACAGCTTCTCTGTAGGTTTGAAATGTAGCATTTGTTTTCTGCAGAGATCTTATTGTTCAGTCTTATAATTCTATTTTAGTCTTGACTTCTTATGCTATATTTTGCATCTGCTGCATCAGGTGGGGCAGTCTCCTGGTTTGCTTAGGTTGTTGAGGGAAGTGCTGCTCTGGTTATTCATGCAGAGTGAATAAAGAATAATTGAAGAGGAAGAAATATTTTTATTTGTACACAAGGCAGCTAGTATATCACAAAAGATAATGTAGAGCATGGATAATAAGGTACAAATGACTAGTACTAGACAGCAGCAGTTGTTTGAGTAGAATAGAGAGAATGTAAGAAACTTCCCATCAAGCAGTGGAATATCCAATGGCTTACACATTCTTTAGATGCTGTGTTCTACATAAATAAGCTATTATTGCCTACTTTGGGTTATGAGGTAGGGCACAGTCACGATTGTGATATAGAGTGGGGTTGCAAGTGTGTAGGAGCCGTGTTTCTTTTGTTCTGGTGTGTGTACAAACTTTTTTCTTCATGTTTTTTAATTTTTTTTTTTGTTTAAATTTTTTAGAGTGCATGGATCTTATGAGCAGTTGTGGGCAGGACAGGTGGCAGATGCTTTGGTTGATCTGACTGGAGGAATCGCTGAAAGATGGACCCTGAAAGGCCCTGGAAAAAATGTGGAGAAAGAGAAGACTGGGGTGGTGTTGGAGAAAGCAGTGTTTAGAAGATTAATGAATCTGAAGGAACAGTGTGTAATAAGCTGTTCAGTCCTCGACTCCAGACGAGGTGATAGTAAATGTCTCTATTAACAGGCCTCAAAGCACAAGACAGCCAGCAAATACAAGTGCTGATTCTAGTACCATGCCAGTTTCATGGTACAATTGGAAATGTTTGGATAAATGAAGATTTAAGGATGTTTACTGGGTTCAGGGTGGGGGCTGCTTTTGCGGAGTGCTTTTTATATTAGAAGCTAATATGATCAGTTCTCAAAAACAAATGCACTCCCTCGAAAAAGCACCTCAAAAACAACCTTGAAAATCTCAATGAATTTCAGCACTGTGAATTTGTAGGGATTTGAGATCAAGGAGTGGGTTAATACACTTTGCAATGTTACTTTATTTCTCTGTAGTCACTAAAATGAGCTGTTTGGGGTTTCTTTGTGCTGTTCTAATAGAGATATAAAACCAATTTCATTTTATCGCAAAATTGCCTTCTCTCAAAATTGCTTTCTCCTAATGTTATTGTAAAATATGGAACAGATTCTTTTGTTTATTTTCAAATTTTTTTTTCTATTCAGGTGCAAGTGAACTAGGAGAATTTCATGCCTTTATTGTGATAGACACATTGAATCTCTCTGAAGTGTCAGGCAAGGAAATCTTCCTACTACGAATACGAAATCCTTGGGGGAGGCGGTGCTGGAAGGGGCCTTGGTGTGAGGGGTGAGCAGTTTTACATTCATTTGGAAAACCATTTGTGTAAGTTCTGAAGCACAAAGCTTATCTATGTATTGCATAGGCAAACACTGCTAATAATCTGTAGCAGAGGAGAGAGGCTTCAGTGTGTGTGCAATCCTTTATAGAGCTGGGAGTTCACACAGTTCATTGGTTCTGAGGCTAGTAAATTTGATCTCTTAGTTCTTGCATATCTATTTTTTTTAAATAACTTCTTTGAGTATCAAATCATGATATCTTTTTATAGAGACAAACTTAAGGTGTTGGCTAATTTTCTGTTCTTGATTTTTGTGCTTTTTTATTGTTCTGCCATTAATCTAAGTATCTTTGATCATGTTGTTTCTTGCACTCACTCAGCTTTACTTGACTCTCCTCATTTGATTCTGGCTCAGCTGCAGAAATCAAGCAAAGGAGTAATTATAAAACTCTGGCAGAAGGAAGGATGGTTGCTTGTTGCTTGTGTGCTCTCATTCCTGTAGATTGATATAAGTAGGAGAAGCTGGAACTGAGTCCATATAAAGTAGAAATGAAGGGAACTGTTTTAAAGGACTTGCAGAAGTATGTGTAGCAGCTCAAATAGTAAATTAACAAGAATGAAGGGGCAGACCCTACTTGCATATTTTGGAAAATGTTAGCATGTTTTGACTGTACAAAAGAACATGCAATTCTTGACCCAAGCAACAAGCATTCAGCATGAAGATATGTTAACAATATGGTGACGTTAATGAACATTTTTGTAGAAATATTTTTCTTCTCTGAGTTAGAAAGATAATTTAATTGCATTTGTTGAGACTTCAGCTGATGTTTTTTTCTTTTGACAGTATTTTGTATCACTTGGTCTCTTGCAGTTTCTTTGTCAGAGTAAGTTGCCATGTAGTTACAAGAGGATAGGTTTCTTTGGGTGGCCTTAGAGCCCTGTTTTATTCAAGTGCAGAACTGTTCTTTTTTGCTAGTGAAACAATGGAAAATACTGAAACTGCTCGCTTTTAATGAGCCCTAAATAATGAGGCATTTAAATTCTTGGTTTATCAAGACTTGGAAGCAGATTCGTGGGAGTAGCCATTTCCTTAATACAAAATGGCAGTTTTTGATGTAAAGCATTAAAATTCTGTCAGAACAATCACAGTGCAACGTGTTTTACTTTTTTGCCTCTTTTTTTAACAACAGTTAACAATCTTTATTTTGCTCTCAAACTTCTTACTGTAGTGACTGTTGTTAACAAAGCACCTATTTCACCCAGAAGTCTGTTCTGCATCCAATCTGGTATTAGGCTGTTTCTAAGTTTTCTTTGATAAGTTATGACTTGTGTTTCCTATGATCCCTCTCACTGATCAGCAATGTGCAGAGAAATTTTTGATGCAATTATTTCACAATAAAATGAAGAAATCTCTTCTTGCTGTCCTGCTCCATAAGATATTTGGTAGAACATTGCTCTGGAACTCTACTGGGCAAAGAGCTGAATGTTAACTTTTGTCTTATGTGCAGTGGTCAAGGATGGAACCAGCTAGATCCAGTAGTTGCTTCAGAACTCCTCTCACAGATCCAAGAGGGAGAATTCTGGGTTGATGAAGAGGAATTTTTCAGAGAATTTGATGAGATTACTGTGGGCTTTCCAGTCAATGAAGAAGGACAACTTCAGAGCCTCTATACAGGTGTGATATGAGAAGACATCTTTCTCATGCAAATCATGTCAAGGGGAAGAATTGATTTGAATTGCAAATGGTGCAACTAGACCATAATTTCCCTTTCTCAGTTTTCCCCTCTTTAGATCCGTAGGCCTTTTCTGTCTCTACTGCAAAACAGAAGGACAAGAGGAAATTAAAGATCTTTAGAGAAACCATTGATATTTCTATGAAATCCAGTTACTTCCTAGTTGGTTGAGAGATTAATGTCCTCTGTCTAGATGGCTGTTATTCTGGACAGCCTTGTGATGTTTTATTTTTAATAGTAGATAATTGAGATTTCTAGTAACAGTTTCTTGTACAAATCATGTCGTCAGTCTGTCATTACCAACTGTGGCATTAATTCTCATGCCTCTCAAAATCTTGGTCATGAATTTCTGCTTTGGGGAAGTGTCAGGCTATGACAGCATGTTTTCTTGGGCTGGGGAATCTCTGCCATATACCTGTTGTGTACAATTAAGCAGCTTCCCATGTCTGAAATCCACACGGTGGTTTTCTTATTTTGGTAGAGAAAGTGCTGTATCACTCACAGAATCTCTTTGGATCCTGGGTGAGAGGCCAGTCTGCAGGTGGCTGTCGCAACAACAGCAGCTTCCCTACCAACCCCAAGTTCTGGCTGAGGGTCTGTGAATCAAGCGAGGTGTGCATTGCTCTGCTGCAGAAGTGCAGGAAATACAGCACTGACTGGGCTGGAAGGATTCAAAATCCCACTCGCTTAGCAGTGGAAAATCCATCTTTGACTGAAGGCATACAGGGAAAGAATTACCAGGCTGTGGGATTGCATGTCTGGAAGGTAATACAAAAGTGACATTTTTTTCTTTGCAAATAGAAGTTTAAAAGCATTACTGAAACATTTGAGTGAAATCATTCATTTTCCATGCCAGTGATATGATTGAACTGGTCACAAATTTTCTGTCTCTGGTTTATGCTGGAATGGTTCTGTTTATCTCACAGTTACTGTCTGTACAAACTATTACTGGACTAGTACTTTCTTCTTACTACTGAGCACTTGGGATTGTTCCAAACTGGTGCATGACATTTCAGGCTGATTACTTGAAGCCATTCCTAAATTTACTCTTCCTGAATATTAACTCTTCCTACTTCTCTTTGATGTTCAGGTCATCTGCTGATACTCTTGTCTTTGTTTCATTTGTAAATGTATGCATGTTTAAAAACGTTTTTAAATTTTTTAGTATTATTAAAAGCTACTCATTTTTCCTAAACCACCACACATCATTATGCATCTATTCTAGGTGGAGAAGAAACGATTTAACCTTCCAAAGACCCTCTCTGCTCCTCCAGTTGTAGGTACCATCTGCCATGCCTACGATAGAGAAGTCCATGTCTGCTGTGACCTTTCACCTGGCTTTTATCTTGTTGTTCCCAGCACTTTTCTGAAAGATGCAGTAGGGAATTTCTTGCTTCGTGTATTTTCAACGGGAAGGATCTCTCTCAGGTAGTGCTACACTTGTATTTATGTTAACAATTTTAAGAAACGTTCTGTTTTATTTTAAACCTAAGTGGGACTGTTCAAAGTGTTTTGAAGAGTTGTGCTGAGTGCTGTGTAACAGCATTGTATTGTCCTTGAATTTATGCAAGTTTGCCAGCTCCTTGTTTTTGTCATGAAGCTGCTACTCCCTCTTGTTAAAATACTAACCAGAAGTAGCTGGATGAGTAGCATCTTGACTCTAAACTACAGCTTAGTGCTATATGCAGAGGCAAAATGTAATGTTGGCAGCTGTTTAAAAGCTGGTAAGATTTGTTTATAGTTTGGTTGTACATGTTTTATACATTTTAGTTTCTTTTCTCTCTTACATTTGATAGTGAACTAAAGCCACCACCCACGGATACTACCCTCTGTGAAGAACTCCCAGCTGGTGAATGGGAGACAGTGCAGCTGCATGGATGCTGGAAGAATGGGCTAAATGCTGGAGGTAGCAGGAATTTCCCCTCCTTCCATACCAATCCCTGCTTTCCCCTCTCCATTCCTGCAGGACCAGGGAAAAGTAGTGTGAAAGTCACCCTCCGTCAGCACTGCCTGGATAGCAAGTGTTGTCCAATAGGTTTCCATATTTTCCAGGTAAGGCTTCTGGTCAGTTTGTCTGCTCCTTTGCCCAGGGTGTGAAGGTTTTAGCCTGTCAGCACAGGGCTCACTGCAGTTTGCAAGGGATTGCTGCTTCTGGGAGAAACACAGGCTGACTCTGGGAAGTAATACTCATGAAAGAGGTGGAATAACTTAGGTAGTTACATAGCATAGTAACCAGATAACTGGTTCCACTGAATTCTACAAGGTTCTAAATTAGTTTTGGCAATGATGAACCCTTTTGAGGATTTGCAAAGAATTCTCAGTGCCCTAGTAATTGAGGACCAGGCCTTTTGGTAATTCATCATGAAAATTTACTTTCTTTGTGTCTAATAATTAAATCTCCATAGGCAAATTATATGGGATCAAAACAACTGTGATATCTTGAGCAGGTGATCAGAAATAAAACAAGATTTGATTTGGTATGGATACAGATTCTACATGTCTGTGCCAGTGTTCAATTGCATAAATGTAACCTGAGAAGCTGCTGCTTAAGTAACTATTTCGCAGAGAAAGGCTTTATTTTTAGAAAATATGCTTCAAAAAAAGGTATTGCTTGAATAAAAAGTCTGGAGTTGGGCACCAGAAATAATCATAAAAGTTTAAGTATACAATATGTAAAGAAAGATTGGCATTTTTTATGCCTATAGTAGATGATAGGCATAAGATGAAGTCTAATACAACTTTTTAGTACAGGAAAGACTACTAGATATAGGAAGGACACAGTCTGTTCAGCAGATCCCTGAGGTGGAAAACAAATGCTTTAGGCTGCAGCAGGGAAGAGTGAGGTTAGACAACAGAGAAAGCTTTAGAGTTATGTGAGTAGTGGGTTCTACACGTTGTCTACAAACAGGCTAGGAATGATTCATCTGTTCTTAGTACTGCCATCTGGGTTTTCTGGAAGCTTTTCCATTCCTCTTCTCTCTAGTTCTGTACATCAGAGTATTTGGAATAGAGATGGACCATATCACAGTGTGGTGTCCTAGGAATGAAAGATTGTGAGACCTGAAACAGATGAAAAGGTGGACATGTTTGCATTCTTTTTTGCAGGTGCCTAACAGCAGCTGGAAACCACAAACGACTTCTTTTGTACACTTGGAGCCACTGGTGAGCTGTGTTCCTCACTGCTATGCCCAGGAAGTCAGCAGACTTTGCAGGCTTCCTGCAGGAAGTTATGTCATTATACCTTCTACATACTTGCCCAATACAGAAGGCAATTTTACAGTGGTCATAGCAACCAAAATAGACAGGTAAAATTATGTTGCCTTTTATTTGCATTTCTAGTCCTTTTAGTGCACGTATCACAGGATGCATGGAAATGAATGCAGTAATGTGTTCTCTTGATGGAAACTTTTTGTGAAGTCTTTGTATTTCTGTTGTGTTTGCATGCACTGCTTACCACTTTTATGCTGAAAGAATGAATAAAAAAGGTAGTATTTGTTAAATCTTCTTGCATCAGTTGCTGAATATCAGATGTCTATTGCTGGAAGAGATGACACTAAAATAATTAATTACCAGCTGTATCATCAATGTTAGGATTTATGTTGAAAGTTAACAATGCCTTTTAAAAATCAGGGTTGTTTTTGAGAAAATGCAGTGAGTAGCCCGCCTTATTCCAGGTAGTTCCTAACTGTAATGTGAATAACAGCAGCTCTGAATCAGAGTTGTACATTCCATAAGACTGCAGTAAGACTCAATAGAATTGCAAAAAGATTTACTAAGGGAAAGGATGTGGAACGAAGCCTGATATAACTTCTCTTTTTGAAGTGGGATAAATACTTGATATTTGCAAGATTCCCAATGCTTTGTGCAGAAATAAGTGTGATTTGGGTTTTCAACAGGAAACGCATTCACAGCCGGGAGACACTTGGACAAGTGTTACAGGAGGTAAGTGATATATTCTGATGGATATATTTTTGATATATTCATTCTTATATCACCAAGATCTGTTTATCTTTCCTCCATCTGATTGGTTTTGATATTTATAATATCCACTGTATTATGATTTTACAATTATAATGATGTTGTAGGGTTGTAAAGGCTTAAGAAAGCACAGCGAAATGAGAAGATTAGGTTTTTATTTGTTTCTCTACAGCCAGCCCATACAGCATCCCACCATTATAATTCCTCCTGGAGTGCAAGTTGTTTTGATCAAGTTAATGACAGCTATTTCAGATTTTGCTTTTCTTTTGCTTGATTAGATAGGCATGTAATATAAAAGGGTTGGATGTGAATACTGAGTAACAAATACACTTATGGTGTTTTTACTGGGTGCAGAGGAGAACTTTGGTTAAAATTGGTTTAATTAAAAAATAAAGTATTATTTTAACAGTGGTTTGAAGATACATGATTTGGTTGGTGGATCAAAACATGTCCTTGGTAACATTCTGCTTATTAGGTCGAACAAGACCATCTAGGTGCTTGGGTCTTTCCCTTTGTTTTTTGCACAAAACAAAAATTGCAGGAAAAACTCTTCACCCAGCTTTAGAATTGGCTTACTCATTTTCTGCATCTGGGTCGTGTTGACCAGTCATTACATTTTTTTCTTAAAACCACAGAAACAATATGGATTTTTTTTTTGTGCTTCACAAATTGGGCATGGACCTGTGTGTACTTGCCATATACTTTAATATTTAGGAGCTGAACTATGTAATGAAGGTCCTTTGTTACCATTGTTTTGGAAACAAAATGTTGCAAGGCCATTATATCAAAAAGAATCCATTCAAACTTACGTTTCTTTATATTATTTCATGGAAACAGAATCAAACAAACAATTTAGATTCTTCAGGACAGCTTCAATAATCTGGAAATTGCAGTTGTATTTTTCTTAATAGTGGGAGAAATTAATGTCTGAATCTTCAATGATACGGGCTTTTCTAAAGACTGGACTTTAGCTCAGGTGTAGCTCCTGAGGGTTCCAGGCATTCTGCCTCACTTTGGGCTAGTGATTTCTGAAAGATGCATAGCAACAGCAGAGCTGGGTGTCAGTGTATTTTTCTAAAAGTTTGACTGTGTTCTCTACTACTGGAGTGATGGTATTTATGAGTTTTGAAGATTTTGGTTTTTTTAAAGGATGTTCCAGGTGAAAAGCTTGCATTTTAGCTTAGTTTCTAAGTCTTTCTTTTCTCTTATTCACTTTAATTCCTTCTTGACAAAAAGCCCTGATAAAATAGCCTTTTTTTCTCTGTATTGCACATTTTCTTATAGGTTTCCTTTACAACTGTGATGAAAAGATAGTGTGGGATTCTTACACTGTCATTTCAAGAAACATCAGGAAGCTGAGGAATGCCTCATCTCTTGCTCTTCCTCAGTTTTAAATGGAATAACAAGAAGATGCTCTTAGCCCAACTGTTTTTCTCTGGTACCAACTGTCAGGTCTGTGACAACTTTGTAAAAAATACCTCTTTTAATCATGAACACTCTGAATATTTGGTCTTCCCACGTTTTTAGAAGGAGCATTGTACAGCAAATTATTATGTACCTCAGTTCTTCGAAAATACTGTTGAAGAATATGTTCATGTTTTAACCCAAGCTACAGTTTTGGAAGAAAACCAGAAAACTTACATGTAAGGCCAGGCTGGATGGAGCCCTGATCACACTGGTCTTGTGGAATGTGTCCCTGCCCATGGCAGGGGGATTGGAACAGGATGATCTTTAAGGCTCCTTCCAACTATAACCATTCTATGATTGTGAAATAATATTTTATTGGGGAAAAAGATCAACCTGACAGAATAACTTCATCTGACCAAAGGGATGGTGAACACAGAGGAAAAGCTGGAGTCGTTTATTCAGGTAGGATATACCTCAAGAACCATCAAAATACACTGGAGTAGAAAAAGTCCAAGCTTGTAACTGACACTGCCAGTCCTGCTGCTGAGCACTTTACATTGGGCCCTCTATGGAACCAAGCAGATGGTAGGTTCAAAGGAAAGATTTTTTTGGTGAGTGAGATTTTCTTTAATGAACGCCAGGAATAAAAAAGACAGACCTTGAAAACTTTTGAACTATCCTGCCAGACTGTTTTTGTAAATCTGTAAGAATATGTTTTATGGAAGAGCTGCCCTCGCTGCAAGAAATGTGAAGTTTAAGAGTTTTTTCTTAATTTATGGTTGAAAGTCTTTCTTATTCAAGCAGGATTTTTAAAGTGTTATATTTTCCTCAATAAAAATAAAGTAACATTGAAAGTTTTAAAATGGCTTTTATTAAAAACGTGAAAATTGTCAGTGATGTCACGTATGCGTTTGTTCTATGGTAGCAAACATTACCATGTGTTAGAACTCTGGGGTTGTCACTTAGTGGAAGGGAATAATTGGAAATTTTCAAGGAGAATCAAGTCTTCCATTAGTTTTATGTCCCAGAAATTTGTAGTATTCTGCTTTTGCTTTTAACTACATCCTGCCTAGCTCCTGTTGAACTTTGAAAATTGAAAGGATTTAGGATACTTTTGGCTGAATTTTAAATGGTCAAAACCTTCCACATCTGTTCATGTGGAAAAAGAACAAAAGAAAACACCGTGAGTAATAAATCTTTCCTATACCTACTAAAACAACTGTTGACATCTTTGTTTATTTTCTTAATTTCTTGAAAAGCTGTTCCTTTCTCTTCAAGTAGGAAATTATTGGATCATACTATAAAGTTTCTAAACAGAAGGAAAGGTTTGTGAAAGTGCATGGACCCCAGTTGTGGTGAAATAGAAGGAAGTAAAAAAAGATATAAGGATTTCTAAATGGGCCATGGTTATGAGCGGCCCCATACTACAATCATTTTTGTGTGTGTGAAGTTTATGCTACACTATATAATGCTTTGTGAGAGAATGAAAGGCAAAGGAGTCAATGCTGTGTGTATACTCTCTTACCTCCTGCAAGAAGACCTGTGAACTCAGAAGAGTAACAGCTTACTGAAGAAAATTTTATTCAAGCATCCTTACTCCTCAGTTATCCCATTTTAAGAGTGTGATACCTGACAGAGCACATATGCAGGAAATCACTTGATACAGGCCACTTCTCTAACATCCTACAGCTAATTCACTGTTACTGTGAGTGTGAAAATACATTTTTTGGAAATATTGTGCGTTTGTGTATGCGTAAGACTCAATCATGTGAGTTTGGCAAGCAGACTTATTTTAATTTCAGAAAGTTCAATAGATGAGGTCAGACCTATTAATTTGCAGTGTTGAGCTACCTCCATCTGAATAGAACTGAGATAGTGAAATATGTTTTCAGAGGAACTGCACTTACTAACAGATTGAAGTCTCTCAGCATTGTAGTGTGTCGTAGACTAGCGTGGAATAGCACAGAGTTTATATGGATGTGGCTGCAGTATTGCACCCAAAATGTACTCCAGATTGATTTCCTTCACTCCCTCAGGGAGCTGGAATGTAAATGCTCGCAGGAGGTTGGTAAAGAAGATGAACAGTTCAACTCGTGCCATCTGTTCCCCCAAACACACACGGTGCCCTGCAGAAGAAAACCAGAAGAGTTGGTTGAGTAAAGTTAAATTCTGTAAAAGAACTTTGCACAAAATTCTACTGAGTTCCATAAATTCTGTTAATGTAAGATAATTATTTCCTATTTCCTTCTCTAAGGACAGAAGGTGCTTTGGGAGGGGTGGGAAATATTTAACTAGGAAACAGTGAACCTCTGTCAAGTGTTTGATTTGGTGTTTTGTTTGGGTTTATTTATCTTTTTTTTCACCCCTGCAGCATGTATGCAATCCTCCTTTTCCATTGTTGATTCTTGTTCTGTGAGAGCTGTGAATTGCTTCTTAGCTTAGCCAGATTTTTAAAAGATTCATATACTTCAGAGTCCTATTTTGGTTGTGGAGAAGGGAGGGTTGCGGGATGCAGTTCTGAAGCCAAGAAGAAGGATGTAATCAGGATTTCTTGAATAGAAATTCAGAAGGGTATATTGGGTCCTTGTAGCCCTAATGCTGACAGAAGCAGACGTGTGAAGTAAGAGAGTGAAATGTGCAGTGATATATAAACTCAGTGACTCATTTTGGCATATTGATTACATGGGATATTTCAGGAGATCTATATATTCCAGGCTAAAAAAAAACCAAAACAAAGATACATATTCAGAATGTATGAGTATTCAGATTACATAAACAGAAAACAACCAGAGCGAGTTTAAGAAATAGTCCTATGCCACAGCTGAAATGGGAGCCCAAATTAGTTGTCTTGATTCATGGCCATTGAGTGAGTGAAGGAGGTAAGATGATAAATACCTTTTGTGAAAAGATGATTTTAGGGTTTACAGACAATTTAGGCAATTTATTTTTAAATCTGAATTTACTACATTTAATCTGATTGTGTTAGTATGTTCTTCGCTTTTTCTCTACAAGAAGTGTGTAGTAGTATAATGTCACAGTAACACAAGAAAACCTTCAGCTGTTTCCCAATGGTTTTATTGTGATTTTTTTAGTAATGATACCACTTTGCTCTTTGGCCTGCTCTTTTTTCAAAATCAGTTAATTGGAGAAACTGGTAGACTAGAGAAACTCACTAGCATTGTTTTATACTGCTTTTCACTCTTCCTCCCCTTTTTTCCTCTTCCATATCTTTGAATCCCTGCATTTTGCACTATAAGTTAGTTGAGTTGTACATTGTAATATGCTTTTGAAAAGTTACAGGTTTTTTTTGTTGAATAATATTCTACTGAGAACTTAAAAAATCTACTGGATTTTGCTAGTTTTCTACAGATACAAGAAAACCTGGTGCTAGACTGTTAATGTAGGATTTGGGAGACTGAGGTTGTTTTCCTACTTCACAGGTTTCCTACGTATGTTTTGAAAAATCACATTCCTTTTATCATTGGCCTTCCTGTTTGTAAGGTGAAAATAAATCAGTTTCCTGACTTAGGGGAATTACCTTGATTTAACAGGGAATTACCTCAGTTTAACACATTGGGAGATAAGAAGCTCAGATATCCTTATGGTAAGAACCCTGCATGTGCCAAGGAAAGAGCATTGTGTCTCCCAGCCATACTTATCCTCTGTTTGAACATATGAAAAACACAAAATGGACAAAAATATTTGTGGCTCTTACAGCGGAAGACCTGACTTTAAATCTTTGTGTCAAATAAACTTTTATAAGTATATGTTTTTAAAATTTTAGAACTTAGAAATAATATTTTTTAACCTTGCTGCAAAACATAGCAAACAGGAATATTCAAGGTCAGAGTGTTACCTGCTGAGAAAGGTAAGAATGCCTCTTTGTTCACAAAATTCCCATCCAAATCTAGGAAATGATCTGGGTTGAACTTCCAAGGGGTTGCCCAGTGCTCAGTGTCATACACCACAGAGTGCAGATTTGGCAACACAAGCGTGCCCTGCGAGAAGCAGCAGAGATCTTATTTTCTATGCATTTTCCTTCTCTCTATGTCATATAAATGCTAAATTTTAATAGCTCGAAGGTGTAAGAAACAGGGGAGGTATCCTCTGTACCTTTTTAATGTGAAAACCCAGCAGAGTTGTGCTCCTCAGGCACTGTCGAGGGACCCCAACAGAGGTGACGTTGCTGTAGCGCAAAGCCTCGTGAATCACAGCGTTTGTGTAGGGCAGCTTCTTACGGTCTTCATAGCTGATGACATGGGAGGGCTCCAGAACAGCCTGTATCTCTCTTTGAACCTTTTCTGCAGGCAAATGAAAATACTTTGATTTCCCACTCCCTTCTATTCCCCCCTTTTTTCCAGCAGATTTTCATATGAAAATGTCCTGTACGAGGGAAATAAAAGAAATTATGTTGCTGTGATGCATTGGTATGTGGTTTGACTGCTGTGTGGGTTTCAGTTGATCAAGGAAATGCATCTCCTCAAAGCACAGGTTGATGTCTCTTGTAAGACATATCCTATTTGGTGATTAGGATAGTACAATTCTGTATTTCAAAAAATGACAGGTATAATTTCCATTGTTTATAAATATGTATCAGATTGGATATCTTTTAAAATCTTTTCTACTTCAAAGGTTAGGAGGAGGCTAGGTTGCATATGAAATGTTTTTAACTTCTTATTCTGTCTTGCCAACCCCTTCTAGTGAGGTAAAACTGTGGCTACTACTAATTTCTGCTAGTTTTGCTGGTGAATCAGATGGGGAAGCACCTGTTTGTTTCATTTATTGACCTTCCATTTTCTGGATCTCAACTGCTGATGTACCACCATTCATATGCATAGCTAAGGGGTTTTTTTATGTCTTGCAAGTGATTGAGCTAATACACTAATGATGTTCATTGTGATGCTGAATGCAGTTCTCTTTGATAGTGCTTTTGCTCACCTTGTATTTCTGGGTATTGTACCATGTAGAGCAGTGCCCAGAGAAGGGTGGTGCTTGTTGTTTCTGTCCCTCCCAGCAAAAGATCAACCACAGTCTGAACCATATTTTCTTTATTGAATGTAGAAGTAGGGTCATCCTTGGTCTGTAGGGTATATTTACAAGAAGACTATGAAATAGATTATTTCAACTATTTCACCAGTCCAAGAGAAGTTCTCATTCATGATAGGTGAGCAGCCCACCAAATCAAACGCCTTCAGTGCTACACAAATAGAGTGTGCATGTAGAAATCCTTTGGCAGTTATTGGAACAGTAAGTGTTTGTAGTAGGCATTGAAGCCAAGGAAGGGAGAGTGTGATAAACAGATTACTTACTTTTGTTATTTGAGCCAGGTAGAAGTCAATGAGATCCTGTGGATCACCTGTGTTGTGTCTCTCATGAGCCTGGACCTCCTTCATGACTAATCTGTGCATGAAGTCATTGTATGCAAACACCTCCTGATGAGGCCCTGGGAGATGGTGCATGAGCCATGGGAAAGCATCATACAGCTGTGGTGTTAAACAGAAAGCAAAGAATGTCAGATCCCAGTTCTGATTTCCTGATAATTGTGAAGTCACCGCAACACCTTTGGGCAACCAAACTGGGATAAGAGGCAACAGACACAAGTAAGAGATCAAATACTGGGAACGTGATTATATTTTACTTTTTGGATCAATACCTAATAATAGAACAGGGCTTTTGAAAATGAGTAACTGAGTGCTGAATCTGACTCATAAACAGACTTTCTCAACCTTAAAATTTTACTGTAATTGTTTTTTAGGCATCCCCTTATGAAGAACCTCATAGTCTTCTAGGATGCCAGTGTGCCAAAATCTGCACAAGTTAAGCAATAGCTAGGGTTTCAAGAACTTAAAAAATGCTCTTCTTGGTGTGATAAAGTTGTAACCTGTATCTTATAGGAATTTCAGAATAACTCAGATCTTGATGGTGATATGAATTATGAATTGAAGAAAGATATCTTTTCAAAAGAGCATCAGTTTGAAGACTTAGTTCTTATTAACGGCATGCCTGGATTTGCAAGACTAAAAATTAAATTTTAGAAGTTGCTTTTGTTTTAAGAACTAAGAATCTCAAATACACAGTATTCTGCAAATGATTGCTCATTGAAAATTTGTGAAAAGCAGCGATGATCTAGAATTTTAATTTTAGGATATGATTTACAGACATAAAAAGGGATTAGAAGCCAATAATTACATATACAAGGTATGTATTGATTTATTGCTTCACTGTGGCTTGTAGAACAATGGTACGTTTGGAGATGGAAATGTTTGTGAATAATTGTCTCTGACTTTTAATTTCTTTTGACTTGTCAAGTGCAAATGCACCTTAAGGAACAAGAACAAGAAAACTAGGTTCTTACCCTGCCCCAGATAGTACCTTGAAAGTAGATCACAAAATAAATAGCTTTGATGAGTTTGCTGAAAGACTCATCCTCACAGGAGAAGCGATGACCGAAAACAACAGCACAAATGATATTTGCGATTGCACGGACGATGGAAGTGTGGGGGTCAAAAGGTTTGCCTGTGAATATGGGAGGTGCTGTGAGAGCTTCTGAATAGACTACAGCAAGAAAAACTAGGAAGACTTTTTTTAATGGTAAAAACAACAAGGGATCAGACTACTTTTAGAAAAATTTCACATAAATGAAGCCTGGTTTAGTACATATTAACTGGATAAATTTTAAGTGTACCGAATCTTAAATTTTTAATCTGCTCTTCACTCTTGTAAAACACATTGGTTAGCAGTATTGAGAAGACAAACATAACGTCTCTTTTCCCTTCTTTGACTTGTTGTCTGGGTTGTGTGGAAACACAAGCAACTAATTGGAGCATATGCCTTCAAATATGGAGTTAGATATTTAAGTTTTGCAGTTAAAATCCAAAACAAACAATACTCACATCCCCCCCAAAAACCAAACAAAAACCAAACCACCAACAAAAATACAGAAAAAAAATTGGAGTTTTCATTTCTTAGTAGTGTTGAAATGACTTAGCTCCTTTTGGTTTTCAAGTATCAGCTTAGCAGTCCAACCATAGATGTCTTTTTTTTTTTCCCACAGACTGAACAGGCAAAGCTCATATAACAGGGTGGAATACATCTCCCATTGAAAGGGATTAAATCAAAAAAAACCAAAAATTAAGTACACATTTCAATAGCAAGGACAACCTTTGAAGTATACTCCTATGGAAAATGCATCCCTGACTTCAGTCCAGTGCTCTTGGTTGTTCTTGGAAAGAGTAAATACATTTATTGAGTTTAAAATTATGAAGGTGATGCATGGTAAGTAAAGCTTTGGGCTGTACAGCGAGTCGAGGTAGATGATTTTTTTCATCTCCTCTCCTACATTTTGAAAATGTGTGAAGGTTGCTCTTGGAAAAGAGATGAGCCTGGTCCAAGCAGAGTTGGAGAGAGACCTCAGGCAACCTCTCTGTGTTCTCATATGGAACACGATGTGGGTGAGGGATTTGGCTGCTCAGGATATTTATATTTAATTGCTTTATTTTGGCAGCTTTCTAAAATTCTATTGGTTTCTATTTCATCCAAACCTTGAAAAGAAGTTTTTTTGGATAACTGAATGATACATTCCTTGCGTTGGGATTCTTCCCCTGCCAAATCCTAAAATCCTGCTGTCCTAGAATGACTTCCAGCAGGTCACACATTGTGTGTTTTAAGGAGGATTTTTCTATACTCCTTGAGTGTAAGAATCATTACAATCTGTGTTGATAATAAACATTTTTTAAACTCTCCTTATTTAAAAAAACCAATTTCATATTGCCCACTGTGCAGACAAAACATTTTTTGCAAAGAATGCAGTTAAGAAGCCAGTGAACGTTCTACTAATATCCACAATATCTATATTACTTGTAAAAATGTACTGAAATTTTACCAGCCCTAATATTTCAGGAAAAGCTCTAAGTGTGGTTCTTCTAATGAATTTACCTTTTGTGTTTGCAAAGATATCCACAAGGTGACGGGCCTCTGTTTGAATTTGATGCTCCAAACTTTTCTTACCAAGTGCTAGACTTCTTATAATTGTCATGCCAAAGCGTCTCTGCTGCTTCCAGGTGTGGCCATTTGTCAGGAAAATACCTGAAAAACACAGAAACATTTAGCTCATTGCTGGGAAGGGAGATCCTTTCACTGCAGGAGGCAAATTTTGATTTAGATGACATCGTATTTCACTAACAAGACATAATGATTTTAGATTTTAGAAGCTGAGTTTTGGTCTGTGAGGATTTTATGACCCCCCAGCTGCTCATAAATGTGTCCTTGGAAACTGAGTGGGTTTTGGTGAGGACTGAACAGCTTTGTCTGTAGATATCTTCTACATGAGCAGTCTCCTGGCTTAGAAGGGCAACTCCTCCAGGCAAGTATTCCCTTGCATGTATTGGTAAGGAAAAAGACTGAGTGATGTGTTTTATAAGACAAGAAATTTTTGTTTTTTACTTAACGTGCATAGCTCTGCATGAAACATTTTGCACTGAAAGCTCAGTTACGCCCTGGTACAGCAGTAGCTGATGTGTGTGCACAGGAAAACATCTTCCTTCTTTGCACCTTGTTCTATCTCAGTCTTGTGGAACATCTTGTACCTTTCTCACCCATCATATCCCTGAAGAAAGGGGTGAGGGGTCTTCCAGAAACTTCTTCTGAGTGGGTAACAATGCCATCTTTTACTGCTTTGTATCCATTCAGCACAACCAGAGGTGTCTGTCCCATCCACAGAGTGAAGATGTTCCCGTAGATGTTGGTTAACTGAGGAGTTGATAACAGGAAATTTGTAACTATAAACCAGAGAAAGCATGCACTCAAATATCAATTTATTTAAGAGTTTTCTGTAGTTGTAACTAAACCCATCTGTTGGCATCAAATTGAATTGCAGGTTTCAGAAAAAATTATCTTTCTGTTATTAATGTGCTTTGGGAACAGAAGATAATTGTTCTTTATGGAATAGATGCTAAGGACATCTCTCAAAAGAACACCTCTGAAAATTTCACAGAAAGAAAAACAGCAGGTTACTTGGTCAGCTCTGAATCAAAGAACAAATTATTAAAGGCAAAATGCTAGAGCTTTTCTCTTTATTTTATTTATAAAATAAAATTGTTATTTTCTTGTCTCTAACTTACAAAGAAAACAAAGAAATGTTCTTGCTTTCTTTTCTATAGCTTCCCCAGGATTTTTCTTATTTTCCTCTGTTGTTGTTCCTCACATCATGCTTATATTTTTCCTTGTAATAGCTGGAAGCAAATTCCTTACTTTTAAAAAATAATTTTGACTGGTTTGGTTGGTTCTGTTGTAAACATAAGAGCAATCAGATTTTCCTGCTTTGTTTTAGCAGTAACCTCAAGCTTGTTTACGGCAGACAAGAAATCTTTTTGCTGTAAAAACAAGGGAAAAGTGTCTGTTTAGGGTACATGTTTGGTCTTCTAATGGAGATGTTCCAGTGGTATTGGTGTCAGGAGAGCTCTGCTAGAGGTGGCTTACAGGGCTGGATATTACACAGAAAGAAGAATGAAACTGCTAATGAAATACCATTCCATGACAGTGATTATGGGAGTGTAACCAAAAGAGAGAGAAAAGAGCAAGGACTAAAGCAATGGTGGTGTTTATTATTCAGAAATACTTTTAATGGTGCAGGGTCCTCAGAGTCTTTGAAACTGGCTGGTAATCAAGCTTGAGGTTTAAAAAAATAGTATTTTAGGTTGTTCCTATGCAATGCACAATTTAAGTTAAAATAGATTCAGACTGATTTTCAACCACAGAGATAAATAAATACCTTACTGAGAGTTTCTCGGCGAAGTTTGAAGTTCAGCAGCCACAAATTTCCGATGATGGGGAGGGGAACTGGTCCTGGAGGCAGCTGGGTTCGCATCCATTGCAGCTTGAGGAACTGCAAAACCAGGAGACACACTAACAGAGCTATAAAAATCTCACTAATCCCCAACATTTTATCAAAATTTTAACTTCTCACTAGGTTTTAGCTTTTTTGGTCCTGCCTTTTTTTTTTTTTTTCAGACTTCTTCTGAAAATTTGGATTTGTGGATATCAGTTTCTTCTACTGAATCCAAACTCTTTCTAAGGAAATGCCTCCTGTAGCCATCTCTCTCTGACAATCTACACTTTTCCCAAGCTGAAGTCCTTGGAAAACCAAACTATGTGATCCTTTGTGGTTAGCCAAGCCACACCCACCCTTTTTTTATGATCTGCAGTTGTGATCTGTCTCTTTTTTTCATTCAGAATTTTGTTTCCTTCTTAGTCTTGATAGTGGGTCAAAGTGCCAATTATTGAATAGTTATCCAAAGTTTTTAAGAGTTTTGCATAATACTAATACTTCAGGCAGTTTCATGTAGTTAAACATTGAAATGTATTAGTTGTTGTCATTCTAGAATACTACAGTTATTGTGTGATTTCTTTATAGAAGAAGAAACATCTACACAATATCTGAGGTCTCTGAGGTATAAAAGAATGAATTAATGCATTGTCTTTAATAAGAAGAACAAAAGGTAATTTAATAATTTGAAGAGTGTCTTCTTTCCCCTTTTATCATATCCTTGGCTATGATATTATGTGAACACGAGTGAGAGATTATGTTTCTATCCATCTGATTATATGTTTTCTAACTTTTATTTTTTTTTTAAATAATTTTACGCCATCTTAAAATCTTCTGGTGCAAATTTTGGAGATGAAACCATGCACAGATTGTATTAGATCTGTGGAAAAGAACAAATAAATGGAAGAAAAAGGCAAAACTTTTAATCCTTACTAATTTATGGATCCCATATTTACCAGAGAGGCTTGTACCAGTGTGTAGCAAACTTTAACTTGAGACCTACTTTTTATACTTACTGATATATTACACATTATTTTTCAACGCTTTGTTCAAGAACCTAGCTAATGTTATCTTCCAGTCTAAACAGGAGATTAAGGAAATCCATACTATTGTACCAGTTGCTTGTTTGAAAATTTTATCATCATTTCTCTGATCAGGCTTGCTGAATTTTTCAGTCTGCACTTTTCAGCTCAAAAAGTTTCTGCAAAATCAAGGTCATTGATTGGAATCAATGTATGTTATGATCCTGAAATGTAAAGGTTTAATGCTATCCATGGACTTCTTAAGAACTGAATTAAGCTTTAAGAAACTGAGAGTTACTGGCATGGACACTCATTTCAGTTAGTTTTCTAATGAGCTCATTTTTTATGTGGGAGAGGGGGTTAGTAAAAGACAATGTGGTAAATACAGTCTTGCATGATTCAGTCTTGAAAAATGTGTAGACAGCAATTGGTCTTTTTCTCTGCAGTGGATTGTAGTAACTTCAGATTCCAACAGGAAACACAGGGCAGTTTCACAGGGCAGCAGTAACATTGCAGCATTTTCTTGTCTTACCTTCCTGAGCAGCCCCCACTTGACTTTTCTGTGCAGTTTCATACAACACTTCTGTGTTTAGTTTCATGCACAATTTAGTGTGCTGCATGTGCAGATGCTTTTGCAGGAAGTGTGGAAGTGGAGCAGCCATCAGAAGCCAAGGACCAGCCTTTGTGCCTTTATTATCTCTTTGTTTTTGGGCAGAGAAATGAAAACAGAAAAATTTGATAAGCATAATTTTCAGCAGCATGGTTCTATAAACCTTACAGTTGAAGTGTTAAGTCAACAAAAAAGAGGGAGGCAATTTGAAATTCAGTAACTTTTATGGTTTTGTCAGCCAATTCTGACAGTTCCACATGTATATCAAAAACTGGGGTGTTACTGAGTTATGCTATTGAGCAGTTATTTATCCAGCCATTTCTTCAGATTTTGATGCTATTTGAGACTTTAAAATGAGTTACCCGATGAAACTAACTTCACTTGCTGCTTGTGTACATCAGAATTTCATTTCTTCATTTGTTTTATTTCTCCCCATTTCATCCAGCTGGTCCTGTTTGGTTAAAAGGAAGTGAGTGTTGTTCTATTTCTTATTTGTGCACAGTCACTTGTTAAGTTTAAAAGACTCCTGAAAGCCCTTGATGCTCTCATGCCCATCAGAGAGGGTGTGATTTATACAATTAAAATTACTACAATTAAGACGACTTAAGCCATGAAGTTGCCTATTAATAAGAGTGATTATGATGCAACTTAAGAGAAGAAAACAAAAAGAAAGAAAAGGGCTTAGTGTGGGAGAAATCTGGGTCCATCTGAGTAAGTCTGGACCCACCAAGAGCATTAGTCTGAGCCTGACCCTTTGAACACTGTGGGCAGTGTGTTTTCCTGCTTCTAGGTGACAGCTGTGGACAAACTGAAATGCAATGAGACAAAGTTATTTCACAAAACCTTGGGCTGAAGTTCACAAGCAGAGAAAAACCAAGGAAGCTGTTTCAATACTGTGTATTTTAATATTTTTAGTACACATGGGTAGTAGCTGTTCACATAAATCTTGCTCTCCTCTGACACAAATGCTATTGCAAGAGCTGCATCTCCACTTGAGATGACAGGTATTAAGTTTGATTGTTTTGAGCAGATGAGGAAACCTGGTTTTGAAATGAAGGTTTCAGGCCACAGGAGTGGGCAGCAAAGAAGAGCATCTTCAGGAAGGTGTGAAGCAAATGATGAATGTGCATACTGGGTGTGGAAAGGGCTCCTGGCACACCTCTGCCCAGGGCATGTCATTTGCTCTGACAGAAAACCAGGGCTCATTTTTTGTCTGTTGCAGGGACAGGCTCAGCACATATTAGAAAACACTGCCTGGTGTTCTTGCTGCCTGGCCTCAAGTTAAACAGCACAGGCATTGCTAAGCAGGTTTTGGGATTGTTTGTGGGTTTGGTTTTTGTTGTTGTTATTTTTCCACCATCCCCCCACTGAAGACACTAATTTGGATTTCTCAGCTTAGCTGTCCCTTCCTCCCCTGCCCTCCCTGATCTTTCAAGAGCTTCATAACAAGAGCTGTTAAGTGGAGGCATCAGAATTACTCTGAGGGAAGAGAGTTACACTGACGGTCTATGTCCAGGCAAGCACTGAGAGAGAGAATGTGCCTGACAGCACAGCTGGAGTAAATGTGACTGGGAAATGTGAGCAAAAGAAATTCCCATTCTGTGTTTCTGTTCGGTTCAGGAAAAGAAAACTTTGCTGATATGCATTATAAATAAAGTAGGTTTTTGCTGCCTGCTGTCATCTGTTTTGTTGGGAATGGAAGATTGATGAGTTTTTTAGGTTGCATAGACAAAATACTGGAATGGAACTTGAAATTTTAGATTCTGTTCCTAGATTTGTTCATAGCTCGTCTGTGACTCTCATGAACTTGTTTTTAATCTCTCTGGGTTTATTAACCCTGATGTTCACTTTTCGAAAGAGCCTGAAGGTTGACTAATGAAAATCAAGTTGTAGACGGCAGGTATGACTCTGTTCTGTTCTTTCCCTGTATTTCTGCTCTGTGTTCTTTCCCTGCTCAAAAACCTTCATTAGAAAAGAGAGTTTTCTGAGCTGACTAAACATCTTCCATTTCTGCCAAGGAGCTCTTGTCACAGTATTTGTCAGAAAATAATGAGTAAGGCTTTCATGGAGAGATGCTGTTCACATATAATGAAGATGTTGGAACCAGGAAAACTGATTTTCCCCAAAACTTGATTGCAGAAAGCTTCTCTGTAAACACCTGCCTCTACCTGCTCCATCTCACAATCACCTTATTTGTATTTTAGTCCTTAATTCGTGAACTTAAGCCCTGCAAATTCGGGCACATTGATGGAGTTCATTTAAATTCTATCACTCTGCATTACAATGAATTGTAGCATCCATCACTTTCTCTTCCTGCTACTGATACATAGTCATCCCAGCCATCTCAAAATAAATCCAGTTGGTATATCTAATCTTATAGAGCTTTGCCAAGTTTTTGGCATCACTGGCATGCAGTGAGAGCAGAACTAGAAAAGGAAGAGCTCTAGCTACTAGGAAGGAAAGCGACTGCTGTAAACATTCCTCTTTGTTTTCCCATTGTTTTTGTTGATGTTTGGGCGGTTTAGTTGGTTACTTTTGCCTCTTTTGGTGTTGTAATGCAGTGCTATTTAGGTGAAAGCAATGCAGACCTTGCACTGGTGCTGTATGTCCTGATGGTGTGGGAGCTACCACGGCCTGGTGCCCTTTCAGTCTCCCTGGTTTGTGAAGTGCTGGGTAATGGTGGCAGTGCTCTGCAGTCAGCTGCAGAAGAACTGAAGAGAGACAAGAATTTCACAGATTAACCGCAGCACATACCCTTTTCTCACTGAAGTGTCAGGAAGAAGTAATTAATGTTGTACAGACAGTTTTACTTCTGGCATTTCCTAATGTTTGAGTTTTTGCAGCCTCAGCATTATTTTTCACAATATTCCAGAGCAGTATCTATTAGCCCAGATGCTGCACTTGGAATGTCAGAAGTTGTGGACTGAACAGAAAATTTGAGTTAGGACTTGTACAGAAGAATTTGCCGGGGACAGAGGTTTAGATACAGCCTAGGACCGACTCCTCCTTTCCCACAGGACAGTATGGTTATTGCAAATATATTTGCAATATATTGCAACCAATTCCTGAGCACTGGAAGAAATTTCTGGAATCCAATCCAGAAATTAATTACTGTGTAAGGAAGGATTTTTTTTCTCCAGGGAAGTGTTCTTGCCCTTGCAAACAGTGGTTGAGATAGGTGCCGTGAATGCTACTGAAGAATGAATAAAATGTGAAAAGATCTTTCAAAACATGCCTGATGTCCTTTCTGCCAGCTGGTAAATGACACAAATGGATTATGCAAGTGGAGTTGTGAGGATGAGTTGAGTTTTTTTAGACAGCAAACCTTGAGACAGAATGACAGCCCTCAGGGACATCTCTGCTGTGAAAGGAGCAACAGCCTCAGAGAAAGCACAAGGCAAGACAGCAGGGGCGTGGTGGAAACAGCAATTAAGATCAGTAATTGCCTCCTTGTGTTCTTTCTGCAGGGCTATGTATATTTTTGGGCAAGCAGTCAGCACACATGGAATTCGTTGTCTTCTGCAGCCTTATACAGGTGTTTAGATTCACCCTGACTGGTGGAATTGAAGACACTCCTTTGGGGAGCACTGCACAGCCCCACCCCTATAAGGTCTGCCGTTCTTCATAAGGCAGCTCGGTACCAACATCCCAAACAGCCTATTCCACTAGCTGTGCTCTAGTAATCTTCTAAGACCTGCTCCTCTTTGTAGAGATTATTTTTGTGATGAGGAGGACTTTGCATGTGCTGCTTCAGGTGCTGTGAATTAAAAATAAAGCAAAGAATTGCAGGCTCTGGAATTAATTCTGCTGAGCAGGACTCCTGCTACTGAGACAAGACAGAAACTAATAAATAAAGCCTCATAGGTGACAGAACTCAGCCCCAAAATGGAGTCTAATGTGAGGTCTGTTACACCTTTTGCCAATAGTACTAGTTATGTTTGATTCTTCACTGTTCTATATGCAGTTCATCTCTATTGTTTACTGTGAAAACTCAAATTACAACACTTCATTGCTCTTGGTTCCCAAGTCTGCATCTGCACCCACTGTTGTACAAGGCTACTGTCTGCTTCCTTTTACCTCTGCCCCAGGAATGCTACCTGATGAGTGTTCCTGCCCTCATGTGGCAGCTGCAGCTTTGTACCTGAGTTCTTGGCATGCACGTAGTCAGTAATTTGAGTGACACATTCTGTAAAACTGATTGCTCAAAGGGATGTTTCTGGCTGAGGTTCCCACCTTCTCTGATCCAGCCTCTGCTGGATCTTAAAATAATGGTATCTATTAGCATATTGCAGCATAGCAATGCATTAAATAACACTCAAGAATAGAAATAATACTCATTTTGTTGGCTTGGGAAGAAGAGGGGTAGGAAAGAAGGGAGGTGAAAATTCAGAAATCTTCAATGTGACAGGGAAGACAGATTTGTAGCAGTTTTATAATACAAGTTTGGAAGTGTGAAATGATGATAAGTGTAATTCTCATAGCCCTGGTTTTGTTTCTTCTGAGTGCACAGTTCCTGAATTTGCAATGGAAGAGTCGTGGATTTCCTCCTGGACCAATTCCATTTCCCATCATTGGAAGTGTCTGGTGGATAAACTTTAGAGCTGATCACAGGAGCCTGAAAAAGGTATGTATTTGCAGATGGGAACTAAAGAGTTACTGAGGCAAAACATGTAAAAAATGGTAATGTTGTTGATAGGCTGATGTGGTAGCAGGGAGAACCCTGAGAGAAGGTGAATGGTGGAAGTGAAGTGCCTAAAGAAGGTAAAAACCTGCAGACAGTCTAATAAATATGAAAGCTGATATGTGTGCAAGTTAAACAGAACTGAACATAGTAATTTTGCATCAGAAAAGAATTCTGTTTTTAAGAGAATCTTTGGCCTTGACAGAAAGAAGTGATTCTCAGATTTCCCATCACAGGCATATATGGAAGATCATTTAAAACTAGGTGTCTTGAATTCAGAAGGTGTGAAAAGCACACCAGCATAGCTTCTGCTGTCATGGGATGGAAACAAGATTGTATCCCATATGCAGCCAAATCCTTTGATCCATTGTTTCTCTGAAGCCCAGTCTGGGATATGCTCTTTGCAGATAAACTAAAGATGTAAATGATGGTGAAAGGAAAGAATTGATGGGAAGAATTAGGTCCATGCTAAGTCTGTTAATACAGATTCTTTCAGTTTTCAACATCCTGCACTGAGCTGAAATGTCACAAGAGAACCCAATGTGTTGATGTATTTTTCAAATTGCTCTTTCCTTATGTGCTAAGTGCAAGTTTTTTATGTTTTTATGCAAACATAAAAAACTTGCAGGTCAGAGGGTACCTGTCTGCAGCTGAAGAGAGCTTAAAATTCTGTGATGCTAAAATTTTCTGATGGGTACATGTTAATCACTGTGAGAGGACAGACCTGTACTGGTGCTTGGTCTAGTGTCAGGGACTTTGTCCTTGCAGAATACTCACAGAGAAGTCTCCATCACTACCCAGAGATGGGATCTATGCCTAGCTGCCTGAATTGACAGTATTTCAGTATAAGATGGGAGGAGTTCCTGCCACTGAAATGTGAAATCTGCAGTACTAGAAGGAGAGTTATACCTGGAATTCATGATTTCAAGAAATTGTGGTTGTTGGCTGAGGGAAAGAAATATGAAGTTGAAAAACGCAAGTTGAAAAATTCACAGGGATTATACAGATCCATAAATAGTCAAGGGCATTTACCCTATTGTTGGTATTGTAAAGGCAACCCAGGCCAAATTCTAGAAAAGGACCATTTATTCTTTCATTGCTCACATTTCTGTGGGTGATGTGTTCCCAGAAAGAGCCCAGACCCTTCCTGTGGAAAGCACCCCCACCACAAAACGCAGCCACTGTCCCTTTTCACCTCCTGAACCCCTGAGTAACGTTGTGCTGGAAGAGAGCAGCCCATCATGTGTGCGTGTTCATTCATGTTTCTCCCATGGGTATTTTTTGGCACTGATCTTACCTGCAGCTGGCAAAAACCTATGGCAACATCTGCACCCTGTGGATGGGTCACAGACCTGTGGTGGTGCTCTATGGGTTCCAAGCTGTGAAGAATGGTCTCACCAACAACTCGGAGGATGTTTCAGGGCGACTGCAGACCTACATTTTCAACCAAATGGCAGATGGAAAGGGTAAGATGTTCATGTCTGTGGAAGGACTTCATCCTAGACTTTCTTTGTCTCTTCTAGTGTTTTTCTTACTGAAAAACCCTAGTTCCCGGCTGACTTTTTCTGTCTGCTCAAGGTGAATCATATGATTCGGAGGCATCATCCTAAGTGGTCTCCAAATCCCACTGTAACACATGTATTTAAAAATCTTATCAGAGCAGCATGATCTTGTTTGTCCATTCTTGGTGTTGTCTGTGTGTCCTGATTTGAAATAATCCTGAGCCTGCAGCCTCCTCTGCAAGCTGAGACTAAAGTAAATCTTTATGCTCCCAGTTGTTTGTTTACAGCAAAGGCTGCTGTAAGGAAAGCATATACAGAACTTTGATCTAGTCTTGTTCCAAAGTACAAAGTCACAGGAAAGTCAGTGGAGCTTTAAATTTATTAGCCAGAGTATTGTATTGTATTCAAAGCATTGTGCTGTGCTATCACAAGCACTGCTGAATCACAGTGGATGGAGAACGAAGACAGTGATGTGTTTAAAACAGAAATAATGGAACTTGTTTCCATCAGCCTCTTATCCAGAGACTCTACAGCAGATAGCTTTACCCTCAGTCAGGATTTGTTTCATGAGAACTGCAGTCTGGAAAGCTTTAATTTGTAATACTAGCTAATGTAAGTAGAGAAAAAACACTTTGAGGTATAGAGATGATTAAGTCTGGGGCCATTTCAGTCCATTTGGAAGGATCTGTATTGCCACTTTTTATCTGGGTGCTGTGCAGAAAAGTAGCTGGGTTGTGACAAGTGCCGTAAAACTTGCAATTTGTAGCAGGGATGGCTTTAACAAGCAGCTGCAGCTTGGCTGCAACACAAATACCACCTGCCTGTCCCTAGCTCCCAGGACAGCAGAAGGAATAGGGAAGAGTTATCCCAGTCCATGGTGAAGCAGCTGTCTCGGGGAGCAAGCTTGCTTTCCCAGGGGAAGTGCAGGCTAGACTGGTGGAGGGGATTTCCCCACCAGGCAGATTAAATGGTTCATGCTGAGTGGTGTCTGCTAGAACACAGACTCCCAACAGAGCAGCCTGGGATTCCTTTCTGTCCCATATGAACTCTTGATCCTAAGAAGCTACTTGTAGACTGGCTAAAGCCTATTTTGCCTTTTCATTTTGGCTGGGTGGTTCTTGCCCTGGCTTCATTGTCTTTCCAGAAGGGATGTTTCCAGGATGAGAACTTGATATTTGGTGTAAGGATCCTGGTGGAACAGAATCCCTCAAGGACCAGAGACTGATGCTTCAGAAAAAATAGGATTAGGTTTGGAAGGCAGGTGTGTGAGTCCAGAGATTCAAGTGGGGTTTTTGCAGAGATGGGAATATCTTAGCCAAGATGTTTTCTCTGCCTCTAACAACATTCAATGCAAAGAACACTGCCCTGATGTGTCCCTCCTTTTTGAGCGACAGCAGGATGAGAAGATGACTCTTCCTGTGTTTATAATTTTCAATTGTGTGAACTTTAATATGACATAAAATTCATTCTTGATGGCTAAAGGTATCTTGGTCTCAAATGGTCTCATCTGGAAACAACAGAGACATTTTGGAATTGGAACTCTGCGAAAACTGGGAATGGGGAATAAAGGAATGGAGCGTGGGATACAAACCGAGGCCCGTTACCTGATCGAGTTCTTCAGAGACAAAGAGGGTATGGCATTGACACAGTGCTTGGGGGCAGACACAATACAGCCTGCTTGACTCTGAGGGTAAAGACTACTTTTGTTACAGAATAGAATGAATTTGGAGCACACCTTACATTTGCAGATTTAGGATAAGGTGCTAAAGAACTGCAGACTACAAGTTTTGTGATGTTTCCTAACAGACTAGAAAAAAGAGACATGAGGCAATAAAGCAGGGAAATCCCTGAACCCAAAATACTAAAGTTTCATTGCTTATTTATTTTTTTGAGAAAAACCCTCTCAGAACCCTTGAGATTATTGCACAGTTGGACCTCAGCAGTTTGTATTTTGGGATCAACACCAAGACTGAGATTAAAAAAAGAAAAAAAGAAAGCAAATTAAAAAACCACAGCCAGGAGTTAAAAATTTGAGGCTTTCCTGTCCTAATTTTTAAGTGAGTTTTGTTACTTTTCCTAGTGAGTTTTGGGTGTTTCTGAGTAACAGTAAATATCATAGGGGACACACATTATAAAATGTCACTGTAATCTTTTCTCCCAAATAACAAAGGAGGAGAAGGAAGTGCTTTGGAGATGAATGTTTCTCTCTGTCTGCAGGAGAAGCTGTTGACCCTTCCTTCCCCATTGTCCACGCTGTCTCCAATGTGATTTGTGCTGTGGTTTTTGGACATCGTTTCTCCCTAGAGGATAAAACCTTCCGCCAGCTGATTGAAGCCTTCAATCGTATCGTGGCTTTTGGGAACAGCCACACTTATTATGTGAGAATATTGCTCATGAGATTAAATATGACTTATTCTAATATCACTAATTTGCAACTTATTTGATTATTGAACTCATTATTTATCGCAATTATATCAGTATGTATATATTAAAGTATTGCATTATTGAGTACTGATTAATATTCTGACTGTGAATATGAACTGGACCTGCAGTGCTTTAGGTTTGACACAATTCAATTATGAATATTGTATTAATAATCTTTATTAGAATGTCTTAGCAAAGGTAATGTGCTCGGGATGATGACCTTTTCTGTAATGGAAATACCAGTATTGTTAAGGTGAAAAGATGATACTCTGTGTGAGAATGAAAGAGAATGATTTTTTTTTTCTTTTTGGTGCTAAAGTGATACATATAAATATTTATTAACTTTAGATTTATTAATATTGACATGTTACATCTATCTGCAAAAGTAGATTATTTTGTTGGTGAATTAACAGGGCAAATACAAATGGAGTTGGGATGGGAAAGGATGGGAAAAAATCCAGGGTGGCTCAACAAGTACTAAACATTTCTTTTTGATGCCACAGGATTTTTCCCAGAGAAATGATTTCAGCAATTTAGCACCAAAAATGTCCATGCTATATCTCTATCACAAGGTGTCTCTACAGTGTCACTAACTGTTTCTGTGCTGAATTCTTGCTCCCCAGATATGTGAAGTGTTCCCCTGGCTTGCAGAGCAGCTCCCAGGACCTCTACATAAAACAAGATCTTCCCGGGATTTTGTTCGTTCCTTTGTAAGGCAGGAAATCAAAAGGCACAGGGAAAAAGGCAGAATAGATGAACCAGAAGATTTCATTGACTTTTACCTCCAGCAGATAGAGAAAGTAAGTAATTAATGCTGTACAAACACAAATCCAGCCATAATGGGTTCCCTGCCCCTTCCCTGCTGTTGTCTGGACACATCAACATTACTGCAGAGCTCTGCAAGTACAGCTTAAAAACTCAAAATATGAACTTTGAACAGTTAGTTCAATAACTTGTTTTATAAGCACACATTATTTACATTGGTTTGTTATCATACTGTGGAATCCTTAGCAAGGGCTGGGCAGTAGAGAGGACCTTAAAAAGGTGCAGGTATTTAGATGGCTGCCTAATTCTGATTTTTTTTTNGAATGGTTTCTTTTTTTTTTTTTTTTTTTTTTTTTTTTGGTTGCATTATTTTTGTTCTTAGTAGCACTGTATGAGTACCATGACAATCTTAAAATGTTGGCAGTCTCTGCTCTGAAAAAACCCATAAATCTTTAAAAGGATAACACTATATGTTAGATAGATTGCTGAAATCAGCAGATGTGCTGAGAGTGGCATGGGTGGGATAAAACTACCTTGAAATGTGTTTTTCTGCTGCGGAAGTTAACAGAAGTCATCATGCCACTTTAGAAGGCAGCATAACAGGACTCATACACCTGACACATTCAACAGCACCTGCAATTTAACAATATCAGTGTTCTCATATGAGTATAGTCTTTGACTGTATCCGTGCTCTGCTCAAGTATCTGTATTTTCTCTGTCCCCTAGAAATCTTGTTCCTTTAGATACAGTGATCACTGTCTGTCTCAGTGCTGTTACACAGCTATACCCCATTTTACCTTTCTCACTGACACTTGCAGACTAAAAATGTCCCCAATTCTACATTTGATGAGGACAACATGGTGCAATCGGTTTTTGACCTTTTCCTGGGGGGCTCAGAGACCACAGCCACCACTCTACGCTGGGCTCTGCTCTTTATGTTGGTGTATCCTGACATCCAAGGTGAGTTGTACAGACAAGCATGGATATGATTCAAGTAGAGTGATTTTTCTGTTATATTTTTCTTCTTCTTCTTCTTTTTTTAACTAAGATCAAGCATTTTTTTAAGATCGAACTTTTTCTTTAAAGATAATTTCTGAGCTTTGCTTCTAATAAGCTAATGTAGTAAAAAAATTTCAGAGATTTTAAATAATTTCAGGGTTATTTATTGGGTCTTATTGACTTTTGTCAGGCTGTAAGGATATAATAGAAGATGTAGACTGAAAAAAATATGAGGCGAAATAAGAGTTTGGGTTAGGGAAAACTGGTGCTTTTCTGGTATCCAGAATGTGTAATAAGGTTATATTATTTCTAATATATGGGAATGTTAAACAGAGAAGGCAGACAATAATGGGAAGACGAAAAGATGATCCAGAAATTCTGGACAAGAGCATAGTTGCACACTAGTTTCAAAATTTTTGGATGATTTGCTGGAGGGTTTCTAGAGGTGAGGAATTATTAAACCAAGTACATGTTCTTGACTCAGGCTGAGGGCTAGAAATTCTTTTCATGCTTTGTGCTAGAATGCTAGAAGAACAGAGCCCTGTGCAAAAACATGCATTTCAAATTCTGATAAATTATAAAGAAAAAATGCCTCTTAGCTTACTAGCCTAAGTTTTAAGTATGAAATCTGACTCCAAACCACCTGAGACTGTATAACGTGTTAGTTACTGAAGCTTAGCAGTCCAAAGAGATTAACACTTGGTGATGGTTTAGTAATATGATCCCGTTTCAGTTCTCAGCATTACACCTGTATCAGTTTGATGTGATGGCTTGTTTGCAACACCCTCATTAGTGTGCTGTGAATCTGTGTTTACCTGGAGTAAAATCAACAGCTTAACTGAATTGATCTCTTAATAAGAAGGTCTTGTTATGCTTACAGTTTTCTCCCCCTCCTTTAAATATAATCCTCCATAAATCTGTTGGGCTTGTGGAAAGAGGGTCTGAACATAGAACCTATCAACTAAGAAACAGAGTGTAGTAAAATCATAACTAGCTGGTTGTATAGATGCATTTACACTTTAGGATATGGTAAGTATAAGTTATTTATATATTGTAATTTTTTCTATCACTACTATACTCCAAAAAGGAAATGAAAGCTCTCTTTCATGAAAAACTGTGTTCTTGTATCTTTTTTTAGACAAAGTCCAGAAAGAGCTGGATGCTGTTCTGAGTCCCTCCCACCTCATCTGCTACGAGGATCGGAAGCAGCTGCCGTACACAAATGCTGTGGTGCACGAGATCCTCCGTTTCAGCAGCATTGTTTTAATCACACTTCCTAGAGAAGCTGTGAAGGACACCACTATTCTGGGGTATCATGTTCCAAAGGTACAGATATCCCTTCTATTCCAGTGTGATCTTTGGCCACAAGTTTTCCCATTAAACCCTTTTCCCTCCAGCTCAGGACAGAAATTCATTTCACTAGATTTAGGATAAGGTGCTAAAGAACTGCTGACCACGCATTCTATGGCATTTGCTAACAGACTGGAAAAAGGGACATGAAGCAATACAGCAGGGAAATCCCTGAACCCAAAATACTAAAGTTTCTTTGCTTAATTATTTTTTGAGATAAAAAACCTCATAAACCTTGAGATTATTGTTTTTCCCCTAATTATGTAATCTTTCATTTCTGCTGCCTTTCCGTGTGCAGAATTAAAGCTGGAATCTGTTTGTGTCATTTTCTTTTTGATCTGTGAGAGACAGAACTGTGCCAACTGCATCTTCTTTTCAGGGCACTCTAATTATGGCAAATGTGGACTCTGCTCTTTTTGACCCTGCCTATTGGGAGACACCTCACCAGTTCAACCCTGGCCATTTCTTGGACAAGGGTGGAAATTTTGTGACCCGAGAGGCCTTCTTAGCCTTCTCAGCAGGTGAGTGCACTGAGAATTGAGCCCAGGTGTGTGGGTTAGGTGAAACTGTGTGATTTTCATTGTGGAGAAGGCCAAAGGGATGTGCAACCCAAAACTGCAGGAGCACATGGTTTTCCCAGTTCAGAAAAATGTTTGACTGCAAAAATAAGTTGTTTGGCAGTTGTATAAACACTTGAGCTTGGAGTTTTGTGAAAATGCAGAGAAGATAAACTGAGTAAGGTCCCAGAATTCCCAAACACTTAGCAACTTGTGTCCTTACACTGTTGCCCTTGGTCCTTTTCTGTATATCTGGGATTATGCCATTACAGTGGATATTCTGTGACAGGCTGCTGTGCTGGAGCTGATTTATCTTGTATAAATCAATATTCATCAGTGCAGTGAGATGAATGGAAGATCCAGAAGCTGTGTCAAATACATCCAGAAGTCTGTGTCTTTTCTGTGGAGCTTTTGGAATCACTCTTTCACCAGGGTGTGAGATATAGAAGCTTAAACAAACAAAAGCTCTTGAGGATCATGCCAGGAGGGAATAGCCTGGTTGTCAGAGCTGTCAGCTGAGATGTGAAAATGTCAGGCTCAGGTTTCTGGTCTAAATTGGGCAGAAGAGGAATTGGTTTCTCACATCCAAAATGAATGACCTGACCACTGCATTTCAGAGTTTGTCACTGTCTCTGGGAATTATATCCTGGACAGAGTTAATTGATAAATTGGAAGAGATTTTTCTTTAACAAGTGGTTTTCACTGAAACCATTATGTAGTAAAATGTTTCATCAGATGTAGAATATCCTCTGTCTTCTGATTTTTCACTGTTATTAGGGAAGATAACTCACCCTGTACTAAGCAGAAGCTGTGAGGGAACCTAAAGATGCTTTCTTGTTGTTTTTATTGGGAATCAAAAGACTGAAATCCCTTTCATAAAATTAAGGAGTCCTATAGATTAGGAAGAAAGAATGAAACTTCTGAGAAGTATCTCTGATATCTTTTCTAGAATCAGGCCAGATCCAGCAAAGATGAACTGCAGACATCTCAGTTGTGTGTCCAGCTCAATCTGAGAGGAAATTGTCAAATACAACAAAGTTCCTTGTTCCTTGATGAGCAATGCTGCTGTGAAAAGCTGGGAAATGGGTGCTGGTTACAGACCTTGGTGGGGACTGACTTCCCTTTCCATTCACCCCTTGCAGGTCACCGTGTTTGTCTGGGAGAGGCGATGGCCAAGATGGAGCTTTTCATCATTTTCTGCAGCCTGCTGCAGAAATTCAAGTTCACGGTACCAGAAGGAGTTAAGGAAATCAACACAGACATTATCTTTGGGAGCACCATGAAACCCCACCCATACAAGCTCTGTGCAGTTCTGCGCTAGGTTGCTCAGCATTAGAGATTTAAGAGGCACAGACACAGGTTCAGTAGGGTGCTGGTATTTGTTCTTATGGTTCTCATTTTTAGCTCAAATTCAGTGCAAATCTCTACTTGTTGTATTACATGTCTTAGAAGCCAGCCCTAAAAATTCTCTGGTTTTCCTGTGTCTGGAAAGTGTCTGTACCTTTTTTTGCCCCCCGCTGTGTTACAAATTAAATAAATGTATACAATTATTGCTCTGTCTAGTTTTACTGGAAACTTGGCAGAATCTTACTGGAGGGAGCAGGAACATCAGAGCCAGATTCTGAGCAGTCTTCCCATACATTCTCAAATCCAGAATGGTGTGTGGGAATGCTGTTCCCAGAGGTGGTGGCTCTGGGCATTGCCAGAGCTCCCAGGTGTGGTTGCATGGGAACACAAAGCTGTGGAGAGGCATCTCAACTTGCTGGGAGCAGCTTTATCTGTTTAGCCAAGAGCCATGAGCAGATGATTGCTTGAGACTGGAAGTAACAGAGAGACAACAGTGCAACCCTTCATTTGGCTGTGAGGCTGGTGACTCAGGCCAAGAGCAAAGGCAATCCCCTCCTATTCCCTGCTGGAAATTGCAGCGGGAAGCCCCACTGCTGGTGAAATGGATAAGGGCCAGTGGGCTGGCCTGGAATTTGCTGGGGTTTTTTTGACATATACACTTGTGGTGCATTTGAGAGGCATTTCAATGAAAGTGGGAGTCCTCTCACACACCAGGGTTGTAATGACAATGATGTACAGCAGGTTAGATTGGCCATGTCTCTTCATGGATGCCCAAAAGCACAGTTCAGGGGGCAGCTTGCAGTCTTTGCAGTTTGGTGCAGCAAAGCTTGGTGCCTGTGAAGGAGGGGCAGGGCAGGAGACATTGATGTGGTGTTCCCCAAAAGCTGTGGGAGAATCTGAGCTCTTGAGAGTTTTCTGTGAGCAAAGGGGCAGCTGCACACAAGCAGCCTTCTGACAGCTGAGCTGAGCCTGCTGAGTCCAAATGCACACTGAGGGAAGAGCTGTGCAAGGTGCAGCTGGCAGGAGCAGTGCCCAAGCAGGGCTCGTGGGTGGCAAGAGCCAGAGGCCACTCTCACTGTGAGACTGGCCTTGTTACCCACCCAGTAATGTTTGAAACCCAAGGTCAGAGGGTTACTGTTGCTCTACAGTTTTCTCCCTTGAAAAAAAGACTTTACGATTGTTTTGCAAGCATGCTTGAAGGATTAGATGGCATTGCTCTGTTTATCTGTTGTGTCATGGGCTGAAGGGAAGGGGGAGAAGAGAATGGGCCAGCAGCTCTCCTGGCAAGGGTGAAAGAAGGATTCCTTTGTTAGAGGGATACCTTTCGTTCTTCTGAGCTGCCAGCCAGCTCTAACCCCCACTTCCTCAGGCATTCAATTCTCTTCATGGAAACTGTGGCAAATACAGCTTACAAAACCTTATCAGGCTTGTCTCTTCCCAGTCCTCCAGTCCCATCTTGTATGAGGAGAAAAGCAATTTGTACTCCCTTTGACATCTCTCTCAAAGGCTTGGCAAAGCTGTTTGGCAGCTGCCTTCCTACATGCAGGCAGTTCATATCTAGGCTGAGGGGCAGTCACCAGCATGTGGCTAATGTGTGTGGAAAAGTCAGAGTGAGCCTGGAGAGCCAGGGGAGATGCAGAGCAGGCAGCCAGGACTGTGCAGGGGCCAGATGGGTCTGCGTGTGGGCATGGCAGGCAAGCCTTGAGGCTGTGAGTCTCCTCCCAGGAACACTTTGGAAAATACTAAACTCAGAGCTGGGAACAGTTTGAGATACACCAGTTAAGGAACTAGAAGTCCCCAAAGTGGTCTCTGAAATGGGTAGCTAAGTTTTTCAGGTTGATCCCAGCTCTCAGTTTGATCAGTGGCCAGCAAGATGGGTAAATGTTATTCTCTGTCCTGTTTCTGGAGTAAACCAATGTCCTTCACACCTCACAACTTTTATTTTTAGCCGTACCAGTTCTGTAAGTTTGGTACAGGAGCAGCAAGGCCATCTAGGTGCTTCCCAGAGTGCCACATGCTGCTAAGTCAGATGAGCCAAGCGTAATGCTGTTCCTGTGCAAGTGCCAAATCTGTGTTGATTGTTCAAATGTCACCCTTTGCAGAGCTGGAGTTGCTCAGTTGCATGAGAGCACTTGTGAAAGGAGTTCTCAGAGGCAGCTGTATATCATCTTTGTTCCTGCTGCGGGCAGCCCAGGGGGATTAGCCAGAGGCAGGTGGAGGGGTGAAGAAATTTTTCTTTCTGCTTGGTCAAGGAGACTCTGCAGCCTCACTTCCCTGTGCAGCTGAGTGGGGAGTGAGTGGGAGGACACTTGAGCGTTATGTCTTTACTACCATCAAACTCCTGTTACCCAATAATCAGTTGGAGTCTTTCATGGTCTGTGTGCCCTAGGTATAAAATAAAAAGTAGAGCCATCCCCCAAACACCTTTCAATATAAACTGTGAGGGAAAATATTAAAGGAATAGCAGAGGACATCAGAATCAACAGTATGGGGTGAGTTATGTAGCAGAGCATGTGGTTGGTGCATATGAGGGCTACTGATGAGCCTGAACTTTTCAGTAACCCCACTGCCCTTGGGTATGCAGCCAACCCTCAGGAAACTTTTTTCATTTCTCATTCTTGCAAGAGGTTTTTTATGAAACCAGGACTGTGGGAAGAGATTTTTATTACAGCAGGAGTCATGGCACAAGGAGGTGTATAATTAACCTACATTTTGTGTCCCTTGAAGAAGCAATGATTGACAGATGTGTAACTGTAATATAATGGAATGATGACATATATACTTAAAAATAAGAACACTTAATTCTCTGGGATGGAGAAGTAAAAGTGATAAAGAGGGAAAGACAGCGAGTCACAGGAGTGTCCAGTGTTTTTTCTCTTTTCAGGGAGGTATCCCAAAACCAAGATAAACTGGATCTCTCCTCTGTCTACACAGCAGTTGGAGAGAGACAACGTAGCTGTGTAAATCAGAAGTAAAATGTTAACAGTGAGTGAGGTGCTGGTGTTTTTTGTGGTGTGTCTGCTGTTGATACAGTTTCTGAAATTGCAATGGATGCGAAGACAATTTCCTCCTGGACCAACTCCATATCCCTTCTTTGGAAATCTGCTGCAGATGAACTTCAAAATTCATCATGAACATCTAAAAAAAGTATGTATTTTCTGGCAATTTATTAATGGACTCATAAGCTGATTGAAAAGTAAATGTGTTTACTGTAGTCTTATTTTGAATGCTAGAGAGGTATTTGTTCTAAATTACATAAAGCTGGAAATAGGTGGAGATAATCAAAATATCTGTTTCTTTGTGTGAAAATTTGCACTTACAATGAAATATATATGTGCATATGAACAAAACCATTATGATGATAATAATGCTGTCTTACACATAGGAAAACAAAGTATTTTAGAGTAACTCACTAATTCTGTGCAGTCTTTTGGATGTCTGTGTTTTGACCGTGGTTGCACTGGCACTTTCTAAATATCCCATGAAATAGCTACTGAAGACATGTGTGGTTCCAGTATAGAAAGGAGGATTTTTAAAATATACTTGTTCAATGGATTTTCTGAAACATCTTAGAATCAGTTTTCTTTTGACATACAATTTGGTCAGGTTTTCACAAGAGATTTCAGTCTGCTTAGCAAGACCGGGCTTTTAAACAGCTGAAATAATTCATAGTATGCTCAAACCCTTTTCTAAGTCCAGTTGTAATATGCAGCACTTCTAAAGTTTGTATCCTGATGTTTTATAGTTCTTCTACATCTATATTAAATATTTAACATTTAAATATATAAGTAATAGCATCTCACCCTCTCTCTTTGTTCTCAATCTTCCCTTTCCCTGGTTTTTCCATGTCCTGCCAGTTCTGTCCTCCTGAGCTGCATATTTCAAGGCAAAGTGGTATTATTCCATAACATAAAACAGTAGCTAATACCTGTGTGCTGTGTTTTCTTCTATTTCTGACATCCCAGACATGAAGAATAGTACTGATCATCCCAAGGTTTCAAAAGCCATGAACTGGTACTTACAAAAATGAAATTAAACACAAATGTACAAGCACACACGTTTTTGCTCACAAGTATTGCCTCTTGTTTGCTCCCAGGCAGCAAAATTTTGCAATCCTCTAGTCCTGCATTTCTTGGGATGTCTTGGCAACACACCACTCTTTCCAGTCTATTTTGCTACTGTTCTAGTTCCTGATTCAGCAGCCAGGGGAATGCCAGGGATGTCTGTGTGCACCTCAGCTGAGGACAAGGCTGTCACAGCTGAGCTAGAAAGGAAAGCTGACTCATGCATTACTCTGCTCCTCGACTGCTTTTGCTACACTTGACACACAAAGGTGAATTTGTAGATGATTCACATCAAATTCATGAGCTACTGCTGTCTTGTAGCAAGTGGTGAGGATGGAAGGGTTCATCTACAACGAGTTGGAATCGTAAGATGTAATAAACGACATCACAGAATTTGGCAATATTGGTTGACATTTTAGAAGCATCATGATCTTTAATAAATGAGACTTTAGATGGAAACCTGACTTCAAACAGTATTGTATGTAAAAACATACCTGATACTCTGTTCTTCAAGTCAATCACCCTTAGGGCATCTGCCCAGGGAGAAGATCTGGTTCATCTTGTTTGATTTAAAAGCACTAGTTCTTGCTCCTGTTATTCTGATTCTGCTTTGTTTTACAGATGGCCAAAATTCATGGTAATATCTTCACCTTATGGTTTTCAAACACTCCTGCAGTTGTCCTGCAAGGGTTTCAGGCAGTGAAGGAAGGTCTGACTGCCTGTGCTGAGGATGTTGCTGGAAGGCCCATAAGTAGAGTCTTTCACATTCTGACTCATGGAAATGGTAATTATTATTCTCAGAAATTCTTTTAATGTGTTATATCCCTAGTTTTGATTTAGAGTCTCAAAGTCCTTAATTTACATCAGGAAAAAAGGTTTTATTTTCATGAGTTTTTTAAAACAGGTCTATTCTATATTCTGTCAGAACAATAATGGCAGCATAGAGTTAATGTAAGAGCTTCTATACAGAAGATAAATGGCTAAAATACAAAAAGAAAGAAAAGAGGAATGTTGCCAGACTGTTGTGAAAAATTTGAAAAAATTAGAAGAAAAGAGAAGCTTCTTGGACAAACCAATCCATTAATTTATAAGGTACTGACAGCATTATTTCATTATGATCCCAGGTGTTATGTTCTCTAATGGTCATCTCTGGAAACAGCAGAGGCGTTTTGGAATTGCAACAATGAGGAAAATGGGAATAGGGAAGAAAGACCAGGATTATCTACTGCAACAGGAGGCTGCTCACTTGGTGGAATACTTACAGAAAACAAATGGTATGTGAGGGTGGGCAAGGCAGCCTGTGCAGTGGGAGACTTTGCTGGAGAATGGGGCACTGGTAGCTTTTGAAACTATTTGATTACAGAAAGGGATTCAAAGTGAATCTGCAGAGCTGAGTCTCAAAAGTCAATATATGCTACCTGCATGAGATATTTACTTGCAGAAGTGTGAAACCCCACAGCAAGAGCACAGAATTAAAGATTCCTATCTTGTTATATATATATGTCTAGTTATATATTTATAATATACCAGTATATATATACCGGTCCCTATCAATGTTATTACTTCTGAGTAATTTCTCTGTTACTCACGGTAACAACATCAGGGTAACAGCAGACAGTAACAAAATCAGTGTCACAATGCCTCCTATTCCTGTGTAGAAAAGAAAAAGCATAATATATGCAAAGCTTTGACCAAGGATGCACAGACCTTTGCTCTGCCCAAGTGCAGTAGAAAAATCTCAGCTCACACAGCTCATGAGCTTGTGAGCTCCTCAGTAGGAGAGGGAATTTGTTCAGGTTGTGCTGCTGAAAAATGGGGTGAATCCATGGGTAGGTTGAAATATTCTAATGTAAAATGATGTGAGTAAAGAATAGAACAACTTTATTGTTGTTGCCAACTCATTTGTGCATTTAATGTCTCAGCTGGTTTTGGACCCTGGTTATTGCCAAATGTGAGATCTGCTGATGCCAAGGTTTGGTGAAATCTGGGTATTTTTATAATTAATACAACCAATTCCATTCCCACCCACAGTTTTTCCTTTTCTTAACCAACAGTGTTTTTTAGATGTCTGAAGTTACTTTTTTAGTCAGGCCTTTCACCAATAAATTACAATTTGCCATCCAGTAATCTAATTAATGTCAGAAATGTTTATGAAATTTTATCAGCTCTCCTGTCGGTGAGAAAAGCAGGAGCAATGAGTGTTAGTGGTGAATGTAGTCCCTTGTGTTTACAGGAAAACCTCTGGACCCCACTATGCCTGTTGTTCATATGGTCTCAAATGTGATTTGTTCTACGATTTTTGGACGTCGTTTCTCCAGAGATGATGAGAATTTTCACCGCCTGATTGAATCCTTTGACTCCATAGCAGCATTTTTGAACAGCATCTCCTTTTTTGTGAGGAAAATCAGTTTTGTTGGTTTGCTTGCTCTCTATAGATAGACAGTATAAAAGGCAACTTGCTTTTTACTTTTGTAATAAAAATCAATTCTAGATCACCTGGAATTTCTGGAGAGCACATCAGAGCAGTGCTTCCAGATGCCTAGTTCAAAACTTGTTTCAACTGCTTATGCCTCATCATAGCACAAAAATTTCTTCTGTCTGGGGGACAGGGATGAAAATGCAAAGATTTGTTACACGGCTGAGAGATATACAAAGGACTTTCTTGCAAAAGTGCTACCTGTACAACTGCAGTGTTTGAAACTATACCTGAAATCAGTAGTAAAATATGGGTTAAATTATTTGAAAAGTTCTGAAACAGGCTTATCTTAATTTCTGTCTGGCTAACTGGCTTTCTCCACTATATCATATGACATGACTGTCAACAAATGTCAAGAGTAAATGGGTTTTTACTGCTTCATTCGCTACTGCCAGCCAACCTCATAGAAACTGGAGTAGAGCAACTGTTTTGTGCAAAGGTAACATGGCATGAAATTGCTTAATAGAAGCTTTTCCCCATAGTTTTTGGCAGCAACATCTGTACCACATCTGCACAGCCTTACAAGAATACAGTGACACAGAGGAAGTCACCCTCTTTTAGCTGCTTTATCTGCCTCTATTCCAGGCACCAATTCTTAAATTCACATCTGGTCCACTGGAGAGAAAAATTCTCTCTTCTTCTGTATGTGCATCTGTGACTGCAGCTGCCAAAGCAGCAGAACAGGTGTCCTCAGACTGGGGCAGTTTTATTATGAATCATTTATGAAAGAGAACCACAGTACTATATATAGTCAAAAAGTGAATTTACCCATGCATGAGGCAGCTGCATCTGCAGAACTTGTTGGAGCTCATAAAGTTCTGTGTCTTGTATGATTTCCACCATCTCCAACTAACTGCTCTAAGCAGGGTGCTGGAGGATTTGAGTACTAATTTGATACATTTAGTAGATAAGCTAAAATAAAATTACTTACTAGTAACTATCCCAGAAGATGCCAGTGAAATGATTTCTAAGCCACCCTTCTAATCAGGGTAGGCACAGGTTCAGCTATTTCAAACTGCTCTCAGAAGGTATTTATATGAGTTGTTAGTGTGCCCAGAGCCAACAAAAACGTTCTAGTCCAACATTTCATTGTGTCCTGCTCTCCACAGTGCTTTCACAGGAATGTACAATCCCTTAATGACTGGCTGTACTTACCTGTTTTCCTGGTAAGTGGACAGGTAGTGTTAAGGGAAATTATGCAGTAGGGTGAGGAAGAAATAGAACTGGGAATCTGAATAGGCTTGTGGAGAGATAAATCTTTGTAATGTGGCTGCCACTTAAATAAGTGAGCCCAGATAATTTAGGGCTCATAGGTGGCCTAATGGATAATTTAAGCTGCAGTAGTTCTGTAACTGGAACGACATGATGCAGTCTGTCAAAGGGGGAAAAAACGTGAAATGAAGTAGAAGAATGGAGTGAATGTAAGAAGTGTTTTACTTCTTTTCTGCTGATACATGGCTTTATGAGAGCATAAGGACAAGAAGGTGAGTATGTCTAGAACAATGAATAAACAGGAGGGAATCCACACAGCTCTGCATTTCTGTGCCATTGAGCTGTTTTGCACATCACACAGATGTGGTCTAGTTGCTTCTTATCTGTGAGAAGGTGAATGTGAGCAAAATCCCCATGAATTTACTATCCAACTGTAAGAAATAGGTCTATTTTCACTTAACAGATGTGCCAAGGAAGTCAGCCTGGATCTGGTTCTTTTAGTGATGAAATAAGAATTATATGTGTGTTGGATAAAGTGAGACTAGGGACAGGTTTCATGGGAGATTCTTGGTTCAGCTGAGCAAAGTTCAGCCTAGCAAAGAATTGCGGTAGAGAGGAATTTCATTTATTCTTTCTATGTCACATTTATGTTTATATTTACATAATCTTTAAGCATATATATAAAACTTCATAATAGAAAACAGAGAAATTTTAATTTTGCTCCAGGGAAAAATAGAATTAAGAAAGGCTTTATTCTTTAATGAATCATGGGATAGGCACTATCCCTTCAATCTAATGCTGATTCAGTCATCAGTCTTTCACTTGCCTTTTCCACTACCCAGAAACCTGTATTAGGATTCAAATTTAGTTTGCTAAATGCCACATATTTATATGTAGTATCACATATCAAAAATATCTCTTTTACAGATATATGAGTTGTCTCCCTGGCTTGCTGGTCATTTTCTGCCATCAGTTAAAAAGGTTAAATCCTGTATAGATTTTGTGAATGCTCTGATAGCAAAGGAACTTGAAAGTCACAAAGGAAAAAGAAAACTTGATGAAAATCGAGATTTTATTGATTACTATTTGGATGAGATAGATAAAGTGAGTACCTCTGAACTTCTCTCACACTTCACTAATAACAAGGGCTTTAAAAAGTTTTTTGATTATAATGATGTCTAATATAAATTTAGAACTGTATGATTTCTTCAGGTGGTTTACTCCTTGTTTTGCGTGCCATAACTTTCTTTTCAATTCACATCTGCAGACTAAAGGAGTTGCTGATGCTACTTATGATGAAGTAAACTTGATCCAGACTGTTTTTGACCTCTTTATAGCAGGCACAGAAACTACAGCCACCACTTTACTGTGGGCATTGCTCCATATGGTGATTTATCCTGACATTCAAGGTAAGCACATCCAAAGAGGTCTGCAACTCTAGCAATGATACAAGTTCAAGTAGTGGTTGTGCCTGTTCAAAGAAAAGTAGAGGAACTAATTATTAAAGTATGAATGAGGTGAACTGCATTCATTTCTTTCTTGCTGTATCATTTCTAACACACAGGCAATTCATTCCAGTTGTTTTTGGTTTTTCTTTAAAACAGATCTAAACAGAATGCAGGATTAATTTAATCAGCTGGAGGAATTTAGTCTCAGATGAGATAAATTGCACCATTTCCCCTCCACAGACAGTAATGCTTAGACTTCCACTAAGGAGTCTTTGGGTCATCCTTTTAAATCCTTGACTCCAACTCTTTGATATGCTCTTGGCTCCTTGCAGCAGAAATAACTTAAATACAATGTGAGGTTGCTAATATTGGGGTGTGTAGCTTGAAAATGTGTGCTTTTAATAATGATATTCACAGAAGAATGATACAGGTTGGCAGAGTAAAATGACTGAAAAAAAGAGCCAGAGTGTATGGGATAGAAAGGATTAGAAGGTACAAAACTCACTTTAAAGGCCTCCTATTTGAGAGTGTAAGCTGAGTACCAGGCTCAGCAGGAGCCTGGCAAGTAGAAAATGTGGAAATGTTAAGGAGAAAGGATCTCCCATTTTTGTTACCTTCAAAAGACTAAAAGCTTGAGATTGGGTTGCATATACTGAATTTTCACATGATTTTTCATTTTCTCAGGATTTATTAATATATTCTTAAGTTTTGTGGGGGTAATTCTAACTGCAATGATAAGAGTCTGTAGTGTCAATAAAAAAATAATCAGAAATTACCATTTCAGCTCAGATTGTAAGTAAAAAAAAAAAAAGAACTCCTTGGGAAAAACCAATTTGTGTAAGCACTTCCCAAGGCAAGTAATTACAGAATAGCAGTTAGGACATCTGTAGATGACAAGCAAAATCTTCTTAATGAAGAACAATCCTTGATCAATTACTAAACTGTTCATAATTAATATTTTTTTCCAGTTGACTCCCTGCCTGTAGAAATAAATATTAATAAAGTCTTTTTACAAATTACCTTCAAGCATCGAATGTGACAGGAACCCACATATTATTATAGAATGACCTTATCTGCTGTCATTATTTTAAAAGTATATATGCAACCTATAAACAACATCAATGTCAAATTTTTGCAGGTCATCTGTATGGAATTTGAAGGCATTATTTTTTATAAAGTATCTTTTTCATCTGGTTGGATGCCATTCCGAATGTTAAAAGCAACAGGAAAAATTATGACTATAGAGTTTATAGATTGTTTGCTGTATATTTAAAGCTGAATATTTCTCCTCAGAGAAAGTCCAGAAGGAGCTGGATGCTGTTGTGGGTGGTTCCCACGTATTTTGCTACGAGGACAGGAAAAGGTTGCCCTACACCAACGCTGTAATTCACGAGATCCAACGATACAGTAACATACTCTTAATTGCACTGCCCAGACTGAGCGTGAAGGACACCGAGCTGCTGGGATATCATATTCCAAAGGTACAAATGTGCTGCATATTTGAATGAATTTGATCTTTGGTCCATTGCACGATTTCAGAAAGGCTTTTGAGGTTTTTCCTGACTGGGACATGAACTCTTGTTCTAGCAGTGCCTCTAACGTTTGACTGTCTCTGTGGGTAGCCTTTCACAAGGCTTTGTCCTAGATATGAATAGATTCTACAATCATAGGTTTTGTTGAAGAAACTGCTCCTTTTTTTTTTTTTTTCAGAACACTATAGTTTTAGCAAATATTGACTCTGTTCTGGCTGATCCTGGAAAATGGGAGACACCTGATCAGTTCAACCCAGGCCACTTTCTGGATCAAGATGGAAACTTTGTAAACAGAGACTCATTCTTACCATTTGCTATAGGTGAGTGCACTGAACAGGGCTTTATTTACTCCTTGTGGTAACAACTTCAGATCCATTCCTTCCACAAAGTAACTGGGAAGTCAACTACAAATGGGCATATACAAACTGTTTTAAAGATCTCCAAGAAGAGAGAAGTCCAGTTGTATGTGGAAAAGATTGGAAGAGAAGGAATGACACATAGAAAAGTCTTTCTTGGAAGACAGATCCAGTTTGTCTCTAAGAGATCCAGCTGTCAAAGCAGCAGCAGAAAAATGCACAGTGCTGGGAAGACTGTAAATGTAAATATGCCACCCTGGTGACAATTTCTATAATGTCTTACTGCCTGCTATAAATGCAGATTGAAACTTTCTGTGGAAATACAAGCAACCTTTCAGTTATGAACCATTAAATGACAAAGTTAAGAGAAAAGGGTAAAATATGCAGAAAACAAGCAAGGAAAATCCCAGGCAATTTTAGAAAGGGGAGCATGATAGAAATCCTCTGGCTGATTTGCCTTTTCTGTTTCCTCACAGGGCACCGTGTGTGTATGGGGGAGCTGTTGGCAAGGATGGAGCTCTTTATTGTCTTTTCCACCCTGCTACAAGCATTCACATTCACCCTGCCAGAAGGAGTGAAGGAAGTCAACACCAAGTTTGTTTTTGGGAGCACAATGAAGCCACATCCCTACCAGCTCTGTGCCATTCCTCGATAGGAAATGGCAGATTCAGGGAAGAGTTACTCTGTAAAACTTCTTCTGTATGTGAATTCCTTTTTGCATGTCCTAAGATTTTTGCATTCCTCTTCATTTGGTAAATTGTTACCCTGAAAGATTCTTGACAGGCAGTTGCATCCTGGGTGCTATAATTATAAAGGGTTCATATTTTTTTTTTTTTTTTTTCCTGTTCAGAAAACACTGGTAAACTTCTCCTGATGTATAACAAATAAAGACATTAAGGGAAGAATTAGAATTGGGACTTATTACCAACTGGAAAGAGGTTTTACAGAGGACAATCTTAAAGGGTGGTCTATAAACTGGAAGTCTCATGAATAAAGATTCTTCTTCATAAGCCATAGCTGCATTTGTGGAGATAGGCTCAGAAGTCCTCCAGTCTATCTCAGGATATTAGTGGGTGCAGGAGGTTAAAGAAGCTCTTGCTGTTGGAGGAAGCTTTCTAGAGGCAGATGGTAGGATCTGAGATAACATTCCCTTAGATTGATATGGTTTGCTGTTGAGCAAACCTGGTGTATACAACTCCATCATTGTCACTTGTGAAGACAGTTGAGGGTTTCACCCACCAAACCAGGTAGCATTTCAACCCTTCTGATAAAACAGAAGAGTGGCTTCATCAGGCAGTTGTGGAGAGCTTTTCATATCGCAAGAAAAGAGCAAGGACTGGAGTGAGCAGGCACAGAGTGTTGATAATTTACCCTTTTTTTATGAGCTCACTGGCTGCTAGCGACATGGGAACTTCTTCCTCATGCCAGGTAGTCTACTTGTGATGATTGCTCCAGATCCTCCAAAAATTTATTCAGCTTCCTTTATTCTTTCATTTTTTTAAAATGGATTCTTCATCACAGTTAGATGACTTCACTTAACACATCATGACCAAGAGCAGATTTGGCACTACTAAAGAATTCTGGAAGCCCTTTATGAGCCAGGTGCCTAAGGACTTGGCAGAAGTGGATGTTTTTTGCTGGTTTGGGTACTGGCACATAAGAAGGGATTTTCTTTCATGGCATTGGGATACATACTTCTTGTATGAGGTACAGATTGGATACTGCATGCCAACACAGGAGGGATTATTTTTATACTCTGATTAGCTGACAGTGCCATCTCCAGGGCTGATATTATCACAGCTGTATTTGTTTCAGGTGCCTCTGCCCACCTTGTGCTTTAAAGCACCCCATTCTAACAGGCAGGGACGTGCACACATGATGAAACCTATGCTGGCAGTTTCTTTCCCTGCAGGATTACCTTTATGGGACAGTTCTACCCATGTCCAGCATGTCCTGGCAGGTAGGTGGTTGGTATGAAGTCCCCTCATGCTGGACCTGCAAACATACCCCTGGCAGTAGCTCCACACTGGAAAAAGAATGATTCATTTGTATCCATCTGGAGGCAGCACTTGCTCCCCCTTAACAAGTAAAAAATCACCAATCCTAAAGAATAGCTGGTAGATAGCGCTGAAGAAATGCTGCTGCTGGTTGCATTTAGTAATTATTAAGAAAATGGAGCCTTGGCTGCCTCATAAATACATTTTCCATCAAATAAAATAAGATAAACCCCATGCATCAGAGAGGAATCAACCCACAGTCATCTATCTTCCTTTTCCAGTGTGAGAGAACTGTATTCCTGGCTGGCTCCAGCTGAACACTGGTTAAAGGTGTGAGACTGCAGCCCTTGTGGGGTAAAGGCACTGGGGCTTAACTTCCAGTGGACAAAAATTACTTTTCCTGATGAAAAATCATTTAGATTGAAAATCTTCTAATATCTAAAATAAAATGGAGTGTATTACATTGATTCCAAATTAAAAGTTCTGATAAATTAGGGAATTTGAAGCAGAGTTTGTGAGATTACACTAGAGACAGAGAAGGCAAAACTAAACCAATTTCTTTCTAAAGAGAATTTTACTTTCCCTGTTGAAGGAGAGAGATAAAATAGAAATAATTGTCTTGAAAAATTACATTTTTAGTGTACACAAACAAAGCTTATGTGGAAACCTACAAAGATCCCTTGGTTAATACTCATTAATCAGTTGTGCATTAGTGGTAACAAAGAGCCGTGGTTGAAGGCTAATTGACCTGAGGTTTGTAAATTGTGTGCTGGCAGACTCCAGCCTGTTCCTTCTGGCTAAGGGTCTTTCGTGTTCCAGACCCACAAAATCTGGAAGCAGTTTCTGTCCCAAAATCAGCTTGCAAGGAGCAAGCTGGTGCACAAGTCTTGGCAGTCTTCTCAGATTAGTGAAAACATGTTTCTTTTACAAGTGCTTTGCTCTCAAGCGATGGGCACCTTTGGCAGGGAAGCATTTCAGTCTGGATCTGTAACACAGCGCTGCAATGGTCATGGTTATGTGGTACCCAGAACCCCTCTTGTGAGATTTCCATGGTCTGATTGCAGCATGTGAACTCCCCTGGTGCTGTGTTTGTGGTTCCTGCCAGTGTTGAGGCTTGGCAAAGAGCCTTGCCTACAGACTCTGTTTTCAAGTTGCCCAGGATCCACCCTCATGTCATGACTAGTTCCTGCCAGAGCCCTTGGTTCTGGTGGTAGCTCAACATCCCTACTTGGGTTTTCTCACGTTTTAATTTTTTTTTCCTTTTAAATCTGTTTAGTATTTAATACTAGATGTACTTTCTCTATGAATATGCATTATTTATCTCACATACTTTCTGATGATTTCTCATATCATACAGGGTATCCACCTTATGTCAAGATTGAATGGGGAAATGCAGAGGCAGACAAAACCCTCCGTGAGTTTACCTAGAGCTAACAGGTTAGGGGAAAAAGTGAGGTCATACATCTATCCAGTTATGTTTCCAATTACATTCAAAAGTGTAACAAATTTTGCTTTTTGTATTAAGCATTAGATAGTTGTATATGTATCTTAAGATAAATGTTGGCTTTTAACTCCTATCAGCCTTGTCATTACTAGATATAACATGTATACAGAATATATACAAACCAATTTAAAAACCCCAAGATTTAATATCCACTTACATTTGCCTGCTTAATTTGTATGTATAGCTATTGCTTTTCTAAAAGCATTGCTGGAATATTTGTAGGAACACATACCATTCAAAATTGTCTCAGAACAACTAGATGGAGAGTTTATGTGCATCTCCATTGCCTGGAAAATCTTGGCCCAAGTCTTTTAAGATACCATTCCTACAAATCCTGTGATCCACATTGAATAAGTATAATCAGGATGAGAAGAAGGAGAAGAAGAGGAAGAAGAAGAAGAGGAAGAAGAAGAAGAGGAAGAAGAAGAAGAGGAAGAAGAAGAAGAAGGGTGTGCATCTATTAATATGCTGAAGCATGAGAATGTAATAAGTGGAACAAAAAGGGAGTGGTTGATAATAAAGAGGGAGGGTTAGAGGTGGGGAATATTTATGATGTGAATTCAAGCTCTTACGAAAAAACTGGTTTAGCAACCAGCCTTAATAGCTTCAATAGGCAATTTTGAATAAAGGCGAGCTGGTAAAGGCAGATGCTAAAATGCTGACGATAAGTCAAGCCCTTGTAGCAGTGGCTGTATTTCTTCTGATCTCACAGTTTTTAAAGCTGCAGCGAGTGCGGAGACCGTTTCCTCCTGGACCAATCCCTCTCCCAATCCTTGGGACGCTGATACAGCTGAACTTTCAGTTTAATCGTGATCTCCTCATGAAGGTACTTATTTTCAGATACTCCTAATTGTCTAAAAATCTTTGTGATTTCTCCTTTCTCATGTTGTTTGCTATGTGAAAACATCCTCTTTCAAAACTACATTGGTAGTACTGTTAACTGTAATTGTAACTGTTAACAGGCTACTGTAATATCACACTTGGTTTGGTTCAGAACTGCTGGTTTGGTTTGCAAATTAAGAAAAAGATATTGCAGTCTAAAGTAGTTGGCCAAGCTAAGAAATCAGGTATTGAAATTTCTGAACGTGTGAAGATCATTCTGGTGTTTAAACCTATCCCCCTTTAACACTGACTTTCACTGAAATTCATATGAAACTTGACGTCTTTCTATCACCCCTTGCCACTAAATTTGACAAATTCATGTGAAAATTGATATAATTTAGGATTAAATATCTTTAGGGATATCAGATTTGGAGTTAGGGAAAAATACTATTAAAAAATTACTTTCACAGCATGGATTTGTAGCTTTCTGAACACTTGCACTCTCTTGCTTGAGCAGTAAAAACCCACTCTGTGTGTATGAGCTTGCTTGAACTGACAGGATCAAAAACAGGTGGGAGAAAAGAAGTCCAGTCTCTAAGCTGCTTACTCTTCTGACAGTTCTGTGTTCTGTGCTACTTTACTTGTAGAAACTATAGAAATCCTCTTGAAATGAACTAATAAACAGAAAATACCCTGTATCCCATGAATGATTGTGAACTGAGCCTTGGCTTATATACAGTAATAAAAAGTACATAATGTTTCTTGACATAGACATGTGGTTCTGAAAAGTGGGAATACACAGGTGTTTCCAACAATGAATGTTGGAAAAGATATTTGTACTTTCTCAGTGATAATTGTAGTCTGGTGGGAAAAATGGAGAACATCACTCCACCTTAGGGCTGGTCCTGTAATCAGTGCAAAAACAGGTTCATCCTCTGTTTGCAGTGTGTGGGATTTCATCTGTGCTTTCCTGGCTTCTCTCCCATCTCTAGCTGGCAAAAACTCATGGCAACATATTCACCTTATGGTTTGGATGGACCCCAGTGATTATACTGAATGGATTTCAAGCAGTGAAGGATGGCATGACCACACACCCTGAAGATGTATCTGGGAGGCTGGTGTCACCTTTCTTCAGAGCACTGGCCAAAGGAAAAGGTGAAAATTTCCTGGCATAAACAGTGCACAGAAGTGCCATCTTGACAAATTGCAGTATCTTTTGCTGTTTGTGACCACCTTCAGAGGTAGCACAGAGGTGAACTGCAAGGTACAGAGAGGTGAAATAGCTATTGGAGAGTAGCAGAAGGAAAATACTAGCAAGAGGAAAAAGATTCATAATATTTTCTATGGAATACTCACTGGGGCAGATTCAGAGGTGATGAGGTGAGGCAATGGTAAATTGTGCCACAGAGAAATGGAGGTAAAGCAGGAAACAACCCAATTCCTTGCCCTGGACAAGCTGCCTTCCACTATGACATTTTCCAAGGGAGAGTGACTTTGATGGTGATATCTTCTTCCCATTCCTTTCCTTTTGTGAATATTTTCCTGCTGGCACAGTTGCCAGCAGGAAAATTCAGTGTGCTTCTGTTTCAACCTTGGTGTAGGTTTCATACCACCAACCGCACTAGAAATTCCCAAAGCCTGTCACAAAGCCTAAATACTGAACTTTCCTGCCCTGCAGACAGGAACTTTTCTCCTTGACTGTGGACAATCAGAACTCTTTCCCCTTTTCCCTTCATGAGAATCATTACCCTGATTCAGGTGAGCTTCAGTCATAGCAGAGAGTGAGACAAGCACTGCAAAGAGCATCTAGAGAAGCAGCTGAGATACCCTGAGGTACCTGATTGTCTGGGATCCAACTTAATCCTGCAAACCATCTTACTACCCAGCTGAGTTTGCCCATTTCAGCCCTGCCAGCATGATTACAGGTCAGAGCTGTTCCTTGGTGCCTTTGTTTTCACAGGCAATACAACACTTTAATTATGTTCTGTGGCTTAGTAAATCCTTTAATGTAGTCTTTGTCTGTGATTAATATTAGCATGATAAAGAGCTCTTCCTTTAATGCATGCAGGAATTATGTTGGCAACTGGTCACACCTGGAAGCAGCAGAGAAGGTTTGCTCTGAGGACTTTACGCAACCTTGGTCTGGGGAAAAGAGGTCTGGAGCACCGAGTTCAAGAAGAAGCCCACTACCTGGTAGACTTCTTTGCAAATATGAAAGGTATTTCTGCAATAAATAATAATACATTTTTGCCATTAGTCTGATGTCTTTAGTGTATGAACTTCTCTGTCTTGTCCTGTCCTGAAACTGAGGGCAGCTTTTGTTCCACAAGAGAATATGAAGGGTCTTATATTGTCTCTGTGGAATGGACTGAAAATGCAAAGCCCCTAGTCCATCTTGTGTTTTCAAGAAGACTATTCTTCCTCAAAATCATTTACAAAACTACTAAAATTGAGAAGAAAATCTGGAGCTTATTTATTATTTACATTATAGAACACCGTAAGTGGAAAGGGATGTCTGAAGGTAGTGTAGTCTAACCCCTACTCAAAGAAGGGTCAATCTGAGCAGGTTTCTTAGGGCTGAGTTGTAAATATCTGCAGCAATGGAGACTTCACCACCTCTCTGGGTAACGAGTTCCACTGTTCAGTGAGTGCTATAGTAAAAACATTTCTTGTGTTTATGCAGAAGTTAATGTGTTTACATTTTCTCCTGTTGCCCCACTTGATACCACTGAGAAAAGTCTGGTTCTGTGTTCTTTATACCCCTCCACCACATATTTAGATACCTCCCTAAGTCTCCCCTTCTCCAGACTAAATAGCCCATCTCTCTCAGCCAGATTCAGTTCCTTAATTGTCCTTGTTGCCCTTTGCTCAGCTTGTTCTAATATGCTGATATCTCTCATATTGGGGAGTCCAGAGCTGGACCCAGCACCAGCTGGGTCTTGCCAGTGCTGGTCACAGGGGAAGGATCACCTCCCTTAGCCTGCCAGCAATTAATTTCCTAATGTAGACCAGGATGATGTTGGCCTTTGCCTCAAGGGCACATTTTTGGCTCTTTTATGGTGTTGGTGCATAAAGAGACAAAATCAATGCTAATGAATTAGGCCTTGTAATGCCATATGCACACACTCTGTAAAGCACTGACTAGAATCTTGTCCTCATTACAAGATTCTACCCTGATCAACCCAGTTAGGATCACATGAGTTGGATTTCCCAATACTGATCATTATGCAAAGGCACAATAAATCAGGACATGCTGTGGCTAATGTTGCATCAATTAAAAATAATTAGATTGAGCCCAATCCCATGGTTTAAGAGCTAGGAGAGACTGAGATGCGACCATGTGCAAGGAAAAAGCCCAGAACAGTAAGTTGCTAATCGGAATCGTGCCTTGGCTGCTGGGCAGTTGCATCAATACATACACAAATAGAGTTTTTTATGGTCATCACAAAGTAGTTTTCTTGGGATTAAGTTTCAAATAACTGCTTTAAAATTGGTTATTATACTGTTGACACAATTGGTTGAAAGGAGTTTACAACATTTTATCTTATTGGAGATTGTAACATCTCTAGCAAGGTCAGACAAAACACAGTAGCCTTGAATGTCTGTGTCCTTGCTGAATAAAGTTGCCTCTCTTCTTGCTCTTCTTCAGGTTCCCTTGGTCCATAGTGTTCTCAGTCATTCCCATGCTTGAGTCATATTTTGATTTTGCCAGAAAGCAAATTTGCATGGATTTTTTTCCCTTATCTCTAGATTTGCTCTATCATATGATGCAATATTTTACATATCTGGCATTTCTTTAGGGTGCCACACATTCTTGCGCTTATGGGATTGCAACATAGTTGTAAGGAATCAGTTTGATACTACAATTTTTCAAAAATATTGCTGCTTCTCTGTGAAATGCAATGCCTTCTTTAAAGTTCTGTGGGCAACTAAGAGGATTCTCACATTTCACTAAAGCAGGAGACATGAACAGTTATATTTATTATTATGGTTGCAGGGAAACCTGTGGATCCTTCTTTCCCTCTTGTCCATTCTGTCTCAAATGTTATTTGTGCTGTTGTGTATGGACACCGTTTCTCCAGAGAGGATGAGACCTTTCATGACCTGATAAAAGCCACAGAGCATCTCTTTAAGTTTGGGGGCAGCTTTATACATCATGTAAGTGAATGATCTGTTGTATTTTTTTGAATAAGACAGAGAGTGATTCAAGAGCTACTGGGCAAAAGTTTTAGAATGGGTGAGTGATGCCCCATGCAGTTTTACTGGGCAGTGAATTCTCTAAAAGTGTGACAATGAAGCTCCACATACCAGTCTTGGGAATTTGTGTTCATCCTCCTGTGTTTGGGTGCTGAGGTAGTTTGCCAATAAATCTTTGCAATAAGGGACAGGTTCATGGACTGCTCCTGGATAATGTTTGTTCCTTGGTTTCTCAACCCCTGTGCACCACAGGTTCCTGCACTGGACATCATGATTTCTAAATATTAAATGTCAGGTCTGAAAGTGTGACTCACACACCAAATTTAGACACTGTTTTATATACAGTCAACAGAGAGAGGAATGAGTCAAATAACAAAGTGTTTTGCCTGGAGCTACTTATCTCCCTTTCTTCTGTAAGACACAGACTTGAAGATTTCCCACAGAAATTCTACTCCTCCACCCTGAGTGAGGAGCAGCTCCAGGCACAGGCAGCAGAAGGCAGGAAATGCTAAGGCAGCAAATATAACTGCAAGCTTGGCAATGAAACAGTCTGGGAGTCAATGATACATCTGACACTAGAGGCCTGCCTTGCAGAAGTAATTAAAAATTTCCTGGCAGTTCTGGTTCCATTGCTGAAGTTGTCCCATACATCTTATGAGTAACTTTTTAATATAGCATATATAAGCAATTCCTGGAATACAGGTGTCTCCCCACATCCCACGGAGCACTCTTCTCCCTGAGTTATGGTCAGGTTCCCTTTTTGCTTAGTTTAGATTTGGTCCTGTAGGTTGGGCACAGTGGTGGCAGGTGACACCTGCTTTTAGGACAGAGAACTCCTTTTCTCCTCTGCTTCCTATCCTGGCTCTGATTTGATTTAGTCCAGTGAATAAGATACTGTTGGGGAAATAAGAAGAGGGGTTCAAACCATTCCAGAGGGACGGCCACCATCTCCCCACCTCCCAGATGCAACGAGTACACGGTATTATGCAAAAAAGTGGATATTGCTGCATCCACATCCCCATGTCTTATCTGGATCTCATGGTGTCAGGCACTGAAGAGGGGGACACTCTGGGTTGGGCCTCTCCATAAATGGAGGAGGAGTTTTGGCAGGTACCCAGTAAGGTGGATGGATGCAGTTCCTGTCTTGAACACTGACAGCTAAATTCCACTTACAGTTAGAGTGCTGTAGTGGCCGGAGAGGGCAGACATTTGGGAGCAGGAATGCCTGTAATCTGGGCAACTTTATGTGATTAGTCAGACCACAATTGGGTCTAAGCCTTCTGAACACATTTTGCAAGTAAAAAAATACCAGAGATAGAACTAACCAAAAAGGATATGAAGTTCTGAGTGAATTTACCAAGGACTGGACTAGTACTTTTTTTTTTTTTTAATAAGGCAATCATTAATTGATAATTGGATGTCTGATAATAAGAACTGATTTCCCAAGAAAACACAAGTATGGTCTACCTAACAACTCAACCACATTCCAGTGAACAGCTAATAATGTGCTTTCTGTAGTGTGATTAAGAGAGTACAAGAAGAGCTCAGCAAAATGAAGGCTGAGGAAGGATAAAAATTCTGCTGTTAAATAAACAGTGGAATTATATTTTGAGCAGAAAAAGAAGTATTAAGAGAATGTTGTATCTTGCAGATACAAGAATATACAGATTACCCAAGCATAAATGTAGGCTGGAAACCAGAATTAACATTCTAGCTATCAGAATAGATCAAAGTCAGTTATCTCTTAGGCCAGATTTTCCCAAATGCTAAAACACAAGGGAAAAATAATCTGGTTGTGTCAGCTAACCATCTTTCTTTCTAGAGAAGAGTACTCCAAATTGACAGGTAGCTGTTCCTTAGCTTTTCTGGGTTTCAGATATTTGAAATTTCATGGAAGAACTTTGAGAGGTCGATTGGTAGAGAGTACTTTGGGGGTTACCCAGCCCATAAAGCAGCCACCGGGAGCCAGTCCTTGCTTTGGCAGGCATCCTGGTGAGAGGTTTCCAACTTTTGCTTCTCCCTTCCCGGTATTCTCCACTGGAGGGCAGGAGCTCACTTTTAAAATGCCTGAATGCAGTTCGTAGCAATTGAAGATATGAATCACTGCATAGGTGAATACCATTCATTCTAGTTATAGTAATTCTTATTTGACTTACAATTGAGCTGAAAGCCTGTGGAACTTCTGATGGAACCTTACCATCAAAACTAGAAATTATATAGCTTGCTTTTCACAACTTGAAAGCCCAAGCACCGTCTTTTTCAGGATATTTTACTAATGAGACCCTGATCCCAAGCTAACATGAATATTACCTCTCTTTGTAGCAGGCCTTCCTAGTGCATTTTCTCGTGATAGAGACTTTGCAGGACCTCTTGTGTGTCACTCCCACAGCTCTATGAAATCTTCCCCTGGCTGATGAACCATCTCCCTGGGCCTCATAAGACAGCACTGGCTTGTTATGATGTCCTGAGCAACTTTACACGGAGAGAGATCCGACTGCACACGGAGCGTGGGACACCAGAGGAACTGGAGGATTTCATTGACTTCTACCTGGATCACATTGAAAAAGTAAGTTTTTTCTGCCCAGTCATGCAGTCATGGGGGAAAGGTCAACATGGATCATTGAATCATCACAACCAGTCTGTATCATCAAAATGTCTTGCCTTTCTAGACATCATAATGTGAATCCAATAACCAGGATCTTCCTAAATCCTTTCCAATCATTGATATGCCACAGCACCTTGAAACCCTTTCATTAAAGGACACATTAATACACTGGTTGGTTTGTTTTTTTTTTCCATTGGCACAAATTATAAAATGATTGAAGGTCTCCTGGAAAGAATCTGAATTACTAAGTGAACAACAAGAGAACTGGGAAGGCCTTTGGAAGACAGAGTGGGATGACCTGGTTACGATATTTCTCTGGTAAATGTTTGCCAAAAGAATTTGCAAGAGGACAGCCGGATTTTGAGAACATATTATGGAGAAATAATTTAGGAGTCAGCAGGGTTTCAGACAAGACTGGAGGAGAGGAGAGTGCCAGAGTCATCACAGTGTCAAGCAGACAAAGGAACTGGGACAAATTAGGGCATTTTGGCCAGGCAGGTGTAGTAGAGGTAGGTGGGGATCCATAGGGCTGTGAAGGGCTGTAGGAGGTGTGTACAAGATCTCTCCCTTTTCTAGACCATAGCAAGATCACTTTGTACAAATCTTTTGGGTCCCAGCCCTGATCCTGCACTGTCAGTTGCCCTTCCCCTCTGTGACTCCTACCTCCCCTTAAATCACTTTTCCTTTCTCCTCTCCTCCACTGTGGCAAGATATTTTCCTCTTCCTGTTCTGCTTGGTGACAGGAAGAAAAAGGAGAAAGAGGAGGAAGTGGGAAGATGAGACTGGTCTTACTTGGGTGTGGCAAGGCAAGGGTGGCCCAGAGAGCCAAAGCCCCTGGGGAAGTGGGCAGTGACTGTTGTTTCTGGTGGCAGTGCTGTCCTGCAGGGACAGCCAGCGTCCCTTTCACCACTGTCGTGCGCTGGTGGCAGCAACAGAGGTAGCCACAACCTGTTTGGCTTCACCTCCCTCTCCCTGATAATTATTTATTGATCAATTCCCACATCAGCTGCTATATTCTTATGTCTGTTGTGGATGTCAGCCTAAATGGCTTCTAGCTCCTTGGATCCTCTTGTTTTAATTTTTTTTTAATATATCAGCACAGTAACATACCTGGCCTTCCAAAACATTTGACTGTTTCTAAAGACTTTCATTGCTCTTCTAGGATTTATGAGACTCGAACACCAGTATACCAGAAATTGTTTCAGTGATCTCTTCTGGGACTCTGCTGGGTGAAAATCATCCAAGTTTGTTTATTAAAAAAAATTGAACTGTCTGTAATAGATGAACAGGGGCAATAAAAAAAGATTAGATGATATTACAGCAGGTAGAAGCATCTCTCCTTCTTTTCAATTGCTCCACTGGCAAGAGAAAGGTTCAACACCCTTGAGCATAACCTCCCTAAATATAGAAAATTAATTCCCCCAAAACATAACCATGTTTATTTATAATTTCAGTGTATACATACACATCCTCACACTCCTAATTGAAAATTGTAAGACCCCCGAGCAGCTGAACTTGAGTCAATGTGCCCTTGTGTAGAAGAAACCTGAATGCCACAGGTTAAGAGCTTTACTCAGCCCAGTGTTCACTGCCTGGTCACTGTATTGCTTGATAGAACAACTGAGTGGTGGTCTCTGACTTGAGACATGAAGAATGACACATTGGTACACATCTCTAGAGGAAGACTTACTTATGAAACACTCTAAATTAACCACTATTTGCACATTAACCCAAAGTGGGGGTTTTGTTTTGGTTTGTGGTTTGCTTTGTTTTGTTTTGTTTTGCAAAGAACATGTGATTTAGCTTGATGATTAAGAGTGGAACAAGCATGGCTTGTCTGTTTGTGAAATGCTAATTTTTGTGTTGATAGCCATCTGTGGTGTCTACCATTCCTTAGCAGTCTTTCTGTATTGTCCTATAAGGAGAAGACACTGCAGCTTGGAACCATTTATAAAATCATATTTAATCCTATTCTGTTTTTTCTAACGTTCATGTATAAGCCTCAAACTTTTCTTATCATTTGCAGTCCAAAGATGAACCCAGGTCAACATACAATGAAGACAACATGGTTTATTCTATAAATGACCTTTTCTTGGGTGGATCAGAGACATCAAGCACTACTTTGAACTGGGGCATTCTCTATATGGTGGCAAACCCAGACATCCAAGGTGAATAGATAAGCCCATCACAAATACCTCCCATGCAATAGAAGCAAAAAGTCATAACATTTTCATGGATCAGAGATTATTCCTAGATACTGATATGTGCTTAGTGGCACATGTACCTTTTTGTACTTTAGGTTTGCCCTAGACAGCATGAGTAGATCCAGGGATTAAATTAACTCTGTGATGTATTTGAGTTTCTTGTACCAGAAATTATTCTAGTCAGGAGTGGAAACAGATGGCTTCTCTGTTACATCTATGTGTATTTAAGAAGTTTGGTTTTAAGTCTAGTTTTTAAATAACCACAAATCCCTTTCATAGAGCACTGAATAAAAACCAAAGGAAGAAGGATATCTTATGCTGGATAACCGAAGTCTCACAATTAGGTTGCAGAATATGTGCAAATACCCAGAGGAGAACAGGATTTTAAATGGACGAAAGAGATGAAGATAAGAAAACTTTGGTCAACTTGCAGCTGTCAGACAAGAAATTCTGCTTAATCTCATGTTATCACATGTTTTGTTTTCACTTACTCTAATTAGGGTTATGAAAGCACTGACTCACCCGTATAATTTTATTTTGCTAAATATAATACCTTGCACACATTTGGGAAAGCAGAGTATGTGTGGGTGATCCTTCCTGGGCTTGAGTAATAAATCCATTGCACCAGGGCCCTCAGAATGAGCTGACACCTGTATGTCTGTCCTCATCTAATTAATTGGTGGCTTTTTTTTGAACCCATTCATGCTTTTCCTGTGTTGACATCCAGTGACAGAGTTCCACTCTGCACCATAAGGAGAAGTTTGGCCTTCTGCCTCATCACTGAATCGGGAATAGAAGTGTGTGTTTATATCATGCAGTGACTGATTACTTCAAACTACCTGATTCTAAAGTGCTTCTGCAAGATAGTTCTTCATAGAAGGAAGTTTACTTAAAAATATTTCTGAATATACATTTTAAATTCTGTAAGGTGCTTAAATCTCTGTTGTCAGTTTAACGAAGGACTGCTGGCAGTCACAGGGCAGGCTTGATGTGAATGGGCACACACTGATCAATGCAGAATGGACTTCCCTGCGTCTTACTGTTGCTTCAAAAGGCCTGGAAAAAGATAGGATTATTTATTAAAAATCTGAGGTATTTTTATTAGGTGTGTACTGCCTCTCTTGAAGTTTATAAATCAAAGGGTTTTTTTCTGTTAATGCCCCCAAGACTCCCATGCAATAAGTAATTTAAAACATGCTGTTCTTGATTAAAAGGCAGATGCAAAGCACTAGATCCATTTTTAAATGGTATTTGGACCTTGTTCTTGTTGGCATTGCTTCACTTAACAGATGCCCTGTGTAAGAACCATGTCCTTTTAACAGTAATTAGACTTTTTAGGCTCAGACTCACCTGGCATAAATTTCAGAGAGCTGTGAGCCTAATGTTCTAACTGGCTGCAGGTGTTTGAGGCACCTAGGCAAAAGAAAACCCAAAGATAAATCGGTTGTCTATTGGATTTGTGGTAGTAAGGCAACACTTAGTTTTAAATTTTTGAGCAACAGTCACCTTTTCTTAATCTACAATCAAGTTACTTGAAGCAGAGTTCTCATATGTTTAAATTGTTGGAACATCCTGCTACTTAACTTTTCTTTATAAAAAGTTAGTTACTTTTCTGTGTTGATTGTGGTGTTGTTCTCATAGTTCTAAGTTGGAAATGTCTTCAATAACGAAATTACTGAAAATATTTGATATGTCTTTCTGCCTGAAACTGTGAACATTTTCCACAGAGAAAGTGCAGAAGGAGCTGGATGCTGTTCTGGGTCCCTCCAAGTTAATCTGCTATGAGGATCGGAGAGAGCTGCCTTACACAAACGCTGTGGTTCACGAGATCCAACGCTTCAGCAACATTATTTCAGTTGGCATGCCCAGGGTGTGTGTGAGGAACACAACCTTGCTTGGCTTTCCCCTCAAAAAGGTACAGACACAGTTTCTCAGTTGCTGCAGCCTTTTCCTGCATCAGTAGAGCAAGGTGTGGATTACAGTCTGTTTGTGCCAGGGTATTCTCCTCAATAGAAGAGGGGCTGGATGCCTTTGGGTCTGAATGTGAACAAGGAACAGAATGAATGTTTTTCTCCTTTCAGGGCACCATAGTCCTTCCAAATATTGCTTCATCTTTGTATGACCCAGAGCAGTGGGAAACACCTCGACAGTTCAACCCTGGTCACTTCTTGGATAAGGACGGAAACTTTGTGGCCCAAGAAGCCTTTTTACCATTCTCCATAGGTAAGTAGGCTACAGCACAAACATCAACAGTTTGGATTGGGATTGTAGAATGAATATATCTCTAAGAAAACTATTGGTTGTCTATTCTAAACCTTTTTGTGGAAAACAGTGCTTAAATCAACATGATTATTTTCAGTAACATATGAACATACTGAACAAATAACAACATGGAAAACCGGGGTGTCCTGACAAACATATATATCTAACTTGTCCTATTTTTGGAAGGAAATTTTCTGCTAATGATTGTGGCTATTGATTTCACGCACTCATTTCATACCTGACATATGTATGGAAAGCACTTTCAAACAGTTCTCTTGATTCTTTATGCATTCAACACTAGAACATGACATCTCCCAGGAAAAACATGATGGAATAAATTCCTTTAAAGTTGTCAGTCAAATGGAGATGAGGCATTTGAGGTAATTGAAGGGAGCAGAAGGCTTACACAGTTATCTATAGCTGCAGATAAAATTCTCTGAAGGAAGAAATACAAGAAGCTTTGTGTCACTGATTACATTAAGTCCTACAGGAATTCTGGACCTGGCAAAAATACCTTTGCACTGTGTGAGGATGAATACAGTTGCTGTTGGAGTCAGGTTTATTTACTCACTGTCCTTCCCCTCTGCAGGGCACCGGGTGTGTTTGGGGGAGCACTTAGCGAGGACCGAGCTGTTCATTTTCTTTGCCAGCCTGCTGCGGGCGTTCACCTTCCGGCCCGATGAGGGAGTGACTAAGATCAACACAGAGCCCGTGCTGGGGGGCACTCTGCAGCCCCACCCCTACAGAGTTTGTGCCATTCCACGCTAGGCTGGGTATCACAGACCATCTATGAAACATCTTTCTTATTTTTCTGAATGTATCTCTTGAGACCATATAATGCTTTTTGTATTGTATTTGAAATTCTAGTTCAAAAGCCGCCTTTTGTCTACAGTATGTAATTTTATTTAGACCCTGTTACCTGCTCATTAAAGTGATTTTTTTTTTTTTTTTGGTAGTAAAAATTATTTTGATCTGTAAGACCCCATCATTCTCAGCCATAAAAGCATCTTGCAATTGCTCTCTAGCCTGGCAGGTGTAAATCTGTGACACTGCTGAGCAAATGATAAAATTGACAGCCAGGCTTCAAAAATTCGTTCATTATCTTTGATAAGGAATTAATTCATTTTCCCATTTCCAAAAGCAAATTTGGAAAACATACCTACAAAATTCTACCTCTTGATGTCACTATCATCAATAGTAATGTTTCAGTCAACTTTTTGTTGATGGTCACTAATAAAAGATATGAAGGAAAAATTAACAACTGGTTTTACTTATAGATGACTTACAGCTCACTGAGAATTTCTAGATTTGATGCAGCAGAATATGTGAAGGACATCTTTAAACATGGAAGAGAATAACTGAGCCCACCAGTAAAAACGTGCAGGCTGAAACTTGGTGCAGAGTGAAGATAAAGAGAGAAGGCTTCTTTCGGGGCACATACTTTATACTTTTAGGATTTTAAAAGTCTGACAAGTCAATTTTTGGAAAGTCTTTTCTAACAGGGCAAGTGTGTATTCTCATGCCTGACTCCTGTTAGGATCAGCACTGGAAGGCTGTTATACCAGGTGCAAGGACTTCCCAAGGGGCAGTTTGGATGAGAAACCTCCTTTGGTTAGAGAAGATGGTAAATTAAAAAATGTTCATGGAAAATGCCAAATATACTTTTTAAACACCTCAGCAGCTCAGCTTCCTGAAGCCACATATACACATATACACAAATACTAGTCAAATGCAATTAAAGTGTCTATACTTAGTGGAAAGCAAAAAACCTGGTTCCTATGTTAAGGATTTATATTGTCTGGAAAAGTCTTGTAAGGTGTAAGTGAATTTGTCCTTCATTAATGTTCCTGTTTCTGTGAGACAGGACAGGGCAGCTGAACAGATGATCATCTGTTAAATCAGTTACCACTCGATGCCATCCGCTGCGTGATTAAGATTAGTTCCGGCAGTTCACCATGAATCACAAATTTAGATTTGTCTCATTATTTCTAATTCAATGGCTGATGGAACACAGCATCAAAATAGTAACCACTTGATATTTAGCTGTTATTAAATTAAATGGCAGGATAGCACTGGTGAAATATGGAAGATCACATCCTGACATTTTATGTTACAGAAAACTGTGCCCTGGTAGAAACTGATGTCAGAGTCTGTGTGGATTTGCATGTGTGCATGGGGAGATAAGACAAAGCTGAAAACACTGTGATTTGGGGATGTTGGAGCTGTCATTGTTGCTTAGAAATGAGGTTGGAAACATCAGTAACATTACAAGCATTAACATCTCTGCTTTTTGATGCTGTCACTCCTGATGACTATGTGCTTCCCCTGATATTCTTCCAAAAGGGAAGCTCATAAATGAGCCTGGGGTGGAATCATGGCCAGGACAGCCTGTAGGCAGCTGGAGCAGGCTGAGTTGCCTGAACCCATGGGAATGGCACAGCCCAAAACAAGGGGCATAAACACCACTCGTGCAGGTGTGCAAGAGGAGACATGCAGGGCACTTCAGAGGGAAACTGCACCTCATATGTGGGCAGCTTATTGGTGCCTGTCTGTGACAGGAACTGTTTGTGGGTGGTTTCTATTCCATTGTGCAGAAATGTCCAGGGGATGAGAGCCCAGCACATGAGCCATGGCAGCAGCAGGATGTCAGAGGGAAGCTCACAGCACCAAGATGGGAGAGCTGCGCTTTTCAGAGCCATTACATTTCTGATCTTTTTAAAGTCAGTCACTTTAGCTCATCTTCTAATAAAGCCTGGTCTTTCTGAGCTTTTGAAAGCCTTTTTAAAGCCTGGCTGATGTTGCCACAGAATGCCAAAGAAGCTGAGAGCACATTGGAGGGAAGCCCAGCTCCCACTCATGAAGTAAGTGCTGACCCTCTCAGCTTTGGCTGTGATGTCACCTCCAATCAGGCTGCTGAGCTTTAAGGGTTGTGCTGGAGACACCTGCTCACACACCCCTTTCATTCCTCTCTCTTATATTCTTCATTGCTTCTATGTTATTTCTCATGTCTTCCTCAGGCTCCATTTTTTAGTGGTGCTTGCATCTGCTCAAGTATACAGGAGAAGATCTGGCTATAAAGGAAAATACAGAAAATGTAGAGAGGCAAAGCTGAAGATTTTGGGTTCATGTAGCTCTTGGAGAGGCTCAGAGCCTTGTGAATCTGTGATGCTCATCTGATGCCCTTCTCACTGAAAATTTACACACAAAGCAAATACAAGTAGTAAAGAAAAAAACTGTATGTCTAGTAGTATAATGAAGAAAAAGGAAACTGGTGGTTTCTCAAAACAGCAGTATATCAGGAAGGCTCTCTGGCAGATGGGAAACTTAATGGCTTTTTTGGCTTTTATTGTCAATGAAAATGGCCAATGCATTCAACACCACTGGTGTTCAGGGAAGATTTCTCTAGGACAGGAAGGAGAATTTAGAAAATAGCTAGATAAACATGATGTTTTCAAATTGGCTGAGCTGATTCATCCCAGGATACTTAGGGGAACAGTATCAACCTCAGAGCCATTAGCAATTATCTATGAAAACTTGTGGAGGATGAGAAAAGGTCAAACATTTCCTTGTCTTCTGAAGGTAAGAGAAGTTGCAGTGTTATAAATCAGTCACTGATTGCACTTCTCAGAATATCCTCAAATAATCAAATTATGAGCACTGGAAGGAAAGCAGTGCTCACCAAATAATGTCAAAGTTACTTAGTTCTGTTTGACGACATTGCTAGAGGTCTATTTTCAGGAGAGAAGCTGTTAATGTAATTTTCTGCTCTTTAATGTAGCTCTCACACTATCTCACAAACTCTGCGGAAATGTGGGGTGTCTGAAGCTTGATAAAACATAATGGAAAAGTCAGGAAATGCATATGAATAGTACCATGTCAAACTGGAAGGATACACTGAATGGGATTTTGTGCTGCATCTAGTACTATTCAGTATTTAATGGAGGACCTTGACAGTAAAAGCACCAGAACAGGGTAAGGCCTAATTTCCTGATGCCACCAGATCCAAACTGATGTTTGCAGCAAGGTAAGAAAGAGGTATTCCCAAACTTGTCTAAATTCAAAGAAACTTAAATGCAGGTAATTTTTATTTCTATTCATTACCTTTGTGAAAGTGTGGAAGTGCCATAACATGAATACTTCTCCTTGGCAGTTTTAATGTCACACAGCTGAAGAGGTCAGAGCGACCTTATTCCAGCATCTCATTTTTCCCTCCTTCCTTCCTTTCTGGAGTTACAATTTTCTCTAGAAAATTTCTCTGGGATTTTTTTTTTCTTGATCATTACGGTTTCCATGGAGCAGTAAGCTGCAGCAGAAAGATACATTTCAGTTTTGCAGTGACTCAAAACGCCTCTAAAAACTATAGAATTCAAACTCAATTTTGCTGTCCTGAACTAAAATATCTTCTTTGGATATTCTTGAATAAAAGACTTAGTGAAAAAAATCAGAAAGTTTTCATTAGAAACTTCTGAGATAGTTTATTTTAAACTGTATTAGTACATTGAAATATTTGTACTAATAATGCCAATGAACTGTATTAATTTTAAGTAATATTTCAGCTGAGTTTGGGATATCTTTTGCTTAGTGAAAAGCTTATGAACGCCTCCTAATATCTGCAAAGAAATCACAGCCAATGGTATTTTTAGCCCAACACTCCAGGAACTATTTATTTGCTGTCCTGCAGCGTGAGATTCTAATGTTAAAGGAATAACAATAACAAAATTACAGCCCTTTCCCCAAACAGTTTATGAGATACAGCAGGTGAAACTAGAGAAGCGCTAATAATATCAATATATTCTGTGGTCAGCTGATGATATGATGGTATTCTACAAAGCTGCATTTTAAGGAACATTACAAAGAAAACGAAAAAAACCCCAAACAATTGGGGTGTTTTATTAGATGTTCTTTTTGAAGTAACTTTTTTTGAGCACTATAAAGCGCTTATTTCAGTGGTGCAGTCACATGAGCATCAGCTCTGCCTTGTAAATTCAGGACTGAAAACTACAAGCTGTGGGCAACTGATTTCTCAGGTAAGACAGGCAGCATCCTTTATCCTGCTCGTGGGTGGTTTTGGGAAGGGACAAATGTCACCACCCACCCCTAATATTGAGGGTATCCATAGTTTCAGCACTCATGGGCAGCAACAAAAATCCTAGAGAAATGCAGGCTATTATGGGACCTGGAGGCAGAGGTACTTGGGATTCCGGCTTGCCACTCTCTGACACTATTGTGGCATTGGCCTGTCCTGGCAGAACCAGGCACAGCTCTGTGGGATCTCCCCTGTTTGGGGATCTCCCCTGTTTAGGGATCTCCCTGTTTGGGGATCTCCCTGTTTAGGGATCTCCCTGCTTGGGGATCTATCCCTGACCTGTGTGTTGGGTCTGACGCTGAGCTAAGGGAAGCTGTCTGTCCTGAAGCAGAACACCGAGAGCTGCCAGGAAGTGTGCTGGCTAATTCAGCGCGGATCAAGCGGGAATCCCCCGGCACGCAGTGATCCCGGGTGGATGTTCCAGCCGCTCGGAGGCACCAGGCAGATGCCGCCAGCTGCTGGGCAGGAGCGGCCCTTTAACACACCCGTGTCACCAGGGGACGCTGGAGCTCATCGCACCTTCATTCCCCGACAGTTTGGGACTGGTTGAGGATGAGATTTAAGTGCTGCAAATGTCCTTAAAAGAGCTCTTGGATCTTTTGGTAGAACACAGAGTCTGCGCGGTTTCATGATTACATGGATGTTATTCACCAGGACCATGCTCTTCTGCTCTCTGATCAGGAAAAAATGTTCATCGTTTTCTCTGTACTCAACAGTCTCTCCCACGAAAGGGAACGCAGTACACCAGAGAAGCTCCCAAACAAATTACTGTGTGCCTTGCACTAACTTTCATTTTCTCCAGGTGAGATAGTGGCATTTGGCCAGACCCAGACACTGGAAAAACAAAGTAATTACACAGTTTGAAATGTGGGAATTACATCCATGAGGCTTAGAAGCAGAATGTTTATTTCATTTGCTCTGCCTCTCTCCTTTCCTTTCTGTTAAGTACTGCCAAGAGAAAACTTTGAGATAA
>VYXD01012732.1:357928-426773 GCA_013397195.1 Hylia prasina
AAAAGAGAAAAACGAAAACAAACGAGTAAATATTGAGCAAAATAATTATGGCTATTCTCCATCCGTTTTAGCTTGTGGTTGGTCTTTATCTAGGCTGAGCTTCTGCAGTAGGGGAGTCAATTAGGGCTAAAATTGCCTTTTATCTTTATGATGTGTTTGACAGGGATGCTTTACACAGAGCTGACCAAAGTGATTTTCCTTGAACAATGCCATCCTCTGATCAAAGAAAGCCCTGTACTCCATAAATCTGAGCAGTACGAAACATCTCCCTCCTTTTCTCTAATTGTAGAATTATAGATTTGTTTAGGTTCGAAAAGACCTCTTAGACCATTGAATCCAACCATAACCAAAGCACTGCCAGGTCCACCAGTAAACCATGTGCCAAGTGCCAAATCTACACATCTTTTAAATACCTCCAGGCATGATCACTCCTCCATGCCTTCCCTGGGCAGCCTGTGCCAGGGCTTGGCAAGCTTTTGAGTGCAGAAATTTTTCCTAATGTCCAATTTAAAACATCCCTAGCACAACCTGAGGCCATTTGTTCCTGTCCTGCCACTTGTTACTTGGAAGAAGAGCTCAATCCCCACCTGGCTACAACCTCCTTTCAGGGAGTAGTAGAGAGGAATAAGGTCTCTTCTGTCCCTCCTTTTCTCCAGGCTGAATAATCCCAGCTCCCTCAGCTGCTCCTCATCAGACTTGTGCTACAGACACATCACCAGCTCCATTTCCCTTCTCTGGACACAGACCAGCACCTCAACGTCTTTCTTGACAATTGCACAAGTAGCTCTGCAGCCTCTGAGGGCACTTTTATTCTCCGTCTCCAGATCCAGAACTGTGACCCTGTGCTGCCCCATGTGTGTTTGACATCCCCATTTTCTTCCACAAACCCTCACTCCAGCTGTCACACAGAACCAGAGGATGCAGAGAAGCTGACACAGACAATATGTAAAAGTGGGGGATGTTTAGGAGGATACAGATTGTTTTCTGTGGTAAAACATGGCTTTCCCGGTTTATGTGAGAAACTCAGAAGTCTCTCTCAGGAATATTAGTGCAAGGTATAAAATTTCTTGCAGCATAATATCTACAGGAGGAATAACAGTTTTAACCTCAGGTGGTATTCCTCAATCCCTTCTATCACAACAATCATGGAATATTTTTTTGGGAAAAGGATCTTTCTGGACATTGCTACTGTATTGCACAAGCAATAATCTCATAATTGGAACAATAAATAAAAATTAGGTAATTTTTTTCGTTTATTTTTCTTGCCTAATTTTGGGGAAGTGTCTAGGTGCTGCAGTTATTTCACACGCAATCAGTTGGGAAACTTTTGACTAAAGGCCTGCATTGTCTTTGCCAGTACCAACTGCTAATCCCTAGATACTGTATAACAAATTAATATGCAGTCACTGCCACCCAGCTTGCCCTTTGATCCATAAGTAATTGTCAAATGCTGAAAGCTGCTAAGTGTGCTTGCCATCTTACTTGAAAGTCACAGTAGCAGGGTTGCCATAGGTGCTGGAAGTTATTTCCTTGGGGTAGGTGCTGGATGGCAAAGCTGTGAGCAGCATTGTCCGAGTGCTTTCTTCCATAGGACACTCAGATAAATGAGGAGGGGCACTGGTTACATGTGTCCCTCCCTCCCTCCCTCAGGGAACTGGTAGAAAAGCAACAAAGAACCAGCAGAGAGGCAGATGCTGAGACAGGGCAGATTAACGGGGCCTGTCAGGGCACAGTCCCAGCTTTAGTTCAATTTTGAAGGGAATTTCTTGCCACACACAGTGTGTAACTCCAAATCCCCTTGTTTTCTTCATATTAGCACTACTGCAGTGAAAGTCCCCATCATTCAGCTTTCCTTGGAAGTGAGGAGAAAAAGCTTCCCTGGACAGGGAAGAAAGACATGAATCAGACTTCTGGCCCCTGCACTTTATGCATGGCTAATTGTCACTTTGCCATTTTAATAAAACAGATGTTCTCTGTTAGCAGCTTAATGCAATTAGTGTAATACTTCAAAGGGCTGCTGCCCCTGCCACCGTGCCAGAGATTGAGGAGTGTGTGATGGAGGGTTATTAATCTTCTGTGCCACTGCTTGGGTTTTTTTCCTACTTAAGCTACAGAAAATCAAATACAGAAACATCCCCTAAATCTTTCTCCAAAGTATTTTTGGATGCTTATTTAGGTTGCTAAATCAACCTCTCAAATCTAAAATGTTACAGAAAAGAGCTCTGCCTGAGAAAAAGCTGGTGAGGAATAGTGGTGTAATTGAAGACTGAGCTGCCAGTCAGTTTTGGCCCGAGGATGTGTTACCTCCTCTGGGTTATGAGCCATCCTGACCTGCCATAATGGCCATGTGGTTCTTTCTATTTCAGTCTTCCCTTGGTTTCTCCCTCCTGTAGCTTGACTCTTTGCCACACCCTAATTAAAGACTCTGAAGGCTTGAAAATACCTGGCTGCAAAGGATTACAATGGGAAGTGTGAGGTGGAGAGACGTAATGGAGTTGGTACAGCTCCATGTATACGAATCTGGGATAATGCATTGCAATAAATTGAATGTAGTAATTAGAATACATTATTGAGTTGTGCTGGTTCTGCCTTTCATGTTTTGCATTTAAGTTCCTACCATGTAAATTAAGGAGAATTAATACTTGATTGATTAGAAAGTCTGCTCCGTTACACATTTTAATTATAAAAAATCCTGTAGTGCTGTGTAATTCCTTGCCTTTATATGTAGAAATAGATCTCTTTGCCTTGATACACCTCAAATGTATTTAATAATGATAAATCACCCTGAGATACTTTCTGGCGTGTGAACTAAAGAAGGGAAATAATTGCTTATTTTTAGTATTGTATAAAGTATGTTGGAGTTCTAGGTCAGTGCTTATATCTTGATGTTTTTAACCCTAGTTTCATAGAATAGACATTGTAAGTTCCTGGATATTGACCTTCTGTTCCTATGAATTGTTTGATGACAATCAAATACAGGGTGGGGGTCATATTGGTATTTCCATCTTTATCTATTACCTTATTCATTTACTGTTGTACATTAATGCAACCTTCTCAGCCTTCCTCTGGTTTCAAAAGCTGCTTTTCACTTTGCAGTCACTGGTACAAACACCTGCAACTCTTTAAAGCTGTGTTTATATGCTTATATTTGCCAAGGTCACAATCTGCAATCAACCTGGTTGCAAGAGAGAAGCATTCACCTGCAGTGTTCCCTGCTGGGAACACTCACCAGCCTAAGTAAATCCTTAGTAAAGCAAGATCTACTTCAAATATTTTTGGCATTTTTTGTGCTAAAAGATGTAACTACATTGAGTCAATCCCCAGAGCTGATGCTTTCCGTTGAGAATGACTATCTGCCATGTGTCTATTCTGAACACAATGGCAGATTGACCAGGTCATTTCAGGCTGCTGGGACCTGAGTGGAAGTGGAACACCATCCTCAGAGCCATCATCTGTATTTGAAGCTATTTTGAGGTCAGTATCTTTGTTCTGGAGGATGCCCATTTTTCTGCTTTAGAGTTCGTTTGTCCCTGATGTATCTGAACACACTTATGATCTCCTGGTCAGCCATGCCAAGATAAATTTCCTAGAAACCCTCTTTTACTCCTTCATTCCAGAAGTGTGGCACCCTTGAGTCCTTGGCCAGTTTGTAGCTGAGGCAGGTTTTGTGCCAAAACTTTTCCACTTCTTGGTGCAGAGCTCGAGGGGATTGCATCTAACTCTCTGTCCTCCCACTTCCCTTGGGACAAGCTGCTCTGTGTCATGTGGCTTTACATCTGATTGCACTGCAGAAGATGCAGTGGTTGCCACCTCTGTCAGTGATCTGGCTTCCTGAGTTTCACAGGTTTCTCAGTCATGAAATTTGCAAGCTGTGTAAACAGCATTTTTAGATTTTCTTCATTGGTTTAAAGTAATTGAAGAACATTTTAAGTAACGTAACTTAGATGACATTGCTTTATCAACCAAGTTTGTAATATTTTCAAATTAAAAAACCCCAGGTAACTTTAATCTGTTTTATCATACAGATTGTTTTCTCTATGCTGTGAAATTTTAAGACTGTGAAATGACTACATAATGCTTTATTTGGATATCATTGGGGTGAAAAACATAGGCAAGCAGCTACTGGTCTTGGTTTAACTTTTCCTTCACCAGTTCCTGACCTATGTTCAGTATTAGTTTTCAATATTTTCTCAGCATTTGCTCTTTGATTGCAACTCTCCTGGATTTCAAATTGGATGTATTTTTTGTGACAAACTGTTATGACACACACTTCTGGGTGTTTAACTTCTGTCAGACTTTGTGGGAGTCTCTCATTGAGTTTGTTTATTTAGGTTGACTTCAAAGTGCTCTGCCATTCACTGTCCTGTCATTGTGGTTTTCATTTCCTTGGCAGTCATCAGCTGAGCTGTGAGGAAACCACTAGATAGAGATGATAAATTGCTCCAGCTTATAATATTAGCACTGCACTTCACTGTTTTTTACGATATTTTTGCTGATGCTTCTCTCATGCTTCTGAAAAGTTGGTATTTGTGGACTTTGGACTTCTAGTTTTATTCCACAGGCCTGTACATCCTCCCTTACTCACTAGCAGCAGTAATACAGTGCTGTTACCCTACAAAAAGGATCCTAGTGTAAAAATACTGATTTCAGCCTCTTTTTGTGAAAACAGAAACTGGTTCTTTATGTCCGGCTTGAAAATATATCCTCTAACATATTTTTACTGTCCTTTCCCATTGATTTTCTTAGCCCTTTGAGGGATTTTGTTTGCATCCTCAAGCTGGTTATACAGAAATTATGGAGATGATCCCAGGTACTTTGCATTTTCCAGTATTATGAAAAACTCATTCAGCTATTCCTTACATAGAGGTATCATGGAGTTCCCACTAATCTACCCAGAGAACATCAAGTTACTCTTCTCTTAGACAAACTCTGTGACAAAAGGTCTCGCAGCAATGAGGACAGGGGCGCCAGTCCCATTTCTGTTGCTTTTCTCATTTTTATTTTGGATATTAACATCAATTATATAATTTGTTCCCACTCTTTGTGCCACATGAATTGCAGCCTTAATGCTCCCTGGTTTTAGGCTCATTCCACTGGATGAATTTTGCAAGTTTCTGAAGACAGTTGTGGGCAAAGATTTAAAAAGCGTGTCAATGTATTGCGCAATTCCCACTCCTAAATATTATTTATTTGAAGACTCACTCAAGGCAATTGACTGTTTCTTTGTGCCCAGTGTATGAACGGTTCCTGTGCTTCAGAAATCCTAATTCCAATATGACATTCCCTCTTGCCAAATGTATTACAGTTTATTCTTTGTATTGAAATATCGATGTCCCAGAGCTGAAATTAAACCTTTGCTTGCTCAAGTGTTTCAGGACCATGCTTGTTTGATTGTTGCATTACCTGCACAGCTTTACTTTTGCAAGCATTGTACTAATCTTCCCAAGACTTACTTCACACTGTGCTTTTAAGTTCACTAAAAATCTTAACTTTGGCTTCCTGATTAAAAACTCTCATTAACATTTGCTGGTTTTGCCTCTGCATCCACTTCTTTGGCCTGCCCTTTTTTTGGCTTACCATCTTTTAGGTAAGCTGGGTTTTCTGCTAAAAATACAAACCCAGCAAATATTGCTGATTGTCTAGAAGAGGATGCATCAGACAGGAACATGTCCACGTGAACACAAGGTCCTGATTTTCTTTCCAGCACAGCTTATCCAGTGACATCAGGTACTGGTTTCAGACAGTTGGGGAAGTTTAAAATCACTGGAAAGGAAAGCTAACGGTAACATCTGGCAGGATAAATTGCTGGCTGGTTCATTTGGTTTCATCCTGCTTCTGACACTGGAGATTTCACTCCATTTAAATCTGACCCATGTTCTGAAAGAACTCAATTCATTTACTGATATCAAACTACTAATACTAATACAATATCAATATGAAACATCTAAGCAATGGAATTTGGCCTAAACAGAGAAGAGATGAACATGGTTGCATTTAGTCTGTTCATAAAATTGATATAATTTCTTCTGGCTTCAGTTGTCTGCACACAGAACTATCTTTCTCCTTTTTATTTCAAACTTTTTTAAAATTTGAAACTGATATTTTGGTTTGAAGAAACAATTTTTTCCAATTTTATGTTTTGCTGGTTTCAGCCTCATAATTGGCAATGGTGCCTAATTTGCACTGGTTTTAGCAAAGCCATGGAACACACCTCAGCCTAATTCCTACCATGTTGCCCTTTATATGCACAGATAAGGTGATTAAAGATATTTGTCCATGTTGCCTTTTCTGTATAATGCCTGTACCCACAAAGCTTGGCCAGCTGAAGGAGATGGATGGCTATCACTGAGTCACATTACTTTCTTCATGCTGCCAGGTTTGCAAAATACCACTTTTACGTCTGCGTTGGAGGGCACAGCAGTTTCTTGTTCAGACTTGAACCCATTTTTAGTGATGACATTTTCTCTTTGCAATGCAAGTTTGAATCCTCTGGTTACTGCCACACAGAGCTTTCCCCCTGTCTGTGCTTCAAACTCAGTGTGAATCCCTTCAATATCAGAGGACAGCTTTTTAATGTGTCCTGTAAACTTATTGAGAACTGGTAATAATATCCACAATTCTGAATCTGACTAAAAAAAGCAGAAAATAAACCAAGTGACATGAAGCTCTCAATTAGGTTACATTAAAAAGTAAGTATATAAAGAATTGGATTTGCATATTTAATTTATTTTTGAATATAAAAATTTTAATGCTGTGATTTTTAAAATTATTTAACTGTAAATTGAGTTTTTAAGCACTGTATCATTAGTGCTCACTTAAGCACTGAATCATTAGTGCTCACTTGGTGAAATGTGCTTTTTTCCCATTTACTGGAAAAAAAAAGTTTGAACGCTCAAGGCCAAATTTTCAGAAATCACATGTAGCAATCTCATCTTCTAATTGCATCTTTAGTCTGTAACTAGGCTTGGTTTTGTCTGTGTAAACTGTGTGTAGTTGCAGGCAAATTTGCATTTACAACCACATTTAAATAATGCTTGTAATTAAAATGCCTGGAACATCTTACCTATTTTAAGTACATACTAAATATCCAATCTAACCTATTGTAAATACATACTCTACACTATTGTAACTATATTCTATGTAACTGTGTAGTCTAACCTATATGTAACACATAATCCGAATTAAGTCATTCTAAGGAGAATCACTAAATATGTTTTTAAAGTTCCCAAGGCAGATGAAACTGACTTTCACTCATCTCATGTCCAGTGGTCAGCAAGGGCTCTCACCTGGTGTCACTCCAATCCAGATCTCCCAATGGACACCAGCAGCTCCCTGACAGAAGCTTCAGGAAAAATACCTTGAGTACAAGTGATTCCACATTCCAATACTGAGGCTTGCTGTAAGCAGAGAGATGTGCTTTTGATCAGGGATCAGAGATCGGTACATCTCAGTATGGCAAATAAATGGGGCGCAGGAAAAGGGCAGGCATGGATGAAGAGGGAGGGACAGAGGGAGGGAAAAGAACTGAGACTTCGTGGAACTCAGTCTGCAGACAAAACTGGTGGAACAAGAAGCAAGATTACTTTTCCCCAGCTCCAGTACCTCCTTTTTCATAGAGACAGCCATAAATCAGCTGAGAAATTAGCTCAGAAATGCTAACAGTAACTCAAGGCTTTGTAGTCCTGGTCATTTTTTTGTTAATTGTTGAGTTTTTCAGGCTGCAAAAAGCTTGCAAGCAATTCCCTCCTGGACCAGCTCCTCTCCCATTGCTTGGAAATTTGGTGCACTTGAACTTTCAGTTTCATCGGGATCTTCTGATGGAGGTATTTCTTTTAATATACTCTTAATTGGTTATTTTTAGCCATGACTTTAAGAAGTGTGATTAATTGAAGATTTTAAGTCTGTGAAAGTTACAGACAAGGTGTGGACATATACAGATCAATTGATTCCTACATTTGAGTCACCTTCTTATGTGGAATATGTTGTCTTCATGAGAACCTTAATACCCTTAAGAATCAAGTCAACTTGGGGACAGAGCTTATAACCTGTTATTGAAGTTGGAGAATCCCAATAATCTAAAAGATGCTTCTGCACTGCTAAGTGTGAAGCTATAGTAGATATAGCTATCCATGGTAGTGATAGCTATATCTGCTGTCCCCACATGGTACTTTTTAAAATTCTCACTGGCATTGCCTAATTTGATGACAAAGTGGGTAAATTGGTGCATGTATGCTTGTAGTACAGGAAGGGCATTTGCTCCCCATCTTCCAACAGCTCCTGGAAACTGTTTGCCCCTTGTTAGTGATAGCTGCAGTAATTCCTCTAATGGTTTGCAGGTGACCTCTAGTTCAGGTGGATGCCTGAGAGCACATAGGGGCCAGTGAGTGCAGAGCAGACTCAGGCTGTAATGCCCTAGCAGGGAGAGGAAAGACAGAATTTAAATAAATATTTAGGAGGATAAGCAAGTGTCTGGTGTAATCAATTGGATGTAATTTTCGTGGCACTTCAGACAACGTCTGCCACCTTTTTTGTATAATTGTGGGTGTGCTGGAGCAGAGTCCATCCTTACACAAAGCTTTTTTCATGCATTTTTGGAGTTCCTCTGCCAAACACCCATCCCTGCTAGGATTCCTCTGCTGAGTCCAATGGTAAGTGCTCTCCTTAGTACTGTGAGGAAATCCTGGACTCAAATGCAGCCCACTGGCACTTCATGGCTGTTGGCTAATTTCTGTGTCCATGTCCTCTCCTGGAGCATGCAGATGGTGCAGGTTTTGTCAGCTTATTTCATTTTGCAAAGGCAGGACTTGCTGGAGGCTCAGAGCCCCAGGGTGGTGCAGAGTGTGGCTGTTCAATTAACTAGTTACAAAATTTTGGGGTTAATGGCAATGCAGCATAAAGTACAGTATTCTTTCTTTTGCTGCAGAGGTGCTGCAGAATGTGCTTTGAAAAGAAAATAACTTCCCCTGGAGGTAAATAAAATTGGCTGCTGAAAGGCTTATTCATAGCAAAACAACTGCTTCCTCCTGCTTCTAGCTACAACTATATGCATGGGGATGATGTTTTCAGCACAAAACTGTCCACTGGGCTGGTGAATAGCAGCTGCAGTGTCTATTCAAGATCTATATATGAGGATTCATCTGTTCTTTTTCTGGCACCTTTTCCGCTTACAGCTGGCAAAAACTTATGGTAGCATGTACACTCTGTGGTTTGGGTGGGTCCCAGTGATTATACTGAATGGATTTCAAGCAGTGAAAGATGGCATGACCACACACCCTGAAGATGTTTCTGGGAGGCTGGTGTCACCTTTCTTCAGAGCACTGGCCAAAGGAAAAGGTGAGATTTTCCTGCCATTAATAGTGGAAAGGAATGTTGACTTGAAAACTACTCTGCCCTCCCATTCAGAATGATCTTCCATCAGATACTGTTCAAGGCCTCCACTGGCTTTTGAGAATATCTTACTGTTTGCCATGGTGCCTTTTGCACTGAGCTTTCCCTGGCCTAGGAAACACTCCATTTCTATTTCACCTTTTTGCTATATTCATGATGTTTGTATGTGATCCAATCTAGAATCTTGCCCTCATCACAGACTAATCCATTGTGATACACATGATTTCTCTGCACATCACATAAATGTAATGCTTGTTTGGTAACCATATACATTATACAACACTTTCCATCATGAGAAAGAGACCTATAAAACTCTACTTCAGAATTCGCATTTCTATACTTGTGGACACTCCCAAACATTTTGTGAATACCCTTTGATTGTGAGAGTGCCTCCAACACAGGAAAACCCACTTCTTTTTAGAGTATTCCAGCAGTTTGCAGTCTTTTTTTCCTGCCCCTGCATTTGCCATACTAAAGCAGACACAGATTGTTTAAAGCTGGGTGAAGCCTCAGCTTCACATCAGCAGTTCAGGGCTCTTCAGACGACCAGGAATACAGTCTAAAAATTAACGGACTGTTGTCTTTTCCAGGATAGAAACAGATCCCAAATGTCCCTTATCTTTCACCTTCATCACCTCAACCTACAATCATCACATTAATTGATAAATATCTCCACAAACACACCCTATCCTGAACTCTACTCTGTGGAAATTCATCCAGTTATTCCTGTCTTGAGCGTGATTACTAGAGTATGGCTAAAGGAGATCTTCTAAAAAGGCATCTTAAGGTGTTTCAGGTTTTTTTAAGACATCAAGAAATGAAGCAGTCAGAAAATCCTTAGATTGCTCTTTTCAATTATTAACTACATTCAATAATAAGAACAGTGGTTTAGTTGTAGTTTGGGTATGTTTGGCTATGATTTTTGGTTACCAATAATTTCACCTAAAGATACTGGTATCAGTGTATTCCCTGATTCACTCCATGTATTTTATAACATTTAAATGAATTGTTCATGTCCAGAGAAAATATTAACATGCCAGAAAACACCCTCAGGTATTATACTAGCGAGTGGTCGCTCCTGGAAGCAGCAGAGACGTTTTGGAATAATGACTCTACGCAATTTGGGAATGGGGAAAAAAGGCCTGGAGCATCGAGTGCAAGAGGAGGCTTCTCACCTGGTGGAGTTTTTTGTGAACCTAAAAGGTATCTTACCTGCTTACCTGCTAAGAAATAGCACTTTTCATTCTGGGTATGGATCCATATCTTCAGTATGCAAACTTACCTACCCCTTCTAGGTGATATATCCAAACTTACCAAAGCACAAGAGCAGATAGAGCCTAGAATCACAAATATTTCTTTCTTATATAGCTCTTCATACATCTAGTAAAGCTGGAAACTTCTGAGGTTCCACTTCCATGGGCTGATAATTTGTCTCTTATATATTGTACAATGACACAATGCTGCTGAACTGCACAGCCAAAACATTCTCAGGCTGCCTGCCATGGGTAACTGAAGAGTATTGCAGAGCTTAGAAATTCCCTCAAATTTCAATGACATTGGGTTCCCTGCATATTTTAATGTCCACCTGGCTAAGTAACTATTGGCTAAGTAACTATTGGCAAGAGAAACAGAGAAAGTAGGAGGTGGGAGGGAATGTCAGTGGATTATCAGGTTAATCCTAGAGTCCATGACAGGATGATTTCTATGCAAATCACTTTTTATGAATATCTGTTTCATAACTTTAGAAGAAATCATCAGACAGAGATATGATCTACTGCTCACAGATGAGACTGTAATAGTTTCATTATATTTACTTTGCACTTCCTGTCCATTCTTCTTCTTAAACCTTCCCACATTAGTCCAGGTTTTCCTTGTAATTAGTTTTTTACATTTTTGAACACTGACTTCCCTTAGTTCATCTCCAGTGGGACTACTTCCTTCTCACATTCTCTCTTTTCTTCCTCCTCACAGCTGAGGACAGCAGATTTGATGTGATACCCTCGAACAGATCTTAGCTCTACAACATTATTTCACAGGAAGGGCTGTGAAATTGTTTTAGAGCTATGAGGAAAGAGTTTAACAGCGTCCTTTGTTCTAAGACTATGTTTTATTTTCATTACTTCATATTAGTGCCACATCTCTGTTCTCATTCACACTCTAGCTGGATGAAGAGAACATTTAAGTAAATCTTTAATAACATCTAGTCCTGTCTGTATAAGGATCACCTGAAAAAAACACTGAGAGTGAATTCCAATTACTGTGTTTGTAGGAAGACCTGTGGATCCTTCTTTTCCCCTTTTCCATTCTATTTCAAATGTAATTTGTGCTGTGGTTTTTGGATATCACTTCTCTGATGAGGACAAAACCTTCCATGAACTGATCCATGCTACAGAGAAAATATTCAGGTTTGCAGGCAGCTTTGTTCATCAGGTGAGTAAATCATGCTGTTTTTTCTGAAATAGGTAGAAAGTGAAAGAGTAGATACAAAAATGCTTCTTCACTAAATACAGAGCAATAGGCAAATGTAGCCTGGGAGCTAAGAAGTGTCCGTGGGGAGGGACCTTATGACTGCATCCTTGGTTTTAAGGCCAATTTTAGGAATTCTCTTGGGTTGTTTTGCAAGCTTAGGGGCTTTAAGTCCTTTGGTATTTCTGAGATTATTAACAGAAACCTCTAAATTTAATCTGAAGCTGGAGTTGATAACATATAATGAATTCTGCAGTGCTGCTCCTCCCAATTCTATTTACTTCTCTCCTCCAGAAATGGGTATTATTGAAGTCTTCAGCTTTTTATCACTCTACAAATTATATGCTGAAAGTTTTCTTTTTTCCCCTACCTCACAAATAATAAAATATTCATTATTAATCTTTTCCTTACTGTGTTATAGCTCACCATTCACACATTGCAAAAAAACCCCAACAGTCTGACAGTCTCACCATCCAAGTTCTGTCAGAGATTTTTTGTAGCTCCTTCCCATTAAACACCATAAACTTTGCACTTGAAGCATCTTGAAGTGCACTTGAGGTATTCCTCATGAATTAGACTTTGTGGTTTAGACCCTTAAAGAGGGACAAGCTATGTGTAATGGGGAATGTGGATGGCATAGCAAATTTAATTAGCATTTGAGTTTTATAGGAAAAGGCAAACTAAAATGCTGATGTGGCAGTAAAGCTACTCAACAAATCTGTCATATGAGACTAGCACTATACAACTTTTCCATAGTTAAAAATACAAAAGTAGATTAAATTTATGGATGATCAAAATCAGGAGACCTTAAGATACCGAGGAGGTTCAGGATGTCCTGCTGCAAGAGTTTGTAAGCACTGTGGATTGGAGTTATGAGAATGGAAAAAATTGTAATAGTACAAAATGAAATTATGAAACATTTTAGGAATTAATGAGATTAATTAATAAGATTAATTATTCTAAGCTCACTTACTATGAGTTTAGAACATTTCAGTGTAAAGGTTAAGAGGAAAGGGATTGGTGTAAACTACCAGATAACAGGATGAAAAAGACAAACAGGATCTTACAGTATTTCCAGGACTATTTTCCTTTGAGATCCAGTGAAGTGTTACAGTAGTAGTGTAAGTAGTGAAGTGTAGTAATTTGTGTGACATATTCTAGGGTCTTGGACACCTTTTGTTGTGATTCTGAAGGGAAACAAAGGTGGAGAAGCAGTAATGAAGTAACCTACAAACTGTCACTTAAAATTAGAGAAACTTTACTTGTTAGGTCTGAAAGAACAAGGAGAGGAGATAGAACTGCTCTTTGCTGGGCAGGATGGAATGACAGATGCTGCACAGACAGAACTATCCAAGACAGAGGACAGTATTTAGAGCAGACAAATGTGTGTAAGTACACCAGCAGGCTGAGGATGTAATATTGTTAACCATCAGAACAATTATTGCTCCTTAGCAGTCATGAGGACTCTGACCAGGAAAACTAAATTAGCCCTTATCTTAGAGTGATACCCATACCATAATTCCTTTTGTGAGCTCCAAAACTTCCAGCAGTTACTTGAGGCTGCAGATCTGTTAATCTTAGTGGCCCCAGAAAGGATGTCCTTACATTTTGAGTGTGTGGGAACTGGGGTCTCCAACTGTGCAGGAGTGAGGTCATGTAGTGATCTTCATTAGCCGACTGAACTTAGAGGCATGAGCAGAGTGTTGTCAGGATTGCCTTGACCCCTGGAATTGTATGAAATTACTATTAAAGCTTTCCCACGTGACAGCAAAAGTCTGCTCAAAGCAATGCTAATTTGTTTATTCTGCTATAAAGATTTCTGGGCAGGACAATTCAGACTTTTGGTGTGTCTAAAGGCAGCTTTGTCAGTGACAGAGAATTCATGGTACCTCTTGTGTGTCACTCCTGCAGATGTATGAAATCCTGCCCTGGCTGCTGTGTCGCCTCCCTGGGCCTCATAAGAAGGTGTTGGCTTGCTATGATGTCCTGAGCTCTTTTGCAAGGAAGGAGATCAGAAGACATGTAGAGAGAGGGATACCAGCTGAACCACAGGATTTCATTGACTTTTACCTGGCTGAGATTGAGAAAGTAAGTGTTCATTCTGGCTGATCATGGTGTTACAAACTATATGGTCAAACAAACCATTAAATCACCCAGTGTGACCCTTCCACCATAGTTTCTTACATTTCATAAGCTTTCATGAAGTACCATTTATGCCATTTATGCTTTAACTTCAACTTTTATCACCATCTACAGTCTAAAGAGGAGGCCAAGCCCAAGTATGATGAAGAGAATTTGGTATATGTCATAAATGATCTTTTCCTTGGTGGATCAGAGACCTCAAGCACTACATTGTACTGGGGACTGCTCTACATGGTGGTGAATCCAGACATCCAAGGTGAGATGTCTGTTTTCATTATCCTATACTAAACTCGGGCATTAAAATTAAATCACAGGGTATAAACCTAATGTACTATGTTGAAATAATACATTTTTCTGTTTGCTCCAAGAAAAGTGACCAGCTAAAGTATTTTATGCATTTTTCTCCTCTGAAGTGGTGAATATTTCTCCACAGCAAAAGTGCAGAAGGAGCTGGATGTTGTCCTGGGCCCTTCCCAGTTAATCTGTTATGAGGATCGGAGAAGACTGCCCTACACAAACGCTGTGGTTCATGAGATCCAGCGCTTCAGCAACATTGTCTTTGTCGGCGTCCCCAGATTGTGTGTGAGGAACACAACACTACTGGGATTCCCTGTCAAAAAGGTACAGACACATTTTCACCTTCTGTTCTTTCTTTTGCAGAGAGGCATTTAGTTTTGTAACCAGTTTTCCATCTATAAACTACTCTCTAATAAACTCAGGAATGTGGTGCCTGGGGAAGAGTTACTATTTGTGACTCCAGGAATGAAAGAAGTCTTTTACTTAGCATGTAGGTGCTAACACTGCTGATAAGACCTCTGCCAGAGAAGCCTCAAGTTCCTGCCCATCATCACAATTGCAGAGACCAGCTCTGCTTGGCAGGGGCTGGACTAAGAGGAGAAACTGGTTTGCCAAAGCACTGTTTAAGACATTCCTGCCAGCTTGGCACTTGCCCAAACGCCAACAAGCAACAGTTTTATCCATCAAACATAAATTGATGGGTGACAGGCACTAGTTGTTGGAACTGAAACAACAGTTTCTTCTTTGCAGGGCACCATTGTTATACCAAATATAGCATCTGTTCTGTACGACCCTGAGCAGTGGGAGACACCCCGACAGTTCAACCCTGGCCATTTTCTGGATAAAGAAGGAAACTTTATACCCCGAGAAGCTTTCTTACCATTCTCAGCAGGTAAATGCACTGACAGTTTGAACTGATCTGACAGATGAGATGATGCATACAGAAGGATGAGATTATGGTATTTTACAGAACTATGAGAATATGGTATTCCTTCAGATAACATCTTCTGTCTCTCCTGTTTGCTGCTTTTAAAGAACATCCCTGGCTTGTTACTACCAAAGGAGAGGCTTCTGTGCTGTACGACCCCAAACTGTTCAGAGGACACTGTGGTGGGAGTCCCTCTCAAACTCCCAAACCTCTCAGGCTGGCTGCATGCTGCAGTCATACACAGGTTTTGTCTGTAGTATTCTTTACACGTAATTATTTCCCTGAGAAGTAATTTGTCATGTGTGTACTGGAGTTAATTGCAATCCCTTTTAAAGAAACAAGCTGAAAGAAAAGCAGAAGGCATCCTAATAAACACAGGATTACGCTCTTGCTTACAGAACTGAAAATCCAGTTGCAAAAGAAGGAAACAGTAGTCATACCTAGCAGTAAAGTTCCGACTGACAGTTTTGTTTTATTTTGTTGATAGTCACTTAAATGTCCATACAGAAGTGGTTTCTTAATTCAAATGACTTTTTCTTTCCTTATATTTGTCTGCTATCTGGTATGTGGATGCAATAGTCACCTTTTGTACTCACACCACTGGTGCCAAGGAATGGGAATCCTGGGACATGAACAGTAGGCCTCATGCTTTGCCTATAAAGTGACCAAGCCTGTGTTCAACTGCAGATGCCACTACTAAGTAATTTTGCTCTGCTGATGTTAACTCACTAAAGCATGTGCAAACAGCTGGCAGATGTTTTATGTATGGTCCTGAAGTTCAATATCTTCTGGAAAAGCAAAATAGTTTTTTTCGGTCAGGTGAAGAAAGAAAATATGTTGGCATCTCACAGATTTTCATCGAAATTTTCATTTTGTGTCTCCTAATCTAAAACATTGGATGGGATATTTTTGAGAGGAAATTCACATAGTTTTAGTTCTGTGGCTTTCATGGTGGTCTCCTTAAACAAAACAAGACCCACCTCTGCTTTCAACAGGAATGAACTAAGTGACCATGAAACTGAAAAATTCCTACATACTCACTGTCCTTTCCTCTTCCCTCTGCAGGGCACCGGGTGTGTTTGGGGGAGCACTTAGCGAGGACCGAGCTGTTCATTTTCTTTGCCAGCCTGCTGCGGGCGTTCACCTTCCGGCTCCCCGAGGGAGTGACCAAGGTCAACACTGAGCCCGTGCTGGGGGGCACACTGCAGCCCCACCCCTACAGGGTTTGTGCCATTCCACGCTAGGCTGCAGCAGCCACAGGCCAGCATGAGACAGACACCTTTACCTCTGTGAATTTCCTCCCAAGTGTATAAAGCTCCTTCTGGTTGTTGATATTAGTCTATCCCAGAGCTATTCGGAAAGTGGATGCAAGCCAAGATCCAGACTAACAGGTTTTTTTTTTTGCTCTGGTCTTTGTGAAAGTCATGGACATTCTCACGGGGATCTTGATCATATTCTCCTCTCTGAGAGAACTTGAAGTCAGATGCTGTGGTTTCCACGTGAAGCCATGCTGTGTGTCCTTGTCCTAGTCAAGCAAAATCATCCTCATGCTCAGTCCTGAGCAAACCTCAGGAAAATTCAACAGAGTATCTCAACAAGGTGCCATTTCTCTGAGTGTCCTGATGACCTCAGGTAATTTGACTGTGGAAAGCACACTATTAAAGCTCTCTTTTGGTTTTATTTTCCTGAACTTAGCCACTTATTTTGCTAACAGGTTGCAAAAAAACCCAAAACACCAAAAAAACCCCAACAAACAAACAAATAAAAAAACCCAAAAACCAACCCAACAAAAAAAACCCCACAACACCACCAAAACAAAATGAAGTCATCACCCAAATCCCAGGAAACACATTAGAATGCAAGTGCCTTCACATCTGAATTTGACATTAAGGATCTCCCATATGCTAGGTGAAAAGTCATTCTAAAGTTGAAGAAAGAAACTTAAATTTGCTGTTTACAATCAATGTGATTGTGTGGCTTTCCAGGCTAATTATAGTTACATTATATTGTAACGTTGTTAGTGTTTTATTTTTAATGGTGTAGAATCACACCCATTATCAATCCTGCTTGGATGAGGCATTCACTATGAGATGAGAGAGTCACTTTGCCTGTGAGTTTCACTGCTAACTCCATGACCGAGGAATGTAGAGGCTTTGGAAGGCAGCCTCCAGGGGCTACCTAAACACTCAAATAGTCTCCATTTTCTCTGTGCCCTTTACTTTTCTCATTGCAACCCATACCACATTTCCTGTTTTCCATTCAACTCTCCCTTGCTCTCTTTCGGTTCCTGTTCCCACCTACCCTTTATCCATATAACCTCTATTTCAGGATTCACCTTGATGTAATGACATCAAGCTTCTCTCCTTTTTTTTTGCACAAGTATTAGTAGATGAATCTATGCTGAGCTGAAAACAATCACCAGTGTGTTTTCAGGAGGGAGCTTGGAAAATCTCATTTATTTGGTCTTTAAGGGTCCAGATTACGGAAAGAAAAGCACAGTAATTATGGAGGGTACACTAGAGGTGATTTAATGTGAGAAAGGACATAAATGGTGATGTGATGCAGGAATTCTAAAATATCTGTTATTTAAAGTAGCTGCTCCTTGGCACTGATTCAACTTGAGTAGACAGTTTGAGCACACAGCTGGAGGTGACTGCCAAGTTCATCTGTAACTTTGTTAAAGTGAAGTGCTGGAGAGTTCTTGTATGCAAATCACTTTTGGAAGGGATTCAAATGTTGGAGTTGAGTAGAGCTGCCTGTAAACACTACTGTAAACCTAGCATCACATTTGTATTGAAGACCAAAAGTACTTTTATGTTATAATATAAAGTATTTATAATTAAATCATTGTGGTACATCTGATCTTCCAGAATTTAAAATGGAGGAGAATGTTACTACAGAGAAGTGAGAACTGACCAGATCCTGGCATGCCTTGTAGCTCTGGCAATGGTCTGCTCCAGCACAACCCAGGACTGGCAGGCTTGCAGGGCTAGAAGGGAAATGAGGGCAGCAAGGGCTTTCACAAAGCAACAGGTGTAATAAATAATCCAGCCTGTTACTCCACGCAGCATATGTTCCAGGGTCTACACACTCCTACTCAGCCTCCTTTCCAGCTCTATCCATGCTTCTCCTCTACCCTATCCATTCACATCTGCTCCTCTCCAATAAACCAGGGTCTTGATTTAAAAGACAGATGTCTGCCAAGGAAGGCAGGAACTTGCTGGGAATGGAAAATATGACCCCCTTCTCTCCACATTATTATAACTTTGAAATTAGGTGGCTTTCAGGCAAAGATATGCAGAAAGGAATAACAGTTCTGGACTAGAATGTCTATATACCAAGACAAACAACAACAATGGCAGCAACACCAAACTACAGAACTACAAACCCAGCCCCAGCCCAATCTCGGCCGTCAAGCACCTTCCCCTTCGGTGCAGTTCCTGTCACAGCCACCAGGGGTGCTGGTGGCTCCTGGCCGGGCAGGGTGGGTGCGATGAGTCCCCCGCAGCTGCAGGGGGCGCTGTGGCACGAGCTCAGCCACCTCTCCGTGTGGCGATGGTGGCAGGAGAGACGGAAAAGGGGTTCACAAAACTCACAGGGAGCAGCTGGTCTCAGTGCTGCCCTGGATGGTGAAATGGGCTGCAGCAAGAACCTCAGAGCTGGAACAGCAGAGATGAGCAGACCCAGGGTGGCAAACAAAGTGTAGCCAAAAGCCCTGCGGTGGTGGCAGGAACAGTGTGGCTCTGGGCGCATGCCGGGACTCAAGCTGAAGTGCATCCAAAACCCCTGAGGCAGCAGCAGAAACCAGTGGGGGCCAGTTGGATCTGGGAAGAGAGAGAAGGTGGAGGGGGATATGTTGTTTCAGGTTTTCCCCTGGCTCCCATATGTCCATGTGATGTCCTGGGAATGGCAGCAGCACCCAGGAGGTGCTCCTGCTGGAGAGCTTTCAGAGCACCTCCTGGCAACTAGATCCTCCACCTTTACTGTGTTCAGTGCTATGGCCAACTTTGTGCTGGCTATTTTGTAGCATTCCGTACATGTGTGGAAAATTAAATTCAATTAATCTCAGTAAAACAGCCATGTCTGGAAACTTGCTGGATGAGGTATGGTATATTTGCAGGGATGGTACAAAGAGATCTAGCATTAGGCTTCTCTTGATTTACCATCCTCACTGGTGATTAAGAAGAGTTGACGAGTCGAACATGCTTTGCAATGTGCCATTTTAAATTTATTCTAAACTTCTTTCAGAACTCTTAGAGGAAAAAAGGGGTTTATGGGTCTGACTGAACATAAAAATGAAGACACAATGTAGAAAATAATTCATAGAATAAAGCATAGACAAATGTGTGCACAATAAAACACAGGAAAAATAGTCCTAAATTATCTGGGTCATTCTCCAGGATGCTCTGAGGAGCCACTATAAATCTGTGTGAATGATCTGTTAAGGTGATTTCACAGAGCTCATATTAGCTGGAGCAAATCAATGGCTTTATATGCACGTGGAAACATATCTTATAGAAATGAATAAAAAAATGTGGGTTTCACTGTAGATTTCTCCTTGCTTCAGAGATAACCACAGGAAATAAGGCAATCATATTTTAAAAACACAGCAGCTATGAACCCTATCTTTTAGATTAAACCAAAAGGTTTTAAAATTTCTTCTTCCCCTTCCTCCATGTACTGAGAGGAATAATTTAAATGAAATTTCCATTCAAAATAGCTTTTACAATTTTCCCCTCAGGGAAAGAGGGAAGCAAGCCTCAGTAGGAGCTGAGAGACTACAGTGCGCTAGGTGAGAAATAGCTGGTGGGAAAGTGTCATATATTAAACAAATTTCATCTCAGCAGCCCCTGCTCTGCTGAAGGTTCCAGAAAAGAAAAATTACAAGGAGTGAAGTGAAATGGTGGGAAGGAGAGAAACCTCCTTCCTACTGCTGGAGTAAAAGGAGTTCAGCTTTTGTCCTGATAAGCACAGAGGATAGACAGGGAGCAGCAAGGAGTCAAGGGAGCATTCAGCAGCTCCTGTTTTAATTTCCTCAGCAGCAGTGTCACAGCTGTGCTGAGAAAAGGAGACCAGACCCCCCGAGCCAGCTCCTCTCCCCACCACTGAAAAGAGACTGTGCTGGCTTCAGATAGCAGCACAGCCAACACAACATCTGCAGGAAGTTATGCAGCTTGGTATTTAAACCAGATAGCAGATAAATGATAAAATAATCTAAAGATGCCATGTAAATAAGGGGTGTTATATGTGGAATAATGCTGTATCTGTAGCTTGGTCTTGTGAAAACAAACATCACTGCCAGAGCCCATGGAAAAAAGCATGGATTTAGGAGAAACTTCTAAGTCTCAGAGGGAATGGTGCTTTTGCCATGTATTTCTAAATGCTGCTAATCAATGTCCTCAAATTGAATGATCATCATCGTGTCAAAACATATCTCTTGGGAAAGTTAAGTAGTAGATCTTACAGCCAAAATACACCTTGGATACTTCAATATGTTGAGATCTTCACAGCAAGATTTCCAGTTGTCAGGAGCTTGTGTGTTTTGCACATTCTTTGGTAGAGAAGGAACACACAACTGCTTGTGTGAAGACAGTGGTGAGGGAATGGGATTCTATTGACTTTTCCTAAAGCTTTCACTGATTATAAGAAAATCCCATGAAGTATTCTGAATCAGCAGATCAGCAGATCTCTAAAAGAAACACCTGCCATCAAAAAACTTCCAGCTTGATCTTTTGCTATCATTCAAACCTTTTTAACACTGCCTGTGAGACAGGGTGCTTTTTCAGATATGAAGAGACAGAAATGAGACACTACTACTTTCTTCTGCTCTTCACATTTAGTTGGTTTGGAAAATCAGAGATCCTGCAAACTGTTGTTTGCTGAAGTCATCTGGAGTTGATGACTGTATATGTTGTAATGTTGGCTGTACTCTAAAATCTAAACTCTTGCCTGAAGATTAAAGGCAACGCCAGCTCTGCAATATGACAAAGACAACCTGGTCTGGGTCCTCCACGTCCTCTTTTTGGCAGGAACAGAAACCACAGCAACCACTTTGCACTGGGCACTGCTCCACATTTTGACTTATTTCAGAAAAGATGGGAGACTAATGAGGTCACATGCAAAACTGCTTGGATTGTGCTTTCTCAGAGAACACACCAAGGTCATCACAAAGGTAAACATTTGTAAAACTGCATCCAGTTGGAAATTCATACTCTGTGAGCTGACAAACACATCTGATTTACTGAGAATCATGGGCTCACCCAAGCCCCTTAGCTTCATCTTGCTGGCTTGCACCTTGGCAAGAAGTACCCACTCTTTCTTCCTTTCCATAAGAGTCAGGGTGAAAGCAGAGGGAGTTGGGCACGCAACAAGCCCTTGAGGTAACGAGATTACAATGTCTCTGCAGCTGCCTTGTGAGCACAACCAGTTCCCCAGGCCTCTCCCAGGGTGGTCCTGGTGAGACAACAGCCTTGACAAATTGCACGCTCACTGAGAGAGGGGAAACTCCCATCCTTAATGTACAGCTGCAACACGGGATAAAAGGAATACCTTCCTTACAGGCTACCACTGTCCTTCACCAGTACAGCCTGTTCCAGGCAGTGGCAGACCCCCTGAATGTCCTTCAGATTCCTGCTGCTGAAGACTCTCTCTCAGAGAAAGGTTTTATCTGAGGGAGAAAACAGTACTGGCAACTCCTGGGTTCTTGAGAAGTATTTTGCAATGCTTCATTGTCTTTCACAATGTTTCTGAGGGATAACAAATTCATTAGATTTGTTTTCAGTCTTCCATAAAGTTCTCCCATTATTATGTCTCTCCATTCCTGAGCCATCTATACACTTTATACCTGCAAAATCTTATTAGGGCATTAGCTGAGGATGTTTTAGTGCATTAGAAGGAAACAATCACCAGAGAGTGTAATATAATTTCTGTACAGGGTAGTTCTCTGTTTACTGTCACTAGAGTGGTTAACTGGGAATGTATTTGTGACAGCAGCAGCCCAGGGCTCTGTGCTGCAGCTAAAATGATCAGTGAGTCTGCCAAAAGGGGTGGTCCTGCCCACTTTTGTCCTTGGCCAGTTCTCACTCTGCTCAGTGAGGCAGCAGCCAGCAGGCGAGTGACTGCTGAACCAGCAGAAAACTATTACTGCAATTAAAACTGAAAGGCATTCCACCAGATCAGCCAGATGAATCCAGGCACTTTATAGCTCTGTGTGGCTGGATCCAACCCTGGTGAAAGGGAAAATGAGGGGATGGGACTCCTTGTTGCTCCTCAAGGCATCTTGCTTACAGGCAGATTACAGGCTGACTATAACTTGAAACTACATGAAACACCTTGTCCAGGATCACAGAGGAGATCTGCAGTAGAGCAGGGAACTGAATCAGGTCTTTAAAATCCAAGCCAGTGTCCAGAGTAGGGCACCAGCCTTGTCACGGTGACAGCTGAAAAGGGACCTGCTTCAGTTCACTTGATCCATTCTCCTGCTCACTCTGAGCACAGTGGAAGGGACACACTCCATTGCTGCCCAGATGCCTTTGCCTGGGACTAGACGTGGTTAATTTCCTGGGCTGTCCATGTGCTCCAATGTGGCTAATGCCTGTGGGAGTGTGGATCTGGGGGCTGCAGGCTCTGGGGCCAGCAGGTCACAACTGAGTGAGGAGGGACATGAGAACAGCAATGTTTTCTAGAAGTCAACTTTTTGTGTGTGTTTTTGTTTTTCTCTGTATCTGGATTTTCCTGAACATCCAGAGGGCCTAAAGGAAACTGCCTCCAAGACTGACACCTATCTCCTTAACCAGCTGTAGACACTAGAGTTCCAAACTCTCCACAAAACACTCTTCAAGGTATTGGTGCTTTTTACAGTTTCATGAATATTTCGGCTGTAGACTCCTAATGTATCCTTGGCTAGAATGTAAAAGCAGCTTTTTGCTCCTTCCTGGCTTCAGTCTGAGCTATGAGCTTTCCAGGCAGAACTCAAGCCCTGTGTCTCCTTGATGGACTTTAGAGAGGACTAGTATTGAGTTGAATGGGCCTGTAGCAACAGTTGGAAGTGGTGTAAAGCACTGAACAGTCACCTGGCCAAAAAAAAGTCTGAGGAATCCTGTTATTACGGCACAAGTTACAAAGAGTAAGGAAAGGAAACAGGAAGAACCAGCAATAATCCTCAATGAGAAGCAGAAACCAAAGTTTATTTGCTTAAGGAGTTAATTCTGTAGCCCTTATTTTGGCAATAGTGCTGGTTGTCTTGGCACAAGGAATGGAAGGCCATGGAATGCTCCTTGGCAGTGGCCTGACTTGGCCAGTGTAGAACCAGAGCAGGTGAGACTGCAGCTCACTAAACTACAGCTCGCTCCAGGCCAGTCCTTGCTGTTGAGAAGAGGAATGAAGGGAAGAAGATGAAGAAAAGTGATGTTACCTGTGGTGTCATGATATTGAAGGTTGTGTTGAGACAAAATTTCCTCTTCCCCAGAGTTCTGCTGGTTTTGGAAGTGTGTTGTAAGTGTCAGTAATCACCAGAGCCACCGTGCAATGCAAAACAACCAAGTGGATGGATTAAAGTCTAATCCATTTAACTGCATAAGTGAGCAGCTGCACAAACCTGCAGCCAGGTGACATTGTCTGTACTCTTTGGTAGGGTAGGGTAGGGTATCAACACAATGTTTTTCTGGCTTTTTTGTTTTGTTTGACAGTGTAGATGCACCTTAATAATATTACTGACAATCCTTAATATGGCCTACACACTGCATCTGCCAAGATGAGTCAGGAAGGATTCCTGCTCAGGATTCAGGCTATGCCCTTACTTCTGTCTGTCCTGGGAAATATATTGATAAAGAGTCAAGTCCCTAAGCCTAGGACATGTGTGAGACAAAGTGTATTATTAAGGCTCCCTGTTTTACTGTGTACAAAAAGAAAAAACAGCTCTGCTGTTTCTTTGGGTACCAACTGGAATCCAGTTCAGGGATTCAGGCACTTGTTTCTTCTTCTCGTTCCACCTTACTTGGGTTATTAAGGTAAAAGACTGGACTCCAACTGCTGCAAAAACCATCCCTCAAATTACTGTCCCTTATGGAAAACAGCCATTGCTCCTTGCAAGTGACATCATCCAGGCGCCTGTTCATATTTGGATGCATTTTCAGTATGGTCAGCATATTCCAGAATCCCTGGCTGCATCTTTGTTTCCAAAAATTGCAAAGGAGGAGGCCTGCATATGCATCTAGAGACATTAAGTCCTGTTCATAGATGTTCTGAGTTCAGCAACACATTACCAGTGGATTCCTAAGAGCAAGCTGGAGAACTCAACACATGTTGAAACTGTGCTCAGACTCTTAACAGCTTAACAAATGCCATGTTTTCACTAGTTCCCTGAATATCCCTGGAGCAAAGAGGTGCCTTTTTGTCTTTGAAGTGTCCGGTATATATTATCAAAGTGCTGCAAGTGCTCAGGAAGAGGTAATGTTTAATTTATATATGTAATTCCATAAATATGTATATAGTTGCATATGGTGCAGGGACAATCATTTTTCATTCCTCTGTTTTATATTTTAAAATTCCTAAAACATATGTTCAGAAATCCTTATTTCCTATCTCATACAGTTACAGGCTAGCTGATGTTGTTCCTGTCTGAAATCACAAATCTTTGTGCAAGGTAACACTGTCTCATCTTCCTGCCTTCTGTGCAATTAAGTCTTTCTCAGCTACCCAGGTCAAAGAGTTTAAAATTGGTCTCTAATTGATAGTTGCCAGACACTTGATTTGCAGAACTGCTGAAAACCCAAACTCCACTGGCAATCAGAAGGATCTGTAAGAGTTAAGTACTTCCCAGACTGTTCAGGGTACTCAACACATCTCCAAAGAGAAACTCCTGATCAATGACTGATTGAAAAGTTTGCCCCACTGGCCTCACCAGATCCTCCAGCACAGCAGTGAGTGAACATTACCATCTAATGGCTGTGCCTGCTAATTACAGCTATAATTCCTACTTTAATGGTGGAGGCTGGTCCTTCTGTAAGTGCTGATACACTGAAAGGGCTGTAGGATTGGAAAACAAATAAACATGGAAAGATAATAAAAGCAGAATTTATGATTTTGCAGTATCCATCAATCACCTCCAGTGGGCAAGGTGAAGGGAGGAATCCTGCTAAAATGTTTCTGGGTAACAAGCCACAGTTGCTGCACTGACGGCTACACATGCTGCAGACACATGAATAATGACCACCATAAATAATAATCCAATGCATTAGTACCTGTGAAAGCCTTTTAAGATTCTAATAGTGAAACATGATTCCAGCCTCTTTTTTTTTCCTGACAGCAGGATGAAATTTCTCCCATCCCTTCCCCAGTTAATGCCAAGCGTTGCACTAATCCCAGGCTTCTCCCCAGTCCTTCTCCATTTTGTTGCAGGCATCATCTGTGCCAGTGGGCACATCTAGAAGCAGCAGAGATTATTCAGGCTGATGATTGAGAAAGCTAGGACTAGGGATAGAAGATCCTGGAAGCCTGGGTGCAGGATGAAGCTTGCAGCTTCACTGTCAGAGGAAGAGGGGAAATACAGATCTGTATGTGTACATGACATAGACTCATTCTCCTTATTTCCAGCCCTGCTTTTTCTGCAGAAAGTTGCAATTTCTGCAGCAGGTTCAATGAGAGGTTTACACAGCTGATGCTTTCACACTGGAGCCCAGAACATCACACCTGACTCACGGCTCTCCTGCTACCCCTTAATGAGAGAAAGTGACAGATAAGAGGTTCCCAAATTATGCTGATTCTGCATTTTCCTTTAGAATGATGTCTTGTCCCAACTCATTATAAAGGTGCTGGAAGAACAATCCCCTAGTTTGTTTCTTGATTCCTTCAGTCTCAGCTATTTGTGTAATCCCATGCAAATCAAGAGCTCAGCGTAACAAAGGGTCAGAGGCTATAAAAGAAGTTAATTATGCAGCTTGCTTTATTTGTAGGCATGAATCTCTCTATTCCACTCCCTTCTGCCATCAAATGGATGTGCTTTTTGGACTTTGCTTCACTACAGAGGCTGTCATGTGCCAGAGGCTGTTCAGAGGATCCCAGGCCATGGCTGAATTCCATGGCACCTCCTGGTCTCAGGTGAGCAAGGGCTTCCCTGTGATTGTATCAACACCTGGCAGCATTTCTCAGTGAGCTGTGGCATGGAGTGGTTGTTCTTTGCCAAGAGAGGAAGAAGAGCTCTTAGACACTGAACTCTACTGCAGCCAGCATTCACTGCTGTGCCCTTCTTTCTCAATAATGATCCCTCTGCAACCATTCCTGGCTATGCCTACAGACCCTTGAATCTCCTGTAACAGCTCTCTTCAGAGAGACTGGCCTGACTTTACATATATAATATGCAGCATCAAATTTGCCATGGGGCCAGAATCAGGTTTTTCCTCTTAGCTTGTGCCTTGGAGGGTTTTGTAATAACCCTGATTTCCTGTATTAGACTGGGCTGCAAGAATCATCCAGAATAAACAGGGCAAGCTAACATGAATGTGGCTTTGAGAACTACAGAAAATGTTGACTTAAAATTTAGGAAGGAACAAGTCATTTGGGAAAGACTTGACTTAGAAAATTGTGTTTTAAGAGCATTTAAATCTGCCAGATCTGAAAGTTACCAGTTGAAAGCAGCAAATTTAGAAATGTATGGTAATGGTCATCCTTAACACACTTCCCTACATGATAATTTTTTAAATAATTAAGTGGTCATGCATTTCCTATAATCAGACAGGTAATAAATGTGGGTCATTGGAGTGGTTAGGCACAGTTCAGCTGTGAACATTCAGCCTGTAAGTGCTCTGTGAAGCCAAGATGTCCATGGTATTCCCCTACTTGTATTTCCAGGTGTGGCTCCAGGACACTTTCCCATCATTGCTGAGGCCCTCAGGCAGTTTGTCGATGAGAAGGCTGCTGGCACTGACACACCTGCTGGATCTGTGAACTCTTACTAAGGCTGAGATCAGGCACCACCAGAAGAGCTGGGTGCCTGCACAGCCACAGGACTCCATTGCTGCATGCCTGAATGAGATGTTAAAGGTAACTAATAATTGTCTCTTAGGCAGCTGCTACATACTTCAAATGCTTCTAGTTAAAGTATTTCCAGCAGCACTCCTCCTTCCTCCTCCTTTTCTTCCTGAGAGACTCTTGAGCTATTTCTTTCTTTGAATTCAACCTAAAACAAAGAGAGTGATGTTGTTCCACTCTAGACTGAAAGAAAACTTACTGTGTTCTGTCTTCCTCTTCAGCAAGATCATATTTTTTAACAGAACAACACGGCTGCTGTCATACCTGCTCCACCAACTCACTATGGAGCCTGTGATGAAAAACAGATCTGTTGCTGGGAATTTGCTATGCCATTAAAACAGTTTTAAATCTCACTGCCTGTCTCCTATCTGCAGGCAGAGGATGACACGCTCCCTACATTCACAGTGCAGTGACCACAGATCTCTTCAGAGCGGGCTCAGGCACCACCTTCACTTTATGCTGAGCACTCCAGGATGGTGCATCTGGAAGTGCACGGTGGGAAATGTGTGTAGCTGCACTTAGATGTGTTGGGTCCTTGTACATAGCTCATACTGACTCAGCTGCCCTGATCCTCCACCATAAAGTGGTTTGGGAATTTTGAGTTTCTGCATAAAAATCCACACAATGACAATTCTGGAATGCTCATTATTAGTCCTTTTTTTGTTCTGGTACGAGCTAAATATAAAACCCACAGAAATTTCAGGAAAACACTGTCTGTATATGCAATTTATTGTATCAGCAGAATACTTTAAGTCCGCATCCAACCTGATGTAGGTGGTCATCCCAAGAAGTAAAACCTATGTGGCTTTGGGGGAAGAGGTCTTTGAGAAAATCAAGATCCAAGTCAGGGGTTTTGATCAGCCTTCATTTCAATGGGGTTTAGTGATCATCTTTCTAAGTTTGATAACTGTAATTACTGCATCCTCTGGTCTCTAAAATCAATCTTTAAGAGTGCCTAATAATTTCTAAATAAGCTATTAAGTAGGAGATAACAGAGTGTGACCCTGTTTCTCACCCCATAGTAATTACTTGGCACTTGCATTGGGAAATTTCAAGAGAGTGATTGATATCTTGGCAACTTGAGTCATTAGTTTTTGACTCTGTGAAAAGGATCTTTGTATGAACAGGTCTCCATAGTGATTTGTGTAACACATTCTTTCTGAAATATTTTGGTAAACTGCTGGTTTATTGCTCTTCAGTGCACACAGATCCCATTTAGGGATCACTTTTGTTATCAACCAGGAAATTCTTTATGAGTTTTTGAACTATTTATGCTACTATTTATTTCTAAATTATTTTTCATGTCTTCTAAGGTTATGAACACAGTTTTGTGCCCGTAAGACAACAGGGGCACTGTTAAGGATATCTAGCCTAGGATCTGGGGAACCCTTTTCCCTGTTCTGCCAATTTCTGGGATTTCAGGGATATTGCTGAGACACCCATTGCTCTGCTTTTAAATAGTAAGGTAGGAATACCAGCATTACATTACTGTGTTTTACAAGGATGAACACACTCACACACTATAGGGCAGAGGACATGTACTGCCTTACATATTCTCAATACCACTTTTTTTAATGTCCTTATCGACAGACTGAGGAGAGATATTAGTTGTTTAGCATAACTAGGTTTTAAGTAGACTGAGTTACACCGAGTTGTAATATTGTGTGATTTAATGTGGTTTTTGCTTTGCTTTGCTTGCTTACCATGAGTACCTGGATTACATAGGCAATGAATTTTCTGACTCTTTCCACATCCCAAATTGATACAGAAACTACAGCAGTCAGAACTCTATTTACTAACGCTGACATATACAAAAAATTATTAGGTACTTGCAAAGCACTGTGAAAAGACTGTGCTCGTAGAGTAAGATGGGAACAGATTCCTGAAGTACAAGAGATGCTGAAGGAGAAACTTCGCCCTTATCCTCTATGAAGTGTCCACTACCACTTCAGGAGCCTGCAGGCTCTTTACTGGGACATTTTTCCCGTTTTCTCTGCCATCCCTCACTGTGCATGAAGGAAAGACCGATGGGGAGGAGCTGTCACAGGAGGCAAGGGGGGGAAACCCTTTGAAGCGGGTAATTGACTGATTCCTCAAACTGTATTTAGCAGAGTAAAATTAATTATATGAATAATTTGTAACTCTCTGGTTCGGTCCCCTGCGCTAGCAACGCCACACCCAAGATGGCGGCTCTGCCCTACGGGGCGCTCCCGGCAGCGCGTTCCTTTCCCCGCCCGCCGTGCGCACTGTTACGGCTCCGGGGGGAAACGCGGGAGGTTATGGCGGAGCTGCCGGAAGCGCTGGAAGGAGGAAGGATTTCGCTGGCGGACCCAGCGGGGCGGAAGTCGCTGAGGCGAACGGGGGTGGCGGCGGCAGCGAGCGACGATGAACAACAAATTCGACGCGTGAGTGTTACCCCGAGCACCCTCAGACCGACCCCCGGTGCGGGGCTTGCACGGCCCTGAACCCCGCCGGCGCCTCCCGCTGCTGCCTCGGCGCCGGGCGGGGGAGACGCGATGAGTCACGGGGCCACGCACAGTCCCGTCCCTGCAGCCGGGGCCCGGCCTGGCCCCGAGGGGACGCGGGGCCGAGAGGTGTGGGCGGTGGGCCGGCGGCAGTCCCGCACCGGGAGTCGCGGGCCGCCTCGTGGCCCTGCTTGTCTCTCGCCTTTTCCGGCCCTTCGCAGGGAATGGGGCGAGCGGAGTGGGGTGCTGGGTGCTGGCGCGGAGTCTGCGCGCCCGAAGCGCTGCTTCTGCTATGCCGAGGGGCGTGGGGAGCGTGGCGGGCAAGAGTCAGCAGAGGAACAGTGACAGGTCTTCATGTGGGCCCCCTGAATAGCAGGGAACCGTAAAAAGTAGCTGGGGTTTCCTGTGGCAGCTCAGTATCTAACAATCTACTTGAGTTTGTTCCAAAAAGCTGTTTTGTGGTTCACTTGAACTTAAAAGTGCGTGCCCAAGATGCCTGTGATGGGCATGAAAGTAGAAGGAGTTTTTACTGTGTGGGTTGTCAAATGTAGATTTCCAAACTGTGGTGGCTGTTTTACCACGGAGGAGCTTTGGAGCAGAGAACTGCCTGGGCTTGGTATGAACCGTCTCACCTGTGTGATGGCTCTCTTTGTTATTTTTCTTTACCAGATTGAAAGATGATGATAGTGGAGACCATGACCAGAATGAGGAAAATAACACACAGAAAGACAGTGAGAAGGAAAAGAATGATCGTGAGAAACCACAGAGTACTACCAAGAGGAAGGTATGGTGCTGACACCTGCACTCCACTGCCAAGGCATGGTGTGGCAGTGCTGGGGAGTCAATCCTCAGTTCAGGGATAAGGAAAATATGTCTTGGAAGGCTGTGGTCTCAGTGCATTGTTACTGCTGCAGTGAAGACAGAGGGAATGTGTTTGATTTGAGTAATTTTATGTCACTTTGGGAGGTCTCTCTGAGGGGTGAATGCTCCCTTCACTAACATAGCTAGTACCTTGCCAGGCTTTTGAATGGAAATGAGAGATGAAGCTTTATTTTCATCAAAAAACAAATTTGGAAGAGGACCTGGGGAGAGGACACCTGTCTGACAGGACAGTAGTGGCTTGAAGGTGGTTCAGCAGGTAGTGTTTGTGACACTATTGAAATAACTTTTAAGACGTGTCCCTGTGTGTAATGTAGCCTCATCAAGAATGCATAAGGCATATATCTCCCAGTATGGGGTTTTTTTCATCTTGAGTTTAGGAAAATTGTGTTGTCTAAAGTAATGCAACCCTTGTAAACTTGCCATAGTCAAGAGGAAAGTAGAGATGTAAGACCTGGTAACTCCTGTAACAATATCAAGTAGTACAAGATAAGGGCTTTGATTGGGGTTTTCTGTGTGTTTTGACTCCTGGCTAAGGAGCTGTCATTAGCCTCATTTGTGCTCATTAGAAGTATTTTTAATCAGAAATCAGTGTTTTGGAAGTTGAAAAGTGGTTGCTGCCCATGCCCACTGCTGGTGATGGGTTCTGCCAAATCTGACATAACAAGTTCTTCCCAGAGCACTGGGTGTTGGTTGCTTAAGGCAATTGGTGTCACCAGAGTTTTAATTGCATTTGAATCATGATTCATTATAAGTGGGGTTTATCTTTCCCAGAGGAGGAGAATGTCTTTTTTTTCCCCCTTAATTTGGAAAAGTTAAAGGTCTCACATTTCCCTTTTTAGTTTGTCCTTTTTTTTTTTTCCTTTGAGACAGGCACCGGGCTAGAAAAAATTCAGTCATGCTGCCTCTGATGGCTTGAATGGTTGCTTTGATATGCTGTAAATGTAATTTTTCCCACTCCCCCGTTTTTAGAGGAGCACACAAGGGGTAAACAAGCTTTTCTGTTCTGCAGGCTGTGGTCCCGGGGCCAGCTGAGCACCCCTTGCAGTATAACTACACCTTCTGGTACTCGCGCCGGACCCCCGGGCGGCCCACCAGCTCCCAGAGCTACGAGCAGAACATCAAACAGATCGGCACCTTTGCCTCCGTGAGTAGCCCCTGCTGTGCCCGTGTCCCTGGGGCACAGCCTGGTCCTCCTGGCTCTGTGCACACACAGGGCACTGCTGCTCCTGGTGGCACCGAGGCATTTGCCAAGGCACGCTGCAGGAGATGTGTCTTTAGCACTTTTCCTCTGCCCTGTGCTAGACCTCTGTGCTTGGTGGTAGCTGGTATAATAATAGAAGAACAAAAAAAAAAGAGCAGCCATGTAGTTCATTTATGGCTGGAGCAAGAGAAAAAAGGAACAGCTTTTCTGTTCCGTTTCTGTACTGTCCCCCACACACTTCCCACTACGAAGACTGTGTTTGGAATAAGCATCTGGCATGCTGTATTTGCCAACAGCTGGTGGCCTGTTGTCTGTCTGGAAGTGATGGACAAGGTGCAGTTTGATGTTGCAGTCAAGTTCATCAGAAGGCAAATTGCTCTTCCTTTCCCCTTCCACTCTGTGGTTGCTTGTTCCTGGAATAAACTTGAGCGTGTCCTGGAAAGGCAGTCTTGGGTTTTTGCATGGTACTGGCAGAGTAAACCCACCCTCAAGAGCCCAGGATATGTAAGCAAAATGAGGCCCCATTACTGTTCTAGAACCCAGGAAGTCTGTTGGGTGTTTTCTTCCTTTTTCTTTTCAATCTGGTGTTTGCCCAGGTTTTTCAGGGTCTCTTATAAATGTTAAATTTGTCCACCAGTACATATCCTCTGTAATCTGAGAATTTATAAAAACAGCCTTTTATTCCTTCTGGAGGCTGGATAAAAATATGCTTGTCTGAGCAGCTGGGTTGTGTTACTGCATCCACACAGGATAAAGGTGGGAAGAAGAGTCTGTTGTTGTGGGTAGTTACTGCTCCTATTACCCTGTGTGAACAAGTACTTTCAGTTCAGAGGATGAAAAATGTGGCTGCCGCTTGATGATCTGGCAATAACTTTTCAGTCTGATAAATCAGTGTAGACTTAGCATTGATTTTTAGCTCCTTAGAGGGAAAACATAGTGTTGAATACTCTGTTGTCTGCTCTTTGCTACAGAGCATTTGTTGGGGCCATTGTCGGCTGGAAGTGCTGCAGTTCTGTTAGGATGGAGAGAGACTGGCCAACATATCTGATAATGTGTTTGGGTCCAAATTCTGTTTAAGGAGATGGAAGAGCAAACTTCAGAAAGAATTGCATAGCTAAGTCTGGGTTCAGATTTATACTTGGGTTTTCAGTGGAAAGCTCTAAAAGCTGTGAAATGTGAACCACTAGAGGGCATGTTCCCTCACTGTGGAACTGTGATTTCCCCAGGGATGTTTGGACGTGCCTGACAAAAATAGATTGCTTCTGACCCCTCCTCAGTCTTGGTTCATAATTTTATTGGCTATAAAAGCAAATTCCTGCTTGGATGGCAGAGGTCACAGATTGGAGTGGAATTCCAAGTGCTGACCGAGTCATTAAGGTGTCTGATAAAGCGCTTGGTTTGATGTCTGACCCCTCCAGCTGCACTGCTGGTCTGCTTAATAGCTATTGTCTTACTGAGCAGAGTCTTCTTAAAATATGGAAACGAGTATAATCTCTTCCACTGCCTTACAGTCCCTTGCCTTACAGTCAGATTGTCTCAAGCAGACACAGGGGTCCCAGAATGGACCTGGTTGAAGTGAAGTGGTCCAGGTGTACCGTGGCAGACTGTAAAAGGAAGTAAGAGGTGTTTGAATAAAACCTCTGAATAGTGTCTCCTGATCTTAAACCAGCACCAGAATGTATATCTTGTCTTAAAATCTGCACACAGTAAAATTAAGTACAAAAAAAAGTCTTATTTGAAGGCTTCTGCAGTTTCTATGGTCACAGAGAGCAGGGAAAAGAGGCTTGGCTGTAGCTGATGCATTTGACACATATCCAGTGATTGAAAGTTTGGGCAGTAGGAGTTAAAAGATATGTTTTGGAACTGTTCTCCAGAGCAGCTGTTACCTTAGCACAGATTACTTTAGACAAACATTGAGTGATTTTGGAGGCGCCTGTTGAATGTTTCAAGTGGTTGCCTGGTAATGGAGCCAGTCAGAAACAGGCACCCAAGCTCTGACACTACTGTTGCCTTTTGTGTTGCCTAATCAACACCCCAGTGACAAGAGAGTAGAACAGAGGAGGGAGAGGTGGCTCTGGAGAGCTGGTGTAAAAATGGCAGTGTGTTTCTGTAGAAATCTTGACTGTGAACAGTTTGAGCAGCCTCATTGTGTGGTTGGTGTTGTTGCAGGTGGAACAGTTCTGGCGGTTTTACAGTCACATGGTACGTCCTGGGGACCTGACAGGCCACAGTGACTTCCATCTTTTCAAAGAGGGCATCAAACCCATGTGGGAGGTGAGTTGGAGCTCTCATTTCTGCCCTGATATTTCCCCACAATATTTTGGGGGGAACCATCTGCAGTGGGGGGACTCATGGCAGTCCATTAGATTTTCTGGGGTGAAATCCTTTTATCTGGGTTTCCTGTAAACTTGTCCTCAGAGCTCTGTCCCATGTAACCCAACAGTCCTTGTGCCAGAGGAGGAGGATGGGGAAGTTGCTGGCTGCACCCCCACAAAGGTTGCTGAACTGCCATTGCCAATGGAGGGGTGCCCCATCTAAGCCCTGTGCCTCCCAGTATAGGCCCTTTCCCCTTCTAGCTGCCTCCAGTGACAGTGCAGGGCTTTCCTTGGAAGGACTGGACCTCTCTGAGTGGGATTCAACAAAGCTTATAAAAACCAACCCTCCTTTTCAGTCAAGGAGGTGCATATGGTTAAAAGCCTCCACACAGAACTGGAAATGGAAAAACAACTTTGCCTTTTATTAGCTTTTCTTCTTTTTTTGTGTTTCTGGTTTGTTTTTGGAGTTGGTTTTTGGTTGGTTGGTTTGGGTTTTTTGGTTTGATTTTTTTGTTTGTTTGTTTTAGTTTGTTTGATTTTGTTTTTGTTCCAGGGCACTTTGGTTTTCTTCTATTTATATCCAAACTGTTAAAAGAAATTTTTAAAAGTCTTTGCCCAGCAAATCATTCTTCTGGTTCCTGGCCTGCTTCCAGCAATGACCAGTAGCATTCACAATATGAGGATTTTATGTGTTTCTCTGAAGTACCTAATTATACTGCTTCATCCTGAGAAATTTATATGTGACCCTTGTTAGCAATTATTTAAGCAAGGTGTTTTATAGCCAGTTACTGCAAACACTATTTATATAAAATGTTTAACCCTCTTTGGACTCCTGGTGAGCAAGTTCCTGAGACAATGTGTCAACCAGGGAGTTCTCCAGTTGATGATATCACAATTTCTATGAAGCATTTCTCGGTATACATTTTAAGATGGAGGTAGAGAGTTTCTTTGGTCTTTTTACTTCTGGTCCTACTTCCTTCTTACATTTCTAGAAGAGGACCTGAGGTCTCACTTCTGACCTTCCATTGCTGCATGCTTTGTAGGGCTTCATTTGTGTTTCTTTCTCTTCCAAGCAAATCCTTAGTTACTGTCATTCTTTTAGGTACAGATGTGCCTGTGTGTAGCTCTGATCTTTTTCTGCATCCATCTGTGCCTTTTCTGGTAAAGCTAGAAGCACTAAGCATAATATTCCCTGGTGGTTTACTGGGCTGGAGATCATTATTATTCTGGTGAATGAAAATCAAATGCTTGACTGAACTGAGCTTGTTTAACCTGAAAGAAAACTAACAACAACCATAAAGCACATGATACAGCATCTGCCTCCCAATCACTGCTCTCTCTGTAGCCTTGAACCTCCTTAAGCCACCTTTGAGATATTTTTAGCAATATCACTCTCTTCTGATGCCCATTAGTCATTGTGGAAACTTGAAGAGTTGAACCCAACTCCCATTCTAAAGGCTGTGATGTTCACAGCTTGGAAAACAAGGGTACTTAACAGAAACCAGTTTGCTTCTCACAGGATTCTGCCACGTTCCTAGAACTTGTGTTGATTTGGATGGCTCCTGTCATGCTTTGAGGTTTGTCTGGAGCTGACACTGTCCCCTTTCAGTCCAGCACGTGCCTGAAAAGTAGGAGTCAGGTGACTGCTGCTGTTATGCTGACACTTCCATGTTTCCTCAGGATTGCTTTGTTAGCACTTGCTGTCTCTGAGAGAGCAGACAAATGTTTAGTTTTATCTGAGCCCTAGAGAAGCTTTAAGGCTAAAATAAAATAAACTTTATTTCATTAAGAAGGGTTGGGCTGCCTTGCCTGGCATCTTCAAGGTGTGTCCCAGCTTGGCAGAGGGGATTGCTGGGGATTTGGAGAGGGATGTCCTGTTTCGTGCAGTCCCCTCTGAATCATCCTTTGTTCTCTGTTTCTGTCCTAGACCCATCTTCCCTTACCCTTCCTAACTGCCACCTCTTTGACTTGTTCCTACCTCTCTGTCTTCAGCTTTGGATGGAATTTGTTCCCCTCTCACCTTGTAAGATTTCCCAGCTAGAGTGTTGTACCAGAGAATGCCACAGTGTTCTGCACAGAGGGGGAGCTGCTCTTTGACACAGCTGTGTGTTCTGGGCAGCAGGCGAGGCTGTAGCAGTTTCCAGCTCTTTGTCAGCTTCAAGATACAGAACCACAATGTTGAGGTGACAGACTGGGTGCTTAGCATAAAACTTTTCTTTTGCTCTCTTCCCTCATTTTGGTTATTTCCCTGGGTCACCACAGTCTGGAGCAAACATTCAGCTGTATGATGTGTGATGATGTCAGTACTTCTCAGAGAACAGGGTGGTCCTTTTGGGGTTAGCACAACTTGTGAGCCCATTCCTGGAAGTGTGGAGGGAAAATGTTTATCAATTTTTCACTTCCTTTTAAAATACTGTTTTGCAAACTCTTTCCTGGCCTTCCATGCTTTGTGATGAGGGAGTTCTCCTGTTTTGCAGGAATCTTGTTTTACAAGCAGAACTACATATACAGGAGATTAGACAAATGGCCAGTCAGGTTTAGAAGTAGTTTTAAAGTCCTTGCCTCTGGGTCTGTTTGTGCAGATTGGTAGGCTGGTGTTAGTCTCTGCTAGTGGGATCAAAACACTAGAACTCAAGTCATCAGAGCATAGAACTTTGTCTCGAAGGCTGAAGGCCATTGTTTCAAATACTTTGTATTCAAAGTAAGTGGTTTTCCTCTGTCTCTGCTTACATGGGGGAGAAATGAAATAAAATGCTTTTGCTTGAAAATACCTTCCTTGCCCCACCTAATCAGTATCTGCTCCTGTTTGTGGCTCTGCTGTCTTGTGGGTAGCAGAAAGAAAACAGAGGAGAAAACAAATCAATTTATTTCCCCTCTTCCTAGGATGATGCCAACAAAAATGGTGGTAAATGGATTATCCGTCTGCGGAAGGGCTTAGCGTCACGGTGCTGGGAGAATCTTATTCTGGCCATGTTGGGAGAGCAGTTCATGGTGGGGGAAGAAATCTGTGGGGCCGTCGTCTCTGTCCGATTCCAGGTGAGTGCTTTTGAGAAGTGGCACGTGCTTCTGTGTGGCAGGGCTGCAGCAAGTGCCCCGTGCTCACCCCTCCATCCCTCCCTCCCTCCCGCAGGAAGACATCATCTCCATATGGAACAAGACAGCCAGCGACCAGGCCACGACAGCCCGGATACGTGACACGTTACGAAGAGTGCTCAACCTACCTCCCAACACCATCATGGAATATAAAACCCACACGGATAGCATCAAGTACGTGTGCTGGCCAGGGGGGTGCTGCAGGTTGCATGTGTGCTTGAGCAGCTCAGTGCACGGCACAGGCGTTGGCAGGAGTGCTTGTGTGTGTTAGGGCTGTTCCTGCAAACTGAAGTGCAAACAGCAGCAGTTGTTGCCAGCGCGCTTTGGAAGCCAAATTCCTGTGTCGTTGTCATGCTGTTGTTGGGGGTGTTTGGTTCCATGAGCAAAACCTTTTTCTTTTTAAATGTGTGATTCAGGGTTATTTTAGCAATCTACCCAGCCTGATCGGGTGATGAGCAGTCCAGGGTGGGACTGTGGCTTGATGTATTCAAAGATGAGATTGCGGAGGGGGGGTGTCAAATCATTTGAATAAATAGAGATTCTAGGGAATAAAGTGCGGAAGCTAACAGGGATTTATAGTGCCATTAGACTTATAAATGGTCTTGGGAAAGTGCTGTGTGAATTTACAGTGCTGTACAAATGATTTCTAATCATAATAAACGTCATATATTAAGTCTTCCAGGCCCTGGTGACAGAGGCTCTTTAACAAGACTAGAAGATCATGGTACACAGAGAGCACAGCTGTATTTTTAAATAAATGTATTACAGCTTACCATATCAGGCCATTCAGGGTGACTTTTATTTCCTACAAAGTGACAAAAAATTGCATATATAGGTGTTAGTTAGAGGTGAGTAATACGTTGTTTTTCTTTTTTTGTTAAGTGTATTATAAGCCAATACACTAGGTCATATTGGTTAAATCAATACTTGAAAAGGTGCACACAGAAAAAGAAGTGAAGTAAATGAATAAAACACTGATGGGACAGAGAGCTTTCTAATCTTGCCTGTAATGAAGGTGGAGGTATCTTTCATGACTTTCTTTCATCATGCTGGCTTGTTCTTTCCATATAATCACCCTGTCGTCAGTCTGCTGTCAGACAATTTGATGGGATTAATCCTGGTTCTAGGAGACAGCTAGCTTCCAATTTTGAGTGTGGGTCACTAGTAATTATACAGAAATCTCATTGAAACTAGATTTTCACTGTAGGCATTTAGTGTTGCATGTGGCCTTCCCTCCTGTGTGCATGGGAAAGAGAAGGGAAAAAGATGATTTTTTCCATGATTTTGCCACTAACGTTTGTCACGCGCTTTTTGCCAGGAGGGGGCACTATGGACTCTCTGTCCATGTAGGGAAATAGCAATGTGCTGATGTGGACACACAACAGAATATTTTACTCCTGTTCATCAGCAGCAGACTGTGGTGATGCGGCTTTGTGGTGAGAGCGGGGGGGAGGTATTTGACTTCTCTCAGTCTCTGTAGTAAAAGCTGTGTATGGAGCCAGCTGTCCTAAGCTGTGGTGGTGGTTCATGTAGCAAGTGTAGAATTGGAATGATGTGCCCTTTCCCTTGTGAGCTATCACCACCAGCACTTCCTAGCACAGAAGAAGCAATGTTTGTTTTTGCTCTAGCAGGTGTAAGGCCTTGAGTGATGGTGCATCCAATAGTGTGGCCTCATTTCCCTACACAAGTGTAGCATGCTGTTCTTGCTGCCCTCTCTTCCTGCATAGCATCCAAGTTTCATTTTGTGCTGGTGACGTGTGGTGCAAAATGAGCTTGTCTGAGAATAACAGGTGTTGGAGGTATCAAGTTTAGTAGCTCAAATTACAGCTGGGAGTAATTCTTAAACAGAGGCCAACTGGCTTGTCTCCCACTCATTCTTCTGTGGTTAGGAGGGTTAGTCAGGAATTGCTTTGATGATGTCCCAGTCAGGTAGGTCTAAGCAATTAACCTTCTGCCATGTAGGGCATCATGAAAGCCCCTTTTTTCCCCATTATCCTGCTTGAGCTGCAGCAGTCTGATTGCAGTGCTCTCTAGCATCTCCCTCCAGTGGCACTGGTGTAAATTCAGAGCAGAACTGCTGTCAGTGGAGTTTCTTTGTAGTGATGCACAGACCAACTTCTTGTGCCTCTCTTGCCTGGTACCAGCAGGCAGCAAGGGGCAGCAGCTGCAGAGAGGGGACGGTGACTGCTTTGCACAGAGAAGAGCAGGACAGCCGCAGCCTTCAGTCTGACTCTGCTTGGCTTAGCTTCATATCATTAAGGTTCTCTCACTAATAAAGAATCTCTTGTGTAACTAGTTTTATCCTCCATAAAGTCTGGCTCTTTCTCCTCACCCACCTATCAAGTCCTGTTGAAATACTGTCCGTCATGAATAAACTCCACTTATGCTGCACATGTACCATGTGATTTATGACTTGGGAGGGCTTTCTAGCCAGCACTCTATATTCACACTCTGGCTGTGTTTCATGAAAAGCTCTAATGGAAGAGCTGTGCTCTAGGCTTTGTCAGGGCTGCCTTTTGAGGGGGGCTCGTGGCATTTTTCATTTGTATGGGCTGCATCTCTCCACTAGAGCTCTGCTCATGTGCAGGGTTTGATTGGCATTGATTGTGCTTCAGGGAAGGGAGCATGCTTAGCAAGAAAAGAACAGGCATTTCTCAAAACCTTGACTTTTAGGAAGTGAATTGACCTGGATTAGCTTTTGACACACTATAAATGAATGCTTCTGTAGAAATTGCTAGCATGCCTCTCACTGTGGAACTTGAGCCCTGTGTTTCAGGTTTTGTATATTCCTTTTGTGATGATGCATTTCATATTAAATCATTTCTAGACACCATTTTTCATGAGTTGTCAGTGAGGCTTCAGCCCCCTTTGTTTCAGAAAGTGGTGGTGCTGCCAAGCTGCATCTGAAAAGTACCTGTTGCGTCACAGCTATTCCAAGGAGCTGTTCTGCATTCTGTCCTTCCTGCTCTCAGTGGTGGAGCGTGTGCATTTAGCTAGATAAGCAGATCTTTCATTGCAATTTTCCTGTGTTTGTCCTTTCTCTGGCTTGTGATATTGACAAGCTGCCTAAATCCCAGCGAGTAGAAGGGTCAGCCTAGTCTGTATGAATTTCCAATCTTGCTAGGAGAGCTAGAACTATCTCTTGGACTTTGCTTAATTCCAGGGGATTTACAGTACCTTAGACTTTACAGCACTGAGCACCTGAAGAGAACATATGTGACATTTTGTGGGCTATCTTGTTTCAGTAGCTGGAGAGAAATTGCTTCTCTTTGTTCCCTCAGAGGTGCACTGAGAGAGGAGCACTCGGATGCAGTGAACCACTTAATGGGTTCAGTTCATCAGTGCTGTTAACCTTGGAGGTGACAAGGTCCAGAAGTGACAGTGGCTTATGGCAGTAGTCCTTCCTGTGGCTTGAAATTAATGGAAAAAAAACCCAACCTCTTTTGCTGCCGTAGCAGGTGCACTTTTTTGAAAGCAGAATGTTGCCAGCCACAGCCTGGCCATGTCTCAGCAAAGCCACTGAAAATACTCATATATCTGCAGTTGGGAGAGGGGTGGAGGGTAAGTGATCACTTTCACATTTGATTTTGAGCATTGCAGCATGAAGATCGTGGCTGCCTTGCATACATACACCTTTGCCTTGCCTGGACTTATCAGCCTTTCTTTTCCACACTGATAACTGTGTGATCAGTGACCATCTCCTTTGTTGAGAGCTCTCACCTACAATACTGTCCAGGAATCCCAGGCAAATTCAGCAATACTCTTTCCAGTGCCAGGAGAGATCAGAGCAGTGGCCATCAGCAGGTTGCCACTGTGCAGGCTGGTGTGGAAATGTTTTGGTTGCTGTGTGACATTATGGATTGTCCTGTCAGCTCTAAAGCAAGGCTGCTTTTTCTGGAAACAAAGCTTCGCTTATTCGTAAGTGCCTGCTGCAGTGAGAGCTGAGCAGGGTATAAAACTATCCTTTCCTTTCAAAGTCACCAGTGATAACTAATGGGATGGCTCGAGTAAATGAGAAGAATAGTTGATCTTAATAGAGCTGGCACTGGGTTCATTTCACTGCAGGCAGTTGGAGGAAATGGCCTCAGACTATATTGTAGGTAGGAAACAAGAGGATATTCTATGGAGGGAATAATGCACTGTAAGAAGACTGCAGGGGTGAGGTTCGCAGCACAAAAAGAGAGGAATGGCAAAAGAAGCGAGGAATATGGAAGAGAAATCCCTGTGGAAGTGCCAGATGTTGGGCAAGAAGATCAGTGTTTATGAGACAGTAAACTGGTGGTAGGGTGCTTGTGAGGTCTTCCTTGTCACAGTAGAGTTCAGCTAATCCTGTAACTGTTGTGGTTTTATAGCACTATTTTCCATTTACTTGCTAATTTCCAAAACCTTAGGAGAACCCCTTGTGTCACCTTTGCCTTTGACTGTGTCTTATATGGAGTGGGCAGGGTTAACCTTGCCTAAAGAGAAATGGTTTGCAGATGGGACCCTCACACTTTGTCTGGTGCCCGTCAGGGGAAGGCAGGTTGCCTTGGGTCTTGCCAGCTCTAAAGCTGCATTGTTTCACCCTCATCCATTTAAGTCTGAGAGCAGGAATAAAATCTAGAGGAGAATCAGTGAGGTTCCAGATCTTACAGCTGTTCGCTTCTCCTGAGTCTCTGCAATATTGGCTTCATTCATCACTCCATTTTCCAATTCCAGTAATGTTTCCAGGTGCTGCAAGTCTTAAGAGCACTTGCATAGACCTGGTCTTTGAATTGATGGATTCATTGATTCATTCTCCATCAATATAATATGCTTTTTTCAAAAGTGTCCATGACTTTGTGAAAGGTTTCCTTATCTTGGTGGCCTGTCTCTTAGCAAAAAAGTGCCTATGACCTATTTATTTAATGGGTTTTTTTCAGGGAGGTCAGTTTAGCCATATTTATTTAGTTGTGTTATATTGCCTTTGCTACAGGTACTGCCAAAGAGGTGAAAGAACAATTTCAGGCTAGAGGACTATCCTAGATTTTTTTTCAAGGTGTTAGTCACAAAGTTCTTCTCTGGTTGTGAACAAATCCCAGGGGAAGCACCCAGAAAGAGGCTGTGCTGCTCTGGGACACCTGCAGACTGCAGTGAGTGGTCAGTGTGCTGGGAGGTTCCACATGGGCTGGCAGAAGAGACAGACCGTGGTGTCCTTTGTAAGGTACCATAAGTGCACTCTGAGCTTTATGAATCCTTTCTTAGCTGGGGAAGGAGAGGGTAAGGAGCAGGGTTACACAGAGAAATACTGGAGGCAAACTGCTAGGACTTAATTGAGGATGTTTGCAGAAAACAGCTAGTGCTGCTTGCACAGTGATGGTTTGGAAAGCCCCTTGAAGCAACTAAGACTGTCCTTCCTCTTTTTGCTGGAGTCTTCCTCTTTTTTTTCCTTTTTTTTTTTTTTTTTTTTTGGGGTGATAGTGGCTTTTTTTTTTTTTTTTTTTTTTTTTTCTTTTTGGGGAGATAGTGGCTTCTTTTCTCATTTTTTTTCCTCCAACTTACTTGCTGGGGCTAAAGGGAGCCCTGTCTGGGTCCTGACCTTGGGCAGTGGGGAAGAAGGTAGGAAGTTTCAATAGTTGTGGGTCAGGAATGAGTGTGGAAGAACAGCTCTGGCTGGCTTTATTTAGCCTGCTAACTTCCATTTCCCATCTGTTCAATGGGAATAATGTAAATGTTGGAGATCAATTCACTGAGTATCTGATCGCTGTGCAGACAGTATGGCAATAAGGTACTAAAAATGTCTATACATAAAAATAACCTCTTAGACTCTCTGGCACTGTGCCTTTGGCATGTCACAGGTCATAAAGATTCTGCCAGATGAAATTAACTGGCAGCCTTGTTCAGTATGGAATGAGAGCAGTTTGCTCTCCTAGTGTAGTTTAGGTACATTAGGGCAGACACATCCTGGTGGATTTTTTCAGTCAAGTCAGCAGATAGTTGGAGTCATTAGTACTGTAATATGTATGATGGTCTTGAATTAAAAATTCTTGGCTGGAAGAGCTTTTTCTCTCTTGTCTGTGAGGACAGAGATGAAGGACTGTGCATGATGTTATTGGGATGTTGGAACAAGGAACTCCTTAGTGTGAAAGGGGTAATAAATTATCAATTATGTTGACAAGTAATCTGCTCTTGTATTCCTTCGCCGAGAAGTTACAAGTTTGAGAACTATGGCAGAGGAAAGAGAAATGTGATTGTGGGTGATGGGAATGTGGTTGAGATACAAGGGAGGTTGGAAGGAAGACATGAAGGTGGAGACTCTTTGACAAGTCTGGAAATGTGCAAAGATTACCAACAACTAAGAGGGTTTCAGATTCAGAGTTCCTCTTCTCCCTAACTTTCTTCTGGAGAGAGGCTGTCGAACCCTGAGGTCTTGGTGTTTTTTTTTGGGCTATGACTTGCTGGGAAAAAGCATGTGACACCTGAGCTGCTTTTGCAAATGTTATTTGGGAGCTTTGACTGTGAGGCTCAGATAAGAGCCAGGTTGGTGGTCTGGTTTTGGCACAGGTGCTGACTAACACAGGGTTTCCGTTTCTGGACTCTCCTGTTGTGTTGCAGTGGCCTGATGAGGCAATGCACAAATCAAAATGTGAAGTAGCTGAGAAGTACCAGCAAAAAAAATCTAGAGGGTGGTCTGAGTTTATGACTGACCTGGGTTCTCTTTACGGTCCCTCCAGCCCCATAGGACTCTTTCGCTTCAGAAAATGACTTGGCATGTGCCGTAGGCACCAGTGCTGTTTTGCTGGGCCTGGAGAACTGTGAGGTGCTTTGATGTCTCTGATCCCAGAAGATAATACTCATGCTCACATTAACCTCAGCGTGTTTTCCCTGAGAGGGTTTTGAGTATGCTGCCTTCGTAAAACCGACAGCAATTTTTCAGTCTGCTGCCTTCATCCGTCAGTAATGTTCTCCACCAGGGAATGCAATGTTGGGCCTGTCCCTCTAACTTATCTAAAAACATTTTCATTTCAAATAGTTGTGATGTTTTTACTGGGTCGTCATTAACAATGCAGGTTTACAATAGGAAGTGAGACTTCCTAAAAGCAATTGGATTCTGCTGCCTGATGGAAGAATTTCGTAAGAACTAAGCTGTGTGGCACTAAAAGAAGCTCCTTTTGGGGGGATTACCTGAATATGCAGTATGTGGCAAAGCATGAGGGCAGTAACTGGCTGAGTTTAACCAGCCAGGGAATGTGATAATCCTCCAGAAAGACGTAACATGGGCTATTTTATGAGCAATAGGAAATGGATATTGCATTTGTGACTAGGAAGGTCATACCTGTCTCTGGGTATTAATGTGGCTTTATCACCAGCAGCCAGTGGGAATGCTTCATGCCTGTGCAGAACGCTAAAGCTGCCTTGTGCTGTCAGATGTTTGGCTGGATTTTAAGGATGCTTCTATCCACTAGGGCTATCAGAGAATATTGCCTTGCTCTCTGAAGACAAGTGCCTTTTAAACGTCATTGAATGTTTCTGCTCTCGTTAAAAGTTAAGAAGCCTTTGATCTGAAGTGCTATTTTTTGGTTTTTATTTCATTTTTTTTTCCCTCTGGCTTGCCAGGGCCTGGGAGGAGTTTCATGGCCTGGTGAACAGCAGTGGCCGCTGATCGAATGCTCCCCCTCCCTCTGTCACACCCAGGGTAGGGCCTCATCTTTCTTCCTATGTGATTTCATGGCATACCTCTCAGCTTCCAACCTTCTTCCCATGGGCTGGCATGTTCTCTTGCCTTATGGGCCTGATGGTGGGCCCATTCTGCTATTTGTTCTTTTCCAAAGGTCAAAATTATTTTTTAATTTTTTTTTTTTTACCAGAAACCAACATTTTCTATTGAGGTGCTGTATGCTATTTTGCTAATGTGTCCTTTCTCTGTATGAGGCACTTGTATTCCAGACCTAGTTCCAGGAGGCTGAGAGGTATGTCTTCAGCTTGGGTGTGTTGCCTAGGGTTGACTGTAAGCAGGTATGGAGTGGTAAATAAATCCTAAGCACATCCTGGTGGTGGACACTGAGAGGCACCTGGGGCCTGACACACAGCTCTTTAACAGAAGAAACAGAATAAATTAATTGGTCAGTAAAAGCTTGGTCAGGAAGGACACCCAGTAGCTACTGTAGGTAGAAATAATAATGTTGTGGCTAATGAGACAACCACCCTCCACTGCTGGTAGTGTCAGCCATGATGTGCAGAGGAGATAGCCAAGGTGAGCCCAGGGCTGCTGGGAGCCTCACAGCTCAGATTGTTTTTCCCTGCTGTGCCCACTTCCCTGTTAGCAGGCCCTTAAGAAGGGCCAGCAAGAGGCCTGACCATGAGAGTTGGGTTGATTGTAGCCAAGTGGGATCACTGGATTGCTGAGTGCCAGAGCAGAGGAATCTACCGGAAGGAAACATTTACCCTGCCCAGTTCCCATAACTGGGCAGTGGAATGTAGCTGCTCCAGCACAGCTGAGCTCTGAGGAGCTGCTGGGGATCCCAAAACCTTCCTCAACAGCATTGAGCAAGCAGTGTTCTCACACCTTGCTCCGAAGTCATGGGTGAAAATAATTCCTCTCTCCTCACAGGTTTGGCTTTTTGTGAGGATCAGTGTTTACAAAATACTACACAGGCACTTGATAGTGTTGTTATTGTTAGATGACATTCACATGTCCTTCTGGAAGAGGAAACTAGCTCACTTCATGACATACTGGGCTCTGAAGGCAGCAAATGTGCCAAGGGTACAGGAAAACAGTGGCAGAGTTCATTTAGCTCTCAGCTGTATTGGGTGGCCTGTGCTGAGCAGGGATGAGAAGAGAGCCTGGGGCACCCCAGTAAAGGCAAACAGAGGGAAAAGAGCTACCTGCTGTTCTCCTGAGGTGGATGGCACAGATGAAAGTCCAGTATGCGATAGAAAGCCAAACCATTGTTGCAAATTAACCAGAATCCAGTTAATGAATCCTGAATCACATTCCCAACTGGCAGCCCAGCCTGCTCTTCTCGCAAGTGCAAAGGTGAACACCAGTCTTCTGCAGATAGCTTTCAGCATGGTTTTTGCTGTCATGTCATAGCAGAGTAACTTATTTAACTCTAAAAAGTGGTTTTTACTTCCTTCTGCTCTTGCAGTTCTCCAGCCCACCTCCTGGAGGTGTTCCAGCCTGTGCTGGTACAGCTGCCATGCAGCTCCTGGCAGCACACAGTAGCTCAAGGGTTTGAGTGGAATTTCACAGTCCTGCACAGCACCTTGCTGCTGAAGTTGCTGCCTTTGCTCTTCAACCATTTGGTGTGGTATGTCCTGAGGCATCCCTAAATGTTTTGGCTTGGGCAGTTTACAGCCCTGTCCCTGTTTATGGGAAAAGCTGCCAAACCTATCCTCTCAAGTAATTGTTATCTCCTTTGTTTCCAACACACCACCTATTAATGTGGAAATATGCTTTGCCTGTTGCTGCTGCTCACAGGCTGGCAGTAAGCAATAACAGATTTCTGTAACCTGCCCCATCTTCAGCTGCTGCAGTGCCATGAGACTGTACTGAGGGAGGTTGTAGACCAGCACTCCTTCCTTGGTCAATAGCCCCTGAGGCTTGTGGCTGTACTCATGAGTGAGTAGAAGCTGCTGAAGAAACTCTTCTGTTTAAACTTGAGGGAAACACCCTTTTCAGATTAGATACTCTTTTAAGGTAGCAGAGATCAGAGAGCTAAAACTTGTTGACAGTATGACTAAATACGAGGGACAGAGGCAGGGGGAGGTTAGTCTGATAGTATATTTGTGCTCCAAGCAGAATCCCCAAGATAAATGTTTGGTAAGGAAGAGACCTTGCAAGTTGTTTAAACAACAGAATCCATCAGGGAGGTTTCACATTCTGTCATGTGCTTTGCTCACAGGAGATGACAATTTTTTCTTCTCATTGCATGGGGATGAACCAGGATCTCCCTCTGTTACGAGTGTTCTGGAGTGACAGCTGACTTGTGTGAGAAGTTTCTAGTTAGGAAGATCTGCATGGGAGATTTAACAAGCATTGATTTTGAGTGATGTACTGGGATGGCAACACTGGTAGCTGTGGTGGGGAGAATGGGGAGGTGCTGTGATCTGAAGGAATGCGCATCTTTAACCGCTTTTTTCCTTCCCTCTGTTTTCCAGGGATAATTCAAGCTTTCGAAACACAAAAATCACATTGTGAGAACAAGAGTTGGCACTAAGCTCCTCTCTCCGTGTTGAAAGCACTGAGAGTGCCCTCCGACCTCTGAAGGGACTCATGGGCCACTCTCGCACTCCTCCCTGGGGGAAGGATCCATCTGAAGCCCTCCAGCAGCGGTGACAATAGAGGCCGATTTTGTCTTACACAAACTTTTTTTTAGCAGTGGGGCGGGAGGCAGCCTTTCAATTAGCGGCGGGCCCTTGGGGCCGCATCTTGCAGCACTTTCCTGTCTTTCTCTACGTGGCACGCAGGATCTCTGGGATTCTGCCTCAACATCAGAGCCTTTTGCTGAGGGATACCAGTATTATAAATCTCTCTGCAGCTGGGAAGAGCATCCCAGTTGAGAGTCAGCCCTGTGGTTTTCAAATGCCCCTTTTCAGTTCTGCCAATAAATTATTGGGTCTCTTTGTTTCTTTCAGTCTCTCCTTTTTTGGCTCTGTCTGAAATTCAGTGGGGTGGTATTTCTCTAGGCTGCTTGCTTTGTCTTTGCTTTTTCTTTATAGTCCCAGGTTAGTAGTGCCTTGTACCCACGCCTGTTTGTTATGGAGAGAGGTGTGAGCTTCCCTTAAACCAGGACAGAGATATTTGGTGTCAGTTGCCTTCACTCTGTCTGTCTTGGTGGAGAGCTAGCAGCACTGGCTGAATTCAGGGCCAAGCCTGCTTCTGGTGTGCACTGGGGTTTGCAAGTCTCTGGCCACCTGGGAAAGTGGGCCCCCAGTGGGTGTAGCAGGAGAGGGGGATGGCCCGGCCTGCTGCTCATAGCTGCGTGACAGCTGTGACCAGAAGTGGGGCTGGGAGTGACCCTCTGTCCTCCGGGGTGAGCCTCAAATGATGGGTTGTTGCCTGGAAAGCCAGCATGGCTGCAATTTGGATGCCACGGAAACAATAGGAGCTAATTATTTCCTCTGATTCTGCTTGACTACAACACTAATTGTACTCATTAACAGCTCCAGCCTTTTCTCCTTTTCCTTGGGGAATCGAACAATTGCCTTTCATTTTTAATGGAGCCTTTGCCTTGGGCCCAGGAGGGGAGGCTGTGGCCAGTGAGGGGGCACATCTCCTGCCCCATGTGCTCTGTGCAGTCCCCCAGGAGAAAGGGCTGCTGGTTCTGCAGTCACGAGCAGATTGGCCCAAGCAGCCCCTTCTTCTGTCTGGGACAATTACTAGCGTTGGGGCCTGGGTGACCTTCAGCCTCATGACTCCAATTGCAAATTCCTTGTCTTACTATTGAAGTCTAGATTGAAAGCAGCCAGCACGGGCAGAGAAAACAGTTTAAAACATTCAGTCTTCTGAAAGGTTTGTTTTCTTCATTGAGAGTGTGAGTTTGAGGCTGTCTCTAGAGACATTCCTTGCACTGACAGCAATGACTAAGTGCTCCTTATGGTCAGGTCAGGCAGTTAGCACCTAGCTGGGCAGGGAGCAGGATTGTTCCCCAAGCTGTAGTGGCATCCCTCTCTGTTTCTTGAGACAAATGGTCCTGTTCTTGCTTTTGGCACTTGTTTGTCACCAGCTCTCAACCAAATGCTCTTTTCCAGACATGGTTTGTTTTCCCTGCTGTGAGCAGGTACTACTGTGGCTGCTACTTAAGATTCCTTTTAAATACAACTCTCCCCTGCTGCTCACCAGTATTTGTTAGGGGGGATTTAGTTGTAATTACATTTGGCAATCTAAGCAAAAATAGCCTTACAAGGCAGGGCTGAAATACTAGCTGCAGGTTCCTTTTATTCACAGCACATTTAGCTTTTTGCAGATTACATCACTTAGGGCTTTAGTCCTGTTGTTTTACTCAGCTGTGTGTCATGTCCACCTCTGTTATTTCGTGTACTCGCCCACTTCTTGCCTCTGATGCCCCTTGTCTAAGCTGGTGCTGATGAGTGCAGGCTTGCTATTAAATCTGAAAATGCTGCGGTCCTGCTGTGCTCGCCCTCAAATACGCTTTGTGAGTGAGCTGTGGAAGAGCCCTTCCCAGGAAGGCTGTTTCCTCCCACTGCCCCCTTAGTTGAGATTTAGAGGAACTCAGCAGAGGTTCCTCTTGCTCAGCCTTGAAGAGAGTGAGCTGGCTGGGTGTGGAGTTTGTCCTCTTTAAGGCTACTTTTCCTGAGGTCAGGAGAAAAGCAGCGGTTAATCTGCCAAGCACCAGGTGCCTTCTATAGCCTGGAGAGGGATGGATCCAGACTGGTTTTTGAGCTGGACTTTTGGGTTGTGGTCTGCTGTGTCCTGCTAATGAGAATGGTGGAAACACAGGCATGAGGTTGTTTGGGAAGGGAAGGAGCTTCTTTTGTGCTCTAGAAAAAGGTTTTAGATCCTCTTCATTCAGGAAGGAGCCTCTAGACATGGGAGCCCCAAATCTGCGGTGAGTCAAGACCTTTCCTGCTTTCCTTATCCCAAAGGCTTTGAACACCCTTGAACTTTAAATCCCTGCAAAGTGGCCTTTGGGGAAACTGGAAGAGCTTTGAGCCTGGGGCCCAAATAAGAGCATTCTCTTGAGTTCTTCTTTCCCAAGGGGATGCTGAGCTGTGGTGGGCTCATGGGCCCTGGGTGTCTCTGGCTACAGCTGGTCTGGTGGGGGCTGATGGCTCTTCCCAGCGCACAGAGAGAAAGGAGTTCTCTCCATGGAGGAGAGCAGTTGGAGGATGATGTTGCCTTGTCTTAGTGCTTTTTGATGGAGTGTGGGCACATGAAGTTGAGGCTGGGCTGAGGAAGCTTTTCCTCTCACTGCACTCCCCCCATAACCTCAGAGGGTGACCTGCAAGTTGTTCCCCCACCAGATCATGCAAGGCACATCTGCTGCCCAAGATCTGTGACATACACCTCTTGCTTTTGTTCTTGTCTCTGGAATGACAAACCACAGAGATCTCCTGAAGGCTTGTAAAACCATTGCTTGGAGATAGTGGAGAGTGATCTTGGTCATGTGCTCCTGGCAGGCTGGAAGAGCTCATCCATTTCCACTTATGCTGTATGGACATACTGGAGCCTGAGCTCACTGGAAGAAGCGGCATCCCTGGAGTGGTAAGAAGTTGGTGACAGTACCCAGCCCTGGAGACTGGCAGCAGGGCAATAGGGATCCAGTAATCAATGGTTTGGCCCAGTAATGGGAAATGGCTAGGCAAAGGCAGACCAGAGCTCATTAATTATGTATCTTCTTGGGGACAGAGAGCCTGGGGGCTGTGGACATGCCTCGTGCTCTGGCTTGGGCAGCTTATGGCAGCTCCTGGCTCTCACTGGGCCAGGAGGGTCTGTCCCTTCAGCCACTGAGAGGACATGGCTGTGGCAGGACAGGAGTACTGTGCAGTGCCTTCACTTACCAGCAAGACTGTGACCAGAACTACAGTTCTCCAGGAGCTGGTCACCTGACCTGGGTCATGGCCATGGGAGGTGACCCAGGCAGGGGGCAGGACCCAGCTAAGGTCCTCTGAGCACTGCTGTGTGCACTGGTGAGCACCATCCCCACCTTCAAGGTGCCAGCTGGGAGTTCAGTATTCGCCTGGCATTGGTGCTGTAGGCACTATGTGTCTCATAGGGATAGGGCAAGAAAAGCCACCTTGCAGAAAGCAGGGGCAGGCTGGCACAGCCCCACCTGGTTCTGGGCCTTGAGCAGGCTGCAGATGTCCAAGAGGTGATGTCTCAGCTGCTGTGTGTTTTTCTCCCTCTTCCATCCATGCCCACAGCATCCTCACTCGTGTCAGACAGTGCCAGGGGCAGTTGTGGGTAATAACTAACAGGTTTTCTCCCAGCAGTAGCAGAGGCAGCCAGTGCTGGGACTGTGAGGGTGATGCACATCCTGGAGCCAGGGCAGGTGGCATGAGCTGGATCACAGAAGAGCAGATGCTGCTTGCCACCATTCCCAGCTGACCTCTCTCATTTCCCCTGCCAGCAGGGACAAAGCCAGGGAGCCCCAGAGGTCACTGAGGGGCACAGGGGGATGCAGCATTGCTGGGATGGGGGAAGGGGCTGTGCTTGACAGAGATGATCCCATAGGGCAAGGAAGGCTGGCGGGGGAGGGAGTCGTTCTTATGCTCCCAGGAGGATGGATGCCATGGGGCACACACTCCTGAGGGTGTTTGGGTGCCTGGTGGCCCAGAGTCTTTCCAGCTTTAGCTACTTGCTAGGGATCAAGGACAACACTTTAGCTGTCCCCAAGACCCACACTCAGGGCATAAATGGAGAGAAGAATTATTTGCCACCAATCCCATCCCTGGCTCCCTTGTTGCCGCAGAATGGGCGGCTGTAGCTGTGGTTCCTGCCCCACTGCCATGACAGGGATGACAGTATTTCCATTTGTCCTAGGCTTGAATTTGTAAATTTGCAGTGGGGTGATGTGGCTCTTGCTGGCAGCACTGCTGCATGGCCCATTAGATGTCTGACTCTGCTCCAGTTTCCCTGTGTCTCACCTCACAGGACTGTGCAGCCTAGAGGTGTGTGGCCAGCCTGCACAGAGTGCACATGCAGCCTCTGAGGTGGGTGAGCATGGAGCACAGATGCCATGGAGTCTTGCAAGACTTGGAGGCTTTATTTCCACATTCAGCACAGCATGAGCACCCCATGTTCCACCTTCCCCCATCTCCACCACTTGGCTGGTGGGCACCTGTGAGCATCACTGTGGCAGGTACTGCTTGGGGTCCCCAGGGAAGGGCAGGGCAGGTGCCTGATTGAAGTGGGCCACGAGGAAGATTCCAACGGTGCCACACACAAAGAGAGAGGCCATGATGAAGAAGCAGACACGGTCAATCACCTGTCCCACCATCATCCACTCTTCGCTCTCCTGCCAGTGGCACAAGAAGGGTGAGGGCTGTGCCCCACTGTCCCCCACGCAGATCCCTCTCCCCCCAGCCTTGACTCACACTGCTGAAGTCGTTCTGCTCCCGTGTGGCATTGGCGATGTAGTTGCAGGCATCCACGCAGGCGCGGATCTCAGGACCGGCCTCCTCCAGGCTCTGGCAGAAGTCCTGGGTACTTCCACTTTCCAGACCACGTCCTACGAGCAGGAGACCAGCACAGAGGGCACCAGCAAGCACTCAGCCACCCGGCACCAAGCCCAACTTCACAGGGAGGTGCCAACCCCCTGGGGTCACTCACCAATCTTGTCCAGCACCGTTTTCATCAGCCCATCTCTTTCCTTCTGCTTCTCAAAGAGCAGCTCGGTCCTGGCTTTCCAGAGCATGTACTCATCAGCTTTCACCATAAGCCCCAGGGAGCTGCGTCTGCGGATGGCTCGTGGAGGCTCTGGGGTCTCCTCTGGCATGGCCATGCCCAGGTAGTGGGGCAGGAGGTGCAGGAACACCTGGGCACAGTGTCACCTGTGGGGATCTGTCCCCCTCGCACTGCCCAGAGCACTCAATGGGTGTGACTGGTTTCCCTGGCATTGCTTGGAGCTTGCTACTATTGGGATGTTGGCACCTGCTGCTCCCCAGTGTTGGGAGTGGCTTGTGGTCCACTGGAGACATCTGAGGCCTTCTCTTTGTGCCAGGACTTGCACTCAGATGAAGGCATGCCTGCCACCTTACTCTGCAAGGGACATAGCCTTGATCCCCAAATACCCATCCCATTCCTGCTGTATAAAGGGTAGGGGGATGATGGCAGGTACCTGGCGCACTCTCTGTGACATGGAGTGAGTGTTGGGTGTTCTCAGGGAGACGTTGAGGACAATGACAGCATTCACCACAATCACCACTGTCACCACCATGAGGAAGGTCAGGTATCTGGGGAGGGGGCACAGAGCCTCAGTGGGGCTGCTGGGTCACAAGCTGTGGTCATTCAAGGTCCTTCTCTGTGCCCTCCTGGGCTGGAAGCTGGTGACTGGCAGTGAAACATGGGCAAGCCCTGTGTCAGCACCACCTGGGCTGAGGGTTATTTCTGTACCAGGGTCCTGTCCCTGGGCACCGGCCACTCCACAGCACCTGAAACCCTGCTGGCACAGTGGGACAAGAGGGCTGACACCCCTATCCCAATGTGTCACTTACTTCCCGATGAGAGGCACAGCCTGGGAGGTCTCAGGCACTTTCTGGGCAATGAGGAAGAGGAAGACAGTCTGGGCCAGGAGAACATTGATGGAGACGGTGCATTTCTGCCCACCCGCTGCCAAGGAGAGGCAAAGGCAGAGTTTGGCACAGGGCAGTGCTGTGGGCATTGCTCTCCTAAGGCAAAAAACCCCCACCCAAAAGCTGAATTAGACAAGTCCTGCCTTGATGCTTTAACTATGGGTTATCTAGAAATGTACACACTCCCCGCAATTCAAATACTACAAGAGTGGGTGAGAGTTGATACTGATGGTCCCCAAGCATAGAGGGGACAAGGAGCCCTTCCTGGAGTGTTGCTGTCCCCTTGCACATCCCCATGCCTGCAGTGGGCACAGTCCCAGTGTACCTTTGGCGGGCAGGAAGTAGACAAGCACAGCCATGGCAGAGATGAGGACACAGGGCACGATGATGTTGATGATGTAGAAGAGTGGCTTGCGCTGGATGATGAGGTAGAAGATGACCTGCTGGTACTGGATGTCATCTGGGGTGAAGTGCTCCGAGTTGATGATCTTCCGAGCGGGGCGGTGCTTGATGGCCCATTCGCCGTTCTCTGCATTGTGACGGTGCCAGGTGAGTCCCAGTGTCCCCACAGGGGCACTGGGCCCCCAGCCCCCAGTACAGGGAGGAAGGGGAGGACTGGTGTTTGGCATGGACCCCACAGGGCATCCAGGCTGTGCACAGTGCTAGAGCCACTTGTGAGGGAGATGAGCACTGGGGAACGTGCCATGGTACCTGGGCAAAATACCCCAAAAAGCAGTTGGATGGCACAGCTGGGCACATACGGGGCACCTTAAACCCCTTGGGGGCTCCCAGGGCTATGGTTGTGGGGCTGGGGTCCCCCCATCTCCCCATTTCCACAGAGGGAAGCATGACACTGGGTGACAGTGCAATGCTGACAGTGCAATGCTCTCCCCTGTTTTCCGTGAGAGCAATAGATTTTTTCCCAGTCAAGATCGCAACTCAGGCCGGTAATGAAAAAATAAATCTCACTGCCTGAAAAGCATTTTGTTCCTTCAATATGCAATTAAAATGTGATGGAAAACGTCATTGTTTGGCCATGACAGCTACGTTCCCAGCATCAATCAAGCTTGCAGGAGCGGTGTTCTCCAGCAGCAGCTGCCAGGCTGCAAGAGCCCACAGCCAGGGGGGTTAGAAAAACAAATCTCTCCCACACTCCCGCTTCCACTAATAACTTAAGTGCCCATGTAATGGTGGGAGCTGCTAATAGTCCCTGCAGCCCTGCTTTTGGCAGCCACCAATGTAGCAGCAGACCTGTTGGATGTCCTCTGTGGTGGGACGCTCTTGTGCCACGGCTGTGGTTGCGGTGTTACCTGTGAAAGCCTCAGGGTCAATGAAGATCCACTCCACGGTCTGGCCATCCTCCACTGTCAGCAGCAGGTTGATTTCATTGGCACTGTATGTCTGGGACCTGGGGAGAGACGAGGTGATGGCATAGGCTGGCATGCAGCAAGCTGGATGGGCAAAGGATGCCAGTGTGGCACCAGGTCATGCTGGCCACCTCCAGCTCTTCATTGGGGTGCTTGGCTTGCCCATGGTGCCTCCTGCCAAGTGGCAGGGGATAGGCAGGTGGCACTTATCTGCCTAGGGCAAAGGTGGGCATCCCACACTAATGCCTGTGTCCCAGGAGGAGCTGCCATGCTCACTGGAAGACCATGGTGCAGTTCTGCCAGTCGAAGGGGAAGTAGGTGACGTGGATGACGCAGACGCTGCGGTAGATGGCAGGGGGCAGCCAGTAGATGCTGCCATCAGGGGACACCAGCACGTTGGTGTAGAGGGTGATTTCAAATGTCCCGTCGATGCTGGGGAGAAAAGGATGGGCTCAGCCCCAAACTATGCCCGGGGGGGCAGCTGCCAGCCCTACGTGGGGGTGTGTCCCCATTGCCCTGTCACCTACTTATTCTCCAGGACGATGTCCGGCAGCCAGACCATGGTGGAGGGCACCCGCAGCTGCTGGATGTTGTCGTATTTCTCAGGGTCCCAGCTCAGGCGATAATCAGACCATTGCTGGGAGAAGAAGAGATAAGGAGGAGGGGTCATGGAGCCCCCCAAGATGGAGGAGACTGTGAGCTGCCTGTGTTGTGCAGCCCACAAAATGAGCTAATTTGGGGGTGCCCATAAAAGAGGGTGCGGGTTACAGTGCCAGCCCCTCGTGGGGTGCCACCCTGATATGCAAACATATCTGGGCATGGTCCTGCCTAGAGGGGTGGGGTCTCACCATCTCGATCCAGACGTTGGTGGTGAGGGTCTCCTCCCGTTCATTCTGGCAGGGAAGGAAGGAGGGAGATAGCTTTAGTGCCCTGCCTTCTGCCTCACATGTGGGGGCAAATTCTGTCCCACTGGGGGTACCTGGGGCGGTCTCTCACCAGGGAGATGAGGTTGGTGAGAGTGAGCTTGAGGGAGACATCGATGATCTCATCCCCCCGGGCTGGGCGCAGTTGTTGATTGTAGTTGGACATGAGGTCCTGGAACAGCTTCTCCTCCTGGTTCCTGCAGTCCACACCTGGGGGGCACACGCCGTGGGGACACGCCGGGGGGAAGGCAGAGGGGTCACTCATGCCCCCTAGACCTTATATGTTGAGGGGAAGGCACAGCGGTGTGTGCATGGGAAAGGGATGCCCAGGCGTGTGTTCCGGCGGGTGTGTGCGCTCTGCTCGCGACCCTGACAGTCCCCTCAGTGCCCTGCGTTCAAGCAGGGGTGTGTCCCCACCACGCCCTCACCCAGCTCACCCGGGGACCTCTCCAGGGCAGGACACGGAGGCAGTGGCTGCCAGCACAGCGACAGCCCGGTGGGGCAGTGCCTGGCGCGGTACTCCCCGGGGTGACAAACCCCCGAATGCAAAGGTGGGGGGTAGTCAGGTGCCCTCCAGATCTGGACGGGCAGATCTTACCTGCCAGGATGCAGAGGAGGAGGAGGAGGCCGTGCCCACGCATGGCGGTGCCGTGGGGCGCAGGGGCTGGGGCTCCGCTCGGCCGCCTGCGCCGATGTCTTCTGGGCTTGGCGCCCGCTGGGACAGGACAGCTGTCCCCTGCCACCGTCAGCTGTTCCCAATAGCCATGGGGGCCCGGGAGGGACGCGTGACCACCCACTTCCCCCGCTGGTTGGGCGATGCTGGTTTGCTGGGAAGCTCCTCTGGCATTTTGTTCTGAAGAGGTTGGAACTGGGGCAAGGGGTAAAATGAGCTCTGTGCCTCGGGCTCCCCTTGTCTCACATAAAGGGATGCATCTCCTTGCAGGTTATGGGGAAGGAGTGCTCCCCTGCCAGCACATCCTGTCCCTGTCAGGGCACCAGCTGCCCCCAGAATGTAGGGTGGGGAAGGGGCAGGCAAGTACTACCACATCAGCCTGGGGAGCAATGCCCCCCACCCTGGGGGTTGAAATCCTTCCAGCCCTTATGTAGGAGGGTCACAGGGAGAAGGGGATGGGGGTGTGGGGGTGTGGTGAGATTCCTGGCTCAGTGGAGAGGATGTGACAGCTGTCCTGGGCCACTGCCGACGGGGGGACGTCAGCTGTGTCCCCTGAAACCAGAGCCCTGGCATCCCACTGCTGAGCTGGGGAAGGAGACACCTCTCTGGGCCCCCAGCCTTGCACTGTGGGATGGGGTGTGCTGGGGGGACACTGTGGGTCCAGCTGGGGGATCATGGGGGCAGGGGGAAAAATGTGGGCACTAATAACATCTCTGCCAACTGCAGTGGGTCTGCAGGGGATGGTGCCATGCTGGGGGGGCTACTCCTTCCCCAGCCCATCCTGTCCCAAGTGCCCAGCCCACAGGGGTAGCAGGGCCTGTACCACCACATCCCCACTGACAAATCACCCCTTCCAACCACAGCTGGGGTCCACCACACTCAGGACATCCAGCGACACCCGTTCCCTGGGTGGGCATCACCCTCCCCAGCACACACACAGTGTTCAGGTTGGGCATCATGCCCAGTGGGGCACAGTGAGGGTAGACACCCATTCGGTGCCCTATGGCGTGAAGTACCCAGCTTTATTTTCCCAAAGACAGGTGGGGGAGAGGCTGGCACATGGGATCCCCACACCCCCTAGATGAAGCGCTTGTTCTCCTCCCGGTAGTCGTAGGGGTCTCCGGCAAAGGGCAGTGGCGGTGGGTGGTTGTAGATGCCCATGAGGAAGATCCAGAGGGTGCCCACCACCAGCGTGGGGGTGATGAGGAAGAAGCACAGGCGGTCCAGGGTCCGGGCCACGCACTTCCAGTTGTCGATTTCCTGCAGAGAGAGCCAGGAACCAGGCAGTGTGGGGGCATAGTGGGCACTGGGGGCCCCCTCTGCCCTCCCAGTGCCCATGGCCCCACCTCATTGTAGCTGTTTTCATCCCTCATGTGCTTGACAATGTAGTTGGCGTTGTCAATGACGGGTTTGATATGCTCGTAGGGCTGCTCCTCGCCTGAGTCCATGCCCAGGGGTGCCAAACCTGGGGATGAGAGGGGGCAGTGAGATGGGCTCCGGAGGGCTGCCAACCCTGGAGACCCCAGCCCGGCCACCCTTCCCCCTGTCCCTATAGGGCTGTGGCTCACGGGCAGGGGTGATGCGACTGGTCAGCCCGTGCCGCTCCGACTGCTTCTCGAACATGAGCTCGCTGCGGGACTTGACGCTGAAATATTCCTCTGCCTTGGCGATGTAGCCGGCCGAGCTGCAGCGCCGGATGCAGGGGGCGCCCGCCGGGCTCTCGGACGGCTGCGTCATGCCCAGCAGCCGGGGCAGGCTCTCCCGGAAGACCTGGGACACAAGAGGGGGTGTCATGTCCCTTGGCCACCTCCCCAGTGTGTTGCTACCCTGTCCCCACTTTCTGCCCACAAACTCCACCCAGGACACATGCAATGCCAGGGCTGTCCTGTCCCGTGCCCTCTGTGGGGTACAGTGTGACCCTTGTACCCACCCGTGCACCCTCCCCAGCCCACACCCCTCTCACCTCTCTGACCCAGTCAGACATGATGTGGGTGCTGGGGGTGCGGAAGTGGAAGTTGAGGACCACGACGGAGATGATCACCACGGCTGTCACCAGAAGCATGATAAAAAGCAGATACCTGGTAGGGAGCATGGTCTTGGAGCCAGCATTGCCACAGATACTGGGCACAGGCAGAGCTGCCCTCTGGCACCAAGGGACTCCACAATGTCCCCACTGCACTCAGTGGTGCCCAGGACTCACTTGCCGATGAGAGGAATGGCGTGGGAAGTGGCAGGCAGGCGCTGGGATATCAGTAGGAGGAAGACAGACTGGGCCAGGAGCACTGAGATTACCAGGGTCATCTTTTCACCACCTGGAGAACAGGTGAGCTCAGGGCAAACCTTGCCCCAGATACCTTTAGCAGAGTCCCAAGTACCAGCGTTTCCTTTCCAGTGTCCCATGATACAGTGCTCCATATAGGGGTTTTCTGTTATGGGAGTACCCTGGGGTCCCACATGGGATACCTGTGCCCAAGTGCACCTCTGCCAGGATGCCTGGCTGGGGTGATGGTGTTCTGCATGGGAATATTCCAGTTCCAGGATATCCTCATGCTAGGAATTGGGGTGTTGGTGTGCCCCAGGACCTGGTGCAGGTGTGGGACATGGAGGTGCCCCACGGATGTGACTCCCATTACTGGCACACATGCCACAGGGCTCACTCACTGTCTGCGGGCAGGTAGAAGACGAGGATGACCATGAAGGCGATGAGGATGCAGGGTATGACGATGTTGATGACATAGAAGAGCGGCTTGCGCTTGATGATGAGGTAGAAGGTGATGTCCTGGTGCTCACTGGTGTCCGGGGGAATGTCAGGGTAGATGTTCTTGCGGGCTGGGCGGTGGATAATTTCCCATTCCCCATTCTCTGCCAGGGCACAGGTGACAGCATACAGCTTGGGGGACACCTGCCATGACCATCCTCACCAGGTCCACCAGCAGTGTCCCCTGCCAGGGTGTGGATAGCATTCCATCCTGGAGTGAGTGCCAGGATGCCAAAGCCCCAGGTAGTGAAGTTTCTCCATGGCAATGTGACCCAACTCCAGAGTGGCCCCCTGCTCTGCCTCCCCCCTCCCTCTTTATGGGGTGTCCCACTGTCACAGGACATGGCAGAGAGCACCAGCATTACCTGTGAAGCCTTCGGGGTCAATGATGATCCAGTCCACTGGGTAAGACTTCCCTGTGTCTGGGTCACTGTCCGTCTTCAAGTGCATGTTGATCTCCAGGGCACTGTATGCCAGCGACCTGGACCACAGCCAGGGGGACAGACAGTGAGGGGCTGCTGGGTACCCACCACCCAACCCACCCTGACCTCCAGCATGATGGACTTAGGCCACCAAGCCACCTACAGACCCCCACCGTGCTGCACCTCAGCAGCAAGTGGAGGTGCTGGCAGCAGCAGGCACCCAGGCATGCCATGGCCACCCTGCTGCCCTGAGCCAGCCACCCAGCACCTGAATCTGAGGGAGCAGTTCTGCCAGTCAAAGGGGAAGAAGTCAACGTTGATGAGGCAGGTGCTACGGAAAATGGCGGGTGGCAGCCAGTAGACGTAGCCCGTGTCATAGATGAGGACGTTGCAGTAGTAGGCGACCTCAAAGAGCCCATCATTGCTGTGCCAGGAGGGAGACAAGGTTATGGCACAGCTGGGAATGGGGCAAGGGGAGTCCTGGACATGCACTGGGAACAGTTCAGAAGGATTGGGAGGGGAAGCTAAGGCACAGCTCACTTGTTCTCCAGGACTATCTCTGGCAACCACACCATGTCTGGCGGCAGGCGGAGCACCTCGACGTCCCCAAACTCAGACTTGTTCCACTGCAGGCGGTAATCGGTCCAGCCCTGGAGGGGAGGATCCTCAGGTCACCCCCTCACCTTGCTGGGCCACCCCATGGTGGCACAACTGATGCTGTGACACCTGTCCCTACTCACGTGCTCCAGCCATACGTTGGTGGTGAGTGTCTCGTCCACCTCTTTCTGCAAAGAGCAACATGGGGCAGTGAGATGCCAGGGTATCCCCCCAGCCCAGGACCCCCAACCCTCATCAGCCAGGGTTGGGACCTGCTGGGGACAGCAGCCTCAGGGTTCCCCCCCCACACAACCAGCCCTAGGGGTGAGGCATGGCTGGGGGGCACCCCACAGCAGGCCCTGCCCACTGGGGCTCACCAGTGAGATCAGGTTGGAGAGAGTGAGGGCCAGGTAGACATCCACAACCTCCTCAGTGGAGACCACAGGGCGCAACTCTTTGTCATAGCCCTTCTCCTTAAACAAGTAGTGGATGAGCCGCTCCTCATGGTTCACGCAGAGCCCACCTGGGGGTGTGGGGTCAGGCACACCAGGGAGCTCAGGGGTTATTTGGCCTGGTGCCACCCCCTAGGGATGCTCGGCAAGGGCAGGGTGGTATAATAATAGAGGGGAGAGAAGCAGGCCAGGACACTGCATGTCTGTGCTGCACAGAACAGATATGGACATGCAGGAATGACAGACACGTGGGGGCACATGCTCACACGTGTTCACGGGACAAGGACATGGGCACAGACACAGAGGGACACATAGGTACAAACCTAGCATAGAGACAGACACAGACAGGAGGCGTTTGGATACAGACATGGTAGAACTGTGCACATCGGTGGCTGCACACACGGAACACCCATGGACACATGGACCCAGTGTGTGCAGGGACATGTGGTCATAGATTCAGCACAGATAGGCACTTACAGGGACACATGGATACAATGACACTGTGCACATAGCCCAGGCAGGGATATGGCTCTGGGTGGCACAGCCACCAAAAAAGTACAAAGGACACGCAGTGAGTGGACTCTGCCAGGTAATACCCAAAACGCAGCCCTGTGGACCCTGGTGCCCAGTTTGGACCCTGCCACCCTCCTCCCCTGCCAACCCCACCAAGGGGACCCATAACCCCATGGGCACCCCATGACCCAGACCCCGCTCACCCGACAGCATCAGTGCCCCGAGCAGGGCCAGCTGCTGCAGCAGGTTCTCCATGCGGTGCCTGCAGTGCCCTCACGCCGTGCCAGGCCCTGGCCACTTCCCTGCCTGGCCTGGCTGAGCGGATGTCCGGCTGCCGGAGGAGTGGGAGATGGATGGTGCCAGGTGCTGAGGGGGAAGGGTGCTGGCACCAGGGAGCCACTCCAGCCGCTCTCTTCCGGCACCCCCATGTGCAGGGAAGGGGAGATAGGCAGGCACAGCTGGTCTTGCCGGCCCCATGGCTGTCAGCCCATCACCCTGAGCCTGAGCACCCCAGCACAGGCACTGCTAGGCATGGGGAGCAGCTGGCCCTCCCCTGCTGCTCAGCAGTCCCAGTGATGCTGCTTGGAGAGGCAGGGTCCCCACAGCAGGGTCCCCAGGGTACCCACTGATGCCCAAGCACAGGAGTGGCACCCACCACTGACCCCGGGCACACTCGGCCCCTTCATCGGGAGGTTTCATGTTGGTCCCTGATGGGTGTCACCGGGGTGAGCACCAGTGCTGTGCTGTGGGTCCTGCATGGGCAGGAGGGGTGTCTGACCCCTGGAGAGGGGACTGGGAAGTCTGTGCCAGCGTGGACACAACAGGAACCAAGGCTGGAGGCATCAGTTCAGAGTACAGGGGGGATGGGAAGGGGGACACAATGGGATGTCATAGCTTCCCTGGAAAGTGCCTCCACTGTCACTCACTTTGCCAGCACTGTGTGGCACAACACTCACTTCACATTTGCCAGCTACTGGAAAATAGAACCCTTCTTTATTGAAAAATAAACCTTCTCTGTACAAATAAATAACAGCTCAGGTGCCTCTGGGGAAGACAGGGTGAGAGTGTGCTTGCCAAGGTGGGGTCCCAGGGGAGAGGAGGACTGTGATTCCTGGCTGAGGTGCTTCAGGTACCCACCAGGACCCCATCACCCTGGGGAAGGAGGTGCTGGTCGGAAGAGAGACTGAGGTACAACTGGGGACAAAAGAGTGGAAGAGCCTGAAACAGGGAGTGGAGTGTGTTTGAAGGACAAGAGAGACACCAGCCCCAGTGCCCCCTCCCCATACTGGCACACTGCCCCAGGGGCTCCATTAGGTTTTCAGCACTTCCAGCGCCAGAGCTACAAGGCCAGGCATGCTACGGGCTAGTGAGTCGCTCTCCAGCCCCACGAGGCCAGTGAAGGCCGTGGGGCGGCCCCCTACAGTGGCCCGAACCTGTGCCCGGTACAGTCCCTGGGTGTTTTTGGAGCCCAAGTCCACCAGGATCTGTGGGGAGACAACAGCACCGTGAGTCCCAGGGGAGCCATCGGCGGAGTGGGATAGTGGTGGGCTGGGGGATGGCGCTGCCTGGCTGCCAGGGCGTGTGGCTTGGAGTGGCTGGATGGGGCACTCACCTCTTGGAAGGTCATGGCCAGGTCTGCCTCAGGCACCCGCAGCACCCAGGCGTACAGGTCCCGCACCGCACCCACCCGCACTGCCGACTCGTTGAGGCCCGGGCAGGCTGCAACACCCGGGATGGACAGGAGAGACATGGAGGGGACATCAGGGACTAGTCGTGGGGGCACTATGTGCTGCCCACCACAGGGAGGAGCACCCTTGCTCTGGGGACACCAGGGGAGCAGAGGGGGGGAAATACAGCGAAAGTCTGAAATGGGACAGCCCTGAGATAGGGGTGCAAGGCTGGGCTTGTCACTGTTCCCATGGTGATACCTAGCACCCTATAGGATCTGTGGGAGCTTACCTCTGCCCACGCCTGCCTCCTTCCCCTCTTCCTCCTCCACCCTGGGCAGCTCCGTGGGCACCAGTTCACGTTTGTCCCTCAGTGCAGACCCTGCCACCGAGAGAGGTGTAAAAACCTGGTGGGCACTGCCTGGACACAGAGCTGGCCGGTGGATGGACACCCTGCTGCCCCATTGCCCCCAGTCCCTCCAGGCTTACGGGGCTCATGGCTTGGCATGGGGGTCCCTGCCAGCTTTCCAGATGCCCATTGTGGCTCCGTGGCTTCCAGAGTGGTGCCAAGGTCCAACTCTGCCCGCAGCTGGGTGAGGAAGGCTCGCCCCTGTGCCACCATCTCCTCCACTACATCCTCACCCTGATGAAGGGAAGAAGAGGACAGGATGGGTGATGGGGCACCCACAGGGCACCCGTGGGCACAGCCACATGCATGGTGGCAGAGTGCAGGGCATGGGTGTGCTGGTGTCAGACACAGCATTGGTGACATGCAACTGTTTTGTGGCTTTGTTGGGTCAGATCTTAAGCTGCAGGGTCAGACCCATGGCTGGCTCTGTACTGGTTGGACTTGGGAGCCCTGGTTTCAGCTGGGGAGGGTGAGATGCCCCTTCTGTGGTGGCAAAGCGAGAGATGCCACTTCTGTGGCTGCGCAGAGGACAATGAACCCAAGGGACTGTCAGGAGGGGACACAGGGGAACTGAAGGGGTTTGGTCCCTGGTGGCCCAGTCACAAGAGGACAGGGGTTCCTCAGCCTGTCCCTCCCCACATACCTGCAGGAAGAGCTGCGTCTCCCCGGGGAGCTGCTCCCTATCCCGTGTTGTCACAAGGTGGCTGCCCCCTGCCATGGTCCTCAGAGCCTCCACCCAGTCCTGCAGCTGGGGTCCCACTACCCCAAAAAGCTCTGCAAAAGCTCCCCACCTGGAAGCACAATGGGGCAAGCTCAGACTGGGTGGGCAGTGTCACCCTCTGCACCCCACCTGGGCATGCTGGGGGGGTGCCCTGGTTGCACCAAGAACAGGATCCCAATGTTTCAGGCTGTTCCCAAAATGGCATGTCAGTGCCCACCAGTATCTCAACCACCTCCCCAAACTCTTTACCTCCTCATCCTGTGGCCCACCACACCTCACCTGCTGGGTGGTCTCTGGGGTCCCACTGCAGTGGGGCTGGATTGGCTCCCTGCCACAGCCAGGCCTGAGGGGACAGGACAAGGGATAGAGGAGCCCTCTTGGAAGCCAGAGAAGGGTACACAGCACAAGGGAGACTGAGGGGACCCCAAATGGCATGGGGTGATCCAGCCTGGGAGAGTACCTGGAGCATCCCTGCGGACACGGGGAGGGAAGAAGTGCCCGTAGATCTTGCCCAGGAGCTGGGGCAGAGTGCGGGTGAGGAAGGAGAAATCAAACTGGTTTCGGATGAAATCCCCAGCCCGGCGCAGGAGATCCACCAAGGTCTGGGCATAGGAGTGAAGCTCTGTGGGCACAGAGGGAGAGACATGGCCCTGGCCCCATGCCAGAAATGAGATCCCTCCCTACACCCCAGCCCTGGCATGACCCCCAGCTCACCACAGCGTCTCGTCCTGGCGTGGCAGGTCTCCTCGGCCAGGCGGGCACAGGTGGCCCGGCCCTGAGGTGCCCGACAGGACCCGGCGTAGAAGGCGCAGAGACGAGCGCGCTCCGGGGACTGCTGCTCGGGGGGCAGCCGCGCCAAGGCCAGCAGGTCAAAGCAGCTCGGTTCTCGGCTGCCAGGGGCAGCTGTGAGGGAACCGGCGCTGCCATGAGTGCTGAAAACCCCCTGGGCATCTCCATGACCCCGCGGTGCGGCCAGTAGCACTCACAGTCCATCTGGAGACTCAGCCAGTCCGTGAAGGCAGTGACACGGGTGTAGACTCCTGGTTTGCCCCGCTCACCACAGCCATCACCCCACGAGGTGATACCGTAGAGGACAAAGTGGTGCGAAGTGGGGTCCTCGCATGCCAGCGGGCCCCCTGAGTCTCCCTGCAGGGGAAATGCCTGTGCATTGGGCTGGGCTGGGACCCCAGCCGTACTGATGGGCTGTGGTATGTGCCCAGCACTGTGTGTGGGATTTTCAAAGTGCGGTGCTGATAGTCCCTCGGGCACGGTGTTACCTGGCAGGAGTCTATGCCTCCAGACAAATACCCAGCACAGAACATGGCACTGGTGAGAAGGTCCTTGCCCAGGGCACCCCGGCACGTCTCTTGGCTGAGCAGGGGCACCTGTGCCTCCATCACCACGTCGGCTGCCGGCCCCTCTGCCAGGCAAGGCACCCGTTATTACAGAGTCCTCTGTGCCCCGACATTGCCCTCTCTTTCACACCCCCCTGCCCTGCCTCGGCACCCTGGGGCTGGGCACCAGAGAGGGCACAGAGGGGAACATCCCACGGTGTCTCTTACCTTCGTAGAGGGAGCCCCAGCCTGCGATGTAGCAGGGGGTGCCGGGGCTGGGCTCCGCGGGGCCGCTGGGAAGGCACACAGGGCTGACGGCAGGTGATGGGGCCAGGGGCACCGCCAGCTCCAGCAGCGCCAGGTCCCCGTGAAACGTCTTGGGGTTAAACTGGAAGGAGATGTGGGGATGTCAGTGGGGGCCCCTGGGGCATGCACAGGGAGGTGGGGGTTGTGCCCACCTCCACCAACCTTAGGGTGAGGCAGGATGCGCCGGACGGGCACTGCCCGTTTGCCCGCTCCCGGCTTGCCCAGCTCGTAGTCGCCCACCACCACTGTCCACGCCAGCTCGTTCCGGTTCCTGGCGAGGTGGGGGCAGCCAGTTACAGGGGTGATGGTACTTGCCGTGCCCGTCTCTGCAGGGACATCATCCCCGCAGTGCCGTGCCCCCACCGTACCCGCCAAAGCAGTGTGCAGCCGTGAGGACCCAGGAGCGCCCCACCAGCACCCCTCCGCACATCAGCTCCCCGTGCAGCCGCACCGACACCAGCCAGGGCCAGGCGCCCCGCGGGGCCACGCTGCCGCCCATGATCCGTCCTCGGGGGACCGTGGCGTTGGCTTGTGGGACACTGCGGCGCCCACAGGTCCCTGGGAGACAAAGTCGGGATGAGGAGGGCGTCCTGCAGGCCGGCTGCTGGACACGCCGTCTCCCAGGTGGGCTCGAGTGGCCGGGGATGGCCATGGCAGGTGGAGGGGGTGGCGGGAGATGAGGCGCGTCGGGCGCGCTGTCAAGCCTCATCGAGCTCACGGAGGCGAGCGGGCGGAGGGCGGGGGGCACCCCGCAGCCCGGCAGCTGCCGACGCTAACCTCTGCCCCCCGGCCCAGCAGGCAACCGGGGACCGGGGGCGCCCNGGGGCCGCCCCGGCTCACCTGGCATTCCCGCCTCCGCTGCTGCGTCAGGACTCGGAGCGGCGGCCACCGTCTCTGCAGGGACAGTCTGTCATGGCATGTGGGGACATTCCCTCCCGATGTCACCACCACAGCCTGCTATCCTCATATCGTCCCAGTTCCTTTCAATGTCCACAGACCTCCATCAGCCCGAACAAACACCTCAGTAACCACCCCAGGAGTGCTCATTACCCCCAGTGACTCAGTGTCCCCAGTCTCCCCTTTCCCTTTTTCCCCTTCTCCCACCACAGATTGTTCACTGTCCCTCAGTGTTCCCAGTGTCCCAGTCCAGCCCAATTTGCTCCTTGCTCCAAATGCCTCCATTCCCCAAATCTCCATTTCTCTTCCCAGATCCATCTCTCAGCCTTCCATCCCACCAGAGATCCCCCATCATTCTATCATACCACCATCTCCACCAGCTCCCCACTCCATCCCAACACCCTCTGTCACCCCAATGTCCCTTCCAAGCATTCCCTGGGGATACCCCATTTGTTATTGTAGGGTCTCCCATCTCTGGGAGGAGCCGGGGCTCCCACTCACGGCACTCCTGGAGGCGGTGGCTGCAGAGCTGGGCGCTGAGTGGGGCACAGGTGTGCAGGGCCCCCTCAGGTGGGCACAGGCGCTGGTAGGGGGCACAGGCCTGGCTCAGCGCCCAGTTGCGCTGGGACAGCTCGGGCAATGCCTGGGCATCCAGCAGGGCCTGGCAGCTGGGGGGCATGGCAGGGGGCACAGCTGGCGCTGCAAGGACAACAGAGCTGTGGGCATCACCATGTCCTCCCTCCTCTGCCCAGGCCACCCTATTCTCTGCTTTGGGATGGGTGGGAAGAGAACATGATAGCCTGTGGAGTCAGCATGTTTTGGTAGGGTCTTCTAGGTACTGGGGTATGTTTTGGGGTGAATATCTGAAAAGTTCACAAGGGATCAGGCAATGATTTGGATAGGGCTCCAGATGATAGGGTAAGATTTAGATATGATGGCAACTGCTTGGGCAGAGTTGTTAGCAGTCAGGGATATGTTTCAGGAGTCTGGGCACTCTTTTGGTAAAAGCCTGTACGTTAAGCCTGTAGGGGATGAGTATGGTTTGGGGAAAATCTTGGATATCATTTTGATAGGATTTCTAGGAGATGATGTAGGCATCCAAATTACTATTTGGGTAGAGTCTCCAGGCATGCATGCAGGCTTTGGTAGGATCTTCTGAGCATGGGATGCTGTTTGGATAGGACCCCTGGGCTGCATTTGGCTGGGGATCCTGGGTTCTGTTTGGGTAGGGTCTCCTGGGTACAGGGCGATGGGGGTAATGGAGTCATGACTCACGTGGGCAGTGGCTGGTGATGTTGGCGCAGGGTGGGAAGAGGCAGGGGGCACAGAGCCCGCAGGCACCCCGCTGCCGCTGCTGCTCAGTCAGTGCCCGCTCCAGTGCCAGCAATGCACTCCTCAGTGCCGCCTCCAGCACCAGCGTCCCCCGGCTTGACAGTGCTGATGGGTACACACAGGATGCTCAGACCCCCAGAGCCCCCACTGCTGCCCCCCATCACAACCACGAGGTGCCCCCAGCCTGCCTGTGCCCTGATATCGCCATGGTGAGTGTCAGGCTGGGCATGGCCTGTCACCCTTTGACATTGCCTAGAGTGACAGCCACCAATGTCACCTCCCTCTGGGGCTGGCACATGCACACCTGGGTGTTTGCCCAGGTCTCTGTGTGCCTCTTGTACCTGGAGACAGGGTGTGAACCCAGGCAGATGTGCCCACATGTGTACCTCTGTGCACACTTTTGAGTGCACACTTGTGTGTACCAGGGTCCATGTGCCTGTGTCTGCATGTCCCTGCAGTTGCCCATGTATGTGCAGTCCTGTGCCTGCCCTGTGTGTGCATCCTCCCATGTGCCACTACCTGTGACTGCCTGTACCCTTGCAGGACTACCTTCCTGCTGGCCATGCCCTGGCAGAATGTCCCCTGGGACTGGCACAGGTACTAGGGCCAGAGGGAGCATTGGTGCTGCAGAGCATAAACCACAGCACTCCCCGCATCCCCCGTGTCCCTTAGTGCCTCTGGCAGCACTTGACACCCAGTCCAGGCATCACAGGCATGCCCTGGGTTCTAGGGCATTTTGACAGGGACCTGGCCACCCTGCTTGTGCTGCCACCCTACCTGAGAGTGCAGCCAAAGGTCCTGTCTCCTACAGCCACCCCATCTGCAGCCAAACTCTCCCACAAAGACGCCCCCATCCCTGTGCCCCACTGACCTTGCAGGATGCTGGCCGGCATGGGGTACAGCCTCTGGCCCAGGGGAGCACCCCCCACCAGCTGCAGCAGTGNGCGGGCAGCATCAGACGGGCGCTGCGATCCGGCGCTGCCCGCGGCCCTTGATCATTTTCACGCCAAGCCCCGGCCGCGCCACCCTCCCTCCTGCGGGCCCCGGGCGGGGGGG
>VYXD01012732.1:430509-443531 GCA_013397195.1 Hylia prasina
GGGGCGGGGGGGGTGGGCAAGGCTCTCCCTGTCAGCTCCTCGCTTCCCCCACACCTCACACGCTCCCCAGATCTCCTGGGTTAGCAGCTCCTCCTACTTAGGCCCACAGTGTTTTTGGGGCATCCCTTTATTTCCGCCGACACCCCCACCCACCTTTAGATTTGGCACTGGGATGCCCTCCGGCTCTCTGGGGACCATAGCGGGTGCCCCCAAACCCAGCCTTTCCCCTCAAGGGCTCCTTGCGGTGCCGGTGCCCCGGTCACCCCGCCTTGCCTCTCCCGCGGGCACATCCGCGGCTTGGCTTGTGGCTGAGATAGGGCATCACCCACAGCCGCCGGCATCCCCTTCCTGCCCGCAGTGTCGCCAGACGGGATTGCTCCCGTCACTCCGGGCAGGGCCGGGGGGGCTCTGGGCCCCCTCTCTTCGGGAACACCCACCCACAACCCCTGAGAGCGGTGCCGTGGCTGGCAGGAACACCCGGACTGCTTCTACTTCCTGCTGTGTTGTAGGCAAGCGGGGCAGCAACGGGATCCCTGTGGGGAGCTCCTGACTCCCCGCTCTGGGGAGCAAGGGTGGCAGCAGGGCACGGGGGTCCTAGAGCAGAGCCCCTTCCCTATTTGTTTGGTTTTTGGTCACGCCTGGGCCAGACATGGGTGGAAGATACCCTGAGGGAGGGGGACACTGGTGGGTGCTGCTGTGGGTGGGAGGTGGGAGCATCCTCATCCTGGAATGGAAGGGGCTGGCAGGTGCTGGGGGAAGCTGTGGGCAACAGGGATGGGAGTGGCTGCGTGCCTCAGTGGGGTGAGGTCTGTGTGGTGGCAGTGCCCAGGGACTCTGTCCAGCAGGTTGTCCATACTCAGCTAATGGGCATATTGGCCTCTCCCATCCTCGGCAGGGTTCGTGGTGGGTCATGCTGGGTTGTACCAGGCCCTGGCCATGTTCGCAGTGGCATATTTCATCATTGGCATGACGGTGTTGTCAGTGTGTGCCATCGCCACCAACGGGGCACTGGATGCTGGAGGAGCCTACTGTATCCTTTGCTGTGGGTGCTGCTGGGACGGGGCATGTGGGACAAAGTTGAGTGACTACCAAGTGGCCTTGTGGTGCTACGCTGAGGCTGGGACCCTGTTGGCCTGGGAGAGAGGGGTGGGAGCATCCGATGGTGGTTTGCGCTGCTGACATCTTCCCTTGACTCAAGCAAGATATGATCAGCCGTGCCTTGGGCCCGGAGTTTGGGGGCAGCATCGGGATCATGTTTTTTCTGGCCAATGTGTGTGGCAGTGCCCTGTATGTGCTGGGGCTGGTGGAGGCAGTGGTGGACAGCTTTGGGATCCCGCCTGGTGAGTATTGCCCTGTGTGGTGGCAGGGGACAGCAGGTGTCCCTTAGTGGAGCAGCCCTAGTGCTATGCCAAGTACAATACCCAGCATATCCAGCCATGGCTCGCCCAGCCCTCTGGCCAGTTGGTGCCTATCATGCCTGACACAACGCTGGTAGCTCTCAGCTCCCAGTGATGCCCCCTCTGACCCTCACTGATCCTTACTTGTCTCTGCCCAGGGCAAGAAGCCTCACTGATCCTTACTTGTTTCTGCCCAGGGCAAGAAGCGGGCACCGGCATCCATGTCCTGCCCCAGAGCTACTGGTATGAGCTGCTCTACGGCACTGTGCTGCTGGCGCTCTGCCTCCTCGTGTGCCTCGTGGGTGCCTCCATCTACGCCAAGGCCACCTTCCTCATCTTCCTCATCGTCGCAGTTGTCCTGGGCACCATCCTTGTCAGCTTCTTTGCCACACGGCCCCTGAGGGTGCCCATCCGCCTGCCCAACCCCCTGCCCAATGGCACTGAGACCAATAATGGCTCCTTCACTGGCTTCTCCCTCAGCACCCTGCGAGACAACCTGGGTGGTGAGGAGAGGCTTCCCCCACCCTGCCTGCCGTGCCCGCTGGCACTGCCACTTCACATGGGGCTTGCTGGAGGGTGGGGGCAGCCTGTGGGCACAAAGCAGGTGCAGTGGAATGGTTTCTCCTGTAGTTTGTATGTGGGGACATGGAGGAGAGGGCATGTGGTGGGGCTGTGCCACCCTGGACAGCCTGTCACAGCCCCTGTCCATGTGTCCTGCAGGTAAGTATGACGTGGACTACACCACCGGGCAGATGATGAGCTTCAGCTCCGTGTTTGCAGTGATGTTCAACGGCTGCACTGGCATCATGGCAGGCTCCAACATGTCAGGTATGGACAGGAGGTGCCTGGCAGGGTGGCACTGGGAACAGGAGATGAGGCTGGGAGAAATCAGGGGTGAGCTGTGCCCTTGGGCACTAATGCTGCCTGCTCCTGCTCGCAGGGGACCTGAAGCGCCCGAGCTACTCCATCCCACGGGGCACCATCTCTGCTGTGCTCTTCACCTACCTCGTCTACAACCTGTTGGCTTTCCTCATGTGTGCCACCTGCGACAGGTACGGCCACCTGCCCGCATGCCAGAGTGTGCCTGGTGCCAGAGCATGCTGGCCTGGGCCGAGACAGATGCCAGTGTGTCTGTGTCCCTCTCCAGGGTCCTCCTGCAGAAAGACTATGGCTTCTTGCGTGACATCAGTATCTTCCCGCCTCTGGTCACTGTGGGCATCTATGCTGCCACTCTCTCTGCAGCCATGAGCAACCTCATTGGGGCGTCCCGCATCCTCTACGCTCTGGCCCGGGATGATCTCTTTGGTGAGTCCCCAGAGTGCACTGGCACTCGTTGGAGCCCACTCAGCAAGTTGTCCCTGCTGGGAGCCAGCCCTGACACCAGGGGACTCCCTTCTTGGTGTAGAGCTGATGGTTTGTGGGTTGGTGTGTGCCCATTTGGGTCACCTGCATGCCCTGGAATTTGCCCTGCCCCAGCACTCAGGGCGGGGATGGGACTTCTGGCTGGTGATTGAACCTGTGGCTGCCTACTGGGGTGTCCCTGCCCAACCTCCCCGCTCTGCCTTGCAGGCCAGGCACTGGCGCTGGCCAAGAAGACATCTGCCAGTGGGAACCCAGTGATGGCAGTGATCCTCTCCTGGCTGGTGGTGCAGGTGAGTTTGTCAGAAATGCTTCTTTCGTGGCCTCGCTGGGTGAAGCTTGGTTGTCACCTGGGCTGGGTGCTGTGGAGCCTGGCACATCCCCCTGCCCCTTGGGATTCCTCCCCCAGGCCCCCTGCCCTGGGTGTCCTGCTGCAGTTGTGCCCTTCCCACCCTGAGGTGAGAGGTATCCCATAAATTAAGAATAAATCACGAAAAGGGAAAGGGATTCCTGCCTGTACCCTTATCCATCATATCATGCCCCTCGGATACGCTCCAAGTGGACAGGGATGGCTTGGGCACATGTATTTGGTGTGCATTCACCTTGTGCTCTCTGCAGGTTGTACTCTTTTCTGGGAAGCTCAACACCATCGCAAGTGTCGTGACAACCTTCTTCCTCCTGGTTTATGCCACTGTCAACCTGGCCTGCCTGGCACTGGAATGGGCCTCAGCCCCCAACTTCAGGTACCCACTGGCACAGAGGAGAGAAGAGAGGTTGTGCTGAGATGCTTGGCAGGCACTCATCCCTCCATTCTTCTAGCTGTGATTTCCCTGCCATCCCTGTGTCTGAGATTTATGATGAGATGATGGGCAGAGATGCTGAACACTCCTCTCCTGGGCATTATAGGGGCAGAGACACCCCTGTCCCTGAGGAGGGAGAAAGGGACAGGTCCTGGAATGGCACTAGCTTGGCACAGTTCTCGTGCACTGGCACTGCTTTGCTGACTGGGTACAGATAAATCCAGCACCACTGGGGACCACCCGCCCCCTCTCCTTAGGCTTTCCAGAGGTAATTTATAGCCTGTGCCCGGCCGGCATCCCCCGGGCAGTTTGCCAAGCAGTGATGGAGCCCACTTTCCATTAGTGCTAATTAAACTAACAGAGAAGAGGGAGGGAGCAAGGGGGATTCTAGGTGGGAGGAGGAGAAAATATCTTCCAGGAAGAAGGAGTATGTGTGGCAGGCAGCCCCTGCCTGGGGTGCAGGGTGTGGGGTACTCTGGTGTGAGGCTGGGCTGGTAGGACTGGCCAAATCTGGGGTGCAGGGGATGGCTGTGGGGAGCCTGATCTCCCTCCTGGGTGATGCCCACTGCCCTCAGTGCAGGATGCTGAGTCCACAGCAGGGAGAATCTCCCAGGTGGGCAGGGTGTTGCACAAGTAGGGTTGGGTGGCCCTGCCTGGGAGTGCCCTAGAGGCCCCATTCCCAAGGGAGAGCTGATGCCTGTGCCAAGCCGTGGCTTGGCCCCCACCCGCCCTGCCCAGCTGCTTCCTTCACTTGGCAATGAAAGGGGGCAGGATCAGTGCCTGGGGGGAGCCTGCTGGGATGGGTAGCAACAGGCCCCTCACCCACCCCACATCTGGTGCTTCCCCCCTCCCCTCACTGAGGTCTCCATCAAGCACAGCGGAAAAGGATTTTAATTACCTTTCAGGAAAAACAGCAATTAGAGAAAATAACAGCTTCTCGCCTCCCTGCCTCTGCCTCCCTGCACCAGAATGAGTGGGCACCATGGTTGCTGGCGTTGCCATGTGCTGCCCAGTACTACCTGGGTGTGCCAGGACAGTGCCATGGCCATCACTGCCCTGTTTGCCCAGTGCCCTGGGAGATACCATCTCCCCTCCATAACTTCTCCTCCAGGTGCATGGGGTGCCCAACATGCCCTGGGCTCTCACAGCAGAATTACTGGGGGTGGCTGGTGTGTCCCTTTGGCACAGCTTCCCTTGCTGTGCCCTCCCTGCAGGCAGCATGGGCACCACATGATAGCAGGTGTCCCTTCCTCCCTGCTGCAGGCCCACTTTCCGGTACTTCACCTGGCACACGTGCCTGCTGGGCATTGCAGGCTGCTGCGTCATGATGTTCCTCATCAGCCCCGTGTCGGCCTCGGCCAGCCTGGGCTTCCTCCTCCTCCTCCTCCTTGCCCTTCACTACCTCTCACCCAGCAGCACCTGGGGCTACATCAGCCAGGCCCTCATCTTTCATCAGGTAAGCCCTGTCCTCCTGTTGTCCCCCTATGGGGGTTGAAAGGCTGGTGTCCCCCTGGCAGCTCAGCTGTGTCCTGGGCAGCCTGTCCTCAGGACTGGCATCCCCAGGGGGTGGCTGGGTGAAACAAAAAGGGTTCCTCACCTGTGTCCCTCCCTCCGTCCTCCAGGTGCGGAAGTATCTGCTGATGCTGGATGTGCGGAAGGACCATGTCAAGTTCTGGCGCCCGCAGATGCTGCTGATGGTGCAGAACCCCCGAGGCAGCGCCCGCCTCATCGACTTTGTCAATGATCTCAAGAAGAGTGGCCTCTATGTCCTGGGCCATGTGGAGCTGCAGGACTTGGGTGAGGATCTGCGCTGTCTCCAGTGCTAGCAGCCTCTGGACTTTGCTGTGGTGCTAGGGGACTCCTGGGCCTCTTGGGTTGACACTGCTGCCCAGTTGATGGTTGGGGTATGTCAGCATTTTGGGCACACGTGCGACACATTGGGCTTGGCTGGTATGGGGGACATCAGTGAGTTATGTCTGCCCCTTGCCTCCTGTGCACACACACTTATATACATGTGTGTGCACAAGTGTCCATGCCTGCACGTGCACATGGGGCTCCTGCATGTGTCGGTGTTGGGCGTGCCCATGAGGCTTGTGCCAGCCAGGCTAGCACCTGCACACACCCAGCACAGACATGGGCGCACACTCGGCACAGCCATGCACACGTGTGTGCCTGTGTCCATCCTCACCTCATGCCTGCTGCTGTGTGTCCAGGTGCCTTGGGGGTGTTTGCACCCTCATGTGTGTTGGTTTGCACACGTGTGCTCTCCTTGGCACACGTCATGTCTGATGCACAGACTCTGTTCCCCCTTCCCTGCTGTTGCTGTGGTGACTAATGGCCTGAAATTGGGGAGTGGGGATGGGGCTGCCTGGGGTTTTTTTATACATTTATGTATAATTTTATATCTCTCTCTGTAAGCATCTGCATCCTCTTCTCCAGCTCATGGGTGCTGGAGTGGGCACAGGGTTTTGCAGCAGGGGTGGACACCAGGATTAGCTCCAGTATGGCATATCTGTCCCACTGATGCTGGTTTTGCCCCCCACCCAGACATGCTGCCCTCGGACCCGCTGCAGCCCCAGCAGGAGTCGTGGCTGAGCTTGGTGGACAAACTGAATGTCAAGGCCTTTGTCAGCCTCACCCTTGCACCCTCAGTGCGGCACGGCGTCCGGCAGCTCCTCTTCACCTCTGGCCTTGGTAAGTGATGCCTGGTCTGGACGTGGGTGAGGGTCCATCCTGCTGTTTCTGTGGGCTGAGAAGTGCTGGGGGTTTGGAGGCACCTGCATGGTCGATGCCAGAGCCAAGTTTGCTCTTGGAGACATCTGAGGTGAGCGGTGCTGTAAGCAGGTTGGGGTTTGAAATGTCACTGTTGGCAGTGTTGAGGGGCTTGAACACAGCTGCGTGAGATATGCCAAGGGGTTTGGAAGCATCCAGTGTGGGCGGTCCCAAAGCCAAGTGGGAGAAGTATTGAGTGGGCAGTGCAAAAATCAAGTCAGGTCTTGGAGAGGGCTCTGAAATCAGCAGGGTGAGCAATACCAAAGCCAAGCTGTGGCTTGTTGACACCTGCAGTGCCAGGAAGGCTGGTGGAGCCCTCTGCCTCTGCTCAGCTGGGCTGGCGGGGTCTCTCTGGCAGGCGGGATGCGCCCCAACACCCTGGTGCTGGGTTTCTACGATGACGAGGCACCGCAGGATGGTCTAGCCCGGCACCCTGCCTTCACCAGCGCCCGTGAGGAGGTTCCCCTGAGCTTCCCCCCGCTGCGGGCACCCACCGCTCCCAAACTGCTGTCAGCCCGGGAGTACGTGGGCATTGTGGCCGACGCCCTAAAGATGCTTCGCAATGTCCTGCTGGCCCGGCAGCTGGAGAGCCTGGACAAGGCCTGGGAGCTGCGGCGGGCCGCCAGCCCGCCCCCCACCATCCACGTCTGGCCCGTCAACCTACTGCGGCCTGACAGCGCCCGCTACGCCGACACCTGCAGCCTGTTCCTGCTGCAGATGGCCTGCGTCCTCAACATGGCGCGGGCCTGGCGCCGGGCCTGCCTGCGCCTCTTCCTGTGCGTGGAGGCAGGCACCATGCCCCATGCCCAGGAGGAGAAGCTGCGCCAGCTCCTCAAGGACCTGCGCATCCAGGCCCACATCCAGCTGGTGCCCTGGGATGCCATCACCCGCCTGCACTGGCAAACCTGCCAGGGATCCCCAGGAGGGCCAGCGGAGGAGGAGGAAGAGGAGGAAGGGGTTGTGAACTTCCCGAGCAACACCACCCAAGTGTCAGATGAGTACGTGTGTGCTGCCAACAAACTGGTCCTGGAGCAGAGCCCTGCGCCAACCGTGCGCTTCCTGTACTTGCCGCGGCCACCGGCCGACACCAGCCTCTACCCGCTCTACCTGCACCAGCTGGAGCTGCTCACCCGTGGGCTGGGCCCCACCGTGCTGGTGCATGGGGTGAGTGCCGTCACCAGCACCCAGCTCTAGGTGACCTCCAGGTCCCCCCCAGCTCCCTGCACACTCCTTTGCCCAGTGCCTTCAGCAGCCTGAGCCTGAGGATGGCCCCAGTGTCCCCATCCTGGTGGGCAAAGAGGGTACCCCACAGTGAGAGGTGGGTGTAGGGGTGGGGGGTTTGATTTTTGGGGATGTCTCCTGCAGAGGATTAAAGCTGCCCTGGCAGGATCCCAGCACAGCTCTGGGGCCGGACGGGCAGCGCGGTGCATTCACGGTGCCTTTTCTTTGGGGTAGAGCATAGCAGGGTCCTGGGGGGGTGGAGCCAAGCATTGGGTGCCCCAGTTCTCTGCTGGGAGCCCCTTGTTGCACCCTGCAACCCCCTCTGTACTTCCTCCCCTGCCGCAGCCCCCATCCTCTCCTCCGCCAGCTCCTCTGGGCACCCAGCCAGCAGCGGGGATTGATTAAAGGCAGCCTCGACCTTGGTGCCCCAGCTCCCCGCCATCCTCCTGCCTTTCATTAGGAAAAATTAAATGGGAAAGGGTGGGGGGGGAGGGGAGCCTAGAGGCCTGGACTCCCTGTGTGTGGCTGGGTGGGTGGCTGGGGGAAGCAGCCGGGTGCTGGCCCTAATGGCTGCAGTGTATGGCACCCTGGATCTTGCTCAGTACTCCCAGTGCTACTGGATCGGGGCCATCTGGATGCTTTAACCTGTAGTCCCCCCGCCCCTATGGGTGCTGATGCCCTGGTCCTGGCAGGAAATGGGGAAAAGATTTGTGGTGGTGTCCTTACCCACACACCTGGGTCTCCTGACCTGTTTCTTGGGGCATTATTTCCCCAGACGCATCATGACCTGCAGGGGGAGGCTGGCCTTGCCCCCCGCCCTCCCTTATCGATTAGAGGAGGGCAGGAAATTGCCTGGGTGCTGGACGATAAATCCATCGGGTGCCTGGCGGGTGGGCAGCGTGCCCAGTGCAGCCTGATGGATTGCTTCCTATTAGCCCCTGCACGGGGGGCTGCTCCCGGCCACACTGGGCTCCAGCAGGGGTGGCAAGTATGGCACTGCTGCCTGTGCCTGCTCTCACCAAACTTGGCGCTGGTGGCTGGCAGCTCTGGTCAGGCAGAGGGCTGGAAAAACCCAGGTGGTTGGGTGCAGCTGAGGGGAAAAATGGTGGAGACCCACATTTTGCAGTGGATTGTGCCCTGGCTGGGGAGAAGAGGGCTGGGGCTGGCTTCGTTCCCTGCCGCAGGAGCTGAGTGCCCTGGGGTGGGCACCACACATCCTGCGGGATTTATTTACAAACAGTTGGAAGCTGGCACAGGGCAGCCTGGCACCAGCGGGACCCGGAGGCCTATAATGTTAATTATCACCACGTAATTAAAAGCCCATAAAAAGCCTCACACTTCATTAAATTAAAGCTTCCCCTTACTGTGCCCATGGGCTCCAGCAGAGTTAACCTTGGCCATGCCAGGCACCAGCACCTCTGCAGCTGGGGACCCAGGGCTGGGGGTGTAGGGGACCCCAAGCTCAGGACTGTGCAGCCCCCCACAGCATTGTAGGGGGATGCAGCATTGCACATGCATGGGCACCCTGCAACACCGTTCATGCCACACCTGGGCCACATGTGCCTGGGCACATCCAGGGCTGCTGTCCCTGCACACACGCAGACATGGACACGTGTCCCCATGCCACCACTGCACACACACTGTCACACACACCATGGCATGGGCAGGGGGCTGGCAGGGGCACGCACATGCATGGCCAGGTGTGCACATGCAGCACCACAGCCGCTGCAAAGGCAGCACCACACGCCCGCACCGCCGCTCCGGCAAACCAGCTCTGGCACGAAACGCCCACGCTGCACACACCTACACAAACAGCATTCTTCCTCTTTCCCAACATCCAGAGGTGCAAACAGCCACACTCACACCCCTGCATCTCCTCCAGACTCCCACCCACTGCTACTGTGCCCAGAGGGAATGGGCTGTGAGGAGAGCACCCATCTGTGCCTGCCCCCTCTGTGCCTTGATTTCCCTGAGCGCTGGGCTCCGCTGGGGTGGAGTGAGGTGAATGGGGCACCCCCAAACCCTCCTGCTGGCTGAGTGCTCTGGATCAGAGGTGCTACACCAAGGTCTGAGGAGGATACAAAGTGGGGAGGGGGCCCACCAGCACACAAGGAGGGACACGTGTGTGTATGTGTACATGTTCAGGGAGGGATATGCATAAACTAGGAGAGAGTGTGCGTGCATGTGCACATGGGAGGGGGTTCTGTGCTGGGGGCTGTGCATGTGCACTAGGGGTGTCTGTATGTGCACGCACCTTGGTGTGGGTGTATATACCCACCCCTAGGCGTGACACACACTGATGGGCACACAGGGCTCCAGGAAGGGGGAGCCAGGAGAACACACACCCTCGTGAACACAGGGTATGCAAACTGGCACACGGATCTGCCCAGAACCCCAGGACTCCGTTGCCAAGCGGGGCCGTAGGCAGGGGGCTGCGGGGGTGGGTGCCCATGCCCCGGCCCTGCGGGGGTGGGAAGCCAACAGGGCCTTGGCTATTTCTTGGAAATTTTGCAGCATTCATTTCAGTGCAAATAAAAGCTGTCATTGCCGGAGAAATGATACTGATCGGGGTCTGAAAAGACAGCAAATTACCCGCCTGAAAATGCACCGCTGGAAAAAAATGCATATTAAACACACAAAAAGGCACTTTGCCATCAGCCGCACTTCCCCCGCCGCTCCAGAATAACCACACTTTACATAATTCTCCCTCTCCACCTCCGAATTAATTTCGCAGACAGAGGCAGAGGCAACCCTCTGACAATAGTGGAGGGGAGACGCGGCGGCAGCGGGGAGAGTGGGGCTGGGGAGTGCCTTGCTCTGGGCTGGGGGCACAGCGGTAATGGGATGCCAGGTTTGGAGCTGAGGGGAACTGTGGGGTTTTGGGGTGGGTTGAGGGGAGGACTGAGGGGTTTGGGAAAGGTGAGTCCATGGGTGAGAGTTGTGGGTGATTGGTAGATGTACCCAGCTGTGGGGTGGAGCACTCTTGTACTCCTACCTTGGGTGCTGGGGTTGGGGCTCCTTGGGGTGGGACTTGTGGGGTGATGCCCACCCTGAACAGGCAAGTCTTGGCCCAAGTGTTTCCTATAAGGGATAATCCTTCACTGGTGCCAGCCTCCACCAGGCGTGTGGGTGCACCCAAAGGACACCATGAGGCCGTGTTGCCCACCCAGGCTGACACTCCCAAACTAAGAAACCCCCTGGGAACCTGCCCTATTTTATTGGGCGTGAAGGCACCATGCCCTGCAGCCCAGCACTGCCGAGGGACCGCAGCGATGGAGTGGAGGTCTAGTGGTGATGGTTGGGGGGGGTTCATCTGGCTGGGTGCTCAGCACTGAGGGGCTGACAGAGGTGAGGGCGGGTGGTGGAGGTTGGCACCGCGCTGCTTTGCATTTTCAATGACAGACCCATGCCGGGTGCTCAGGAGAGTGGAAAAATCTTATTTGTCACCTGCTGGCGATGCACGGAGGCTCCCGCGCTGCGGCTAATCTTGGGGAAAATGAGGATGCCGGCGGGGTGGCCTGCGGGATGGGCAGGGTGGAGTGGGGCTTGCGAGCTGAGCGCTGCCCGGGGCCTGCTCGGGATCAGAGCGCTGGGCCGCGGGATGGTCACACCCACCTGGTGGTCTCTGGGAGTGTTGGCCCCGTGGCATGGATCCTGCTGTCGGGTGTGCATGGGCTGGGCAGCACTTGGGCATCCAGAAGCAGGTGCTCTGTCCCCCAGCCCAGTCTGCAAAGGGGTGAACTCTTTTCTTCCATCCCAGCTCCAGCAGCAGCTGCTTGCCTCACAGTACCAGTTCCACAGGTTGCCACTGCCTGCACATCCTCTCAAGGCAATCAGCAGACTTTTTTGGGAAAGTCAGCATTTGGAAGTGGGTGCAGGCACTGCCTGATTCCCCATATTTACACACAGATGCCCATCCCACACCTGCTGTACCCTGGCTTTTTGAGATGCCAACACCTGCGGGACACCGCAGCGCTCTGCGGCCAGCTCAGATTTATCCATTATTTTATATCCACACGCCTTTAATTTTTACAGCCCTGTTGGAGCAATACCCAGGGCTGTTAATAACACCAGGCCCTCCCCCACCCCCCATGTGCATCCATCATGCTCCAACCAAGATACCAAGTGTGTCTCGGGGTTGAATAAGTGCAGGCATGGGGAAGGTGGTGCGTGGCACCCAGTCCCATGCCCCTATCTTCCAGCCAGCACCCTCATGAGCAGCAGGGTTGGATTCCCCATCCATGTGCATCCTGACTAGGTGTCCTTGCATCCCACTGGGGTTGGTGATACCTGGCTGGTTGGGATGCCCAAGCCTGGGGCATCTCTCTTGTGGGATTCGTGATTCTCTCTGCCTTGGCGTGTGCCCCATTAAAGCTGAGCTGCAACACCTGAGTTTGTGTTTAGTGTGCCAGGGTATGTGTGGATAGCAGTGAATGCTTGAGAATGTGTGTGGAGGCACAGAGTGTGTGTGTCTGTGCTGATGCATGTCAGTGTGTGTGGGTGCATGTGATGTACATGTGTGCCACTGCCTGTGCCAGTGCTGCTGTGTCTTGCTGCTGCCCATGGCACCATGCCCGGGCCATGCCCAGCACCCAGCACAGGAAAGCTCAGCCTCAGCAGCCCCAGGCATCGAGAGCTGTGCCTGGAGCCAGCCCACAGTGCCCACAGGACAAGACAGAAGGTCCCACATCACTGAGCCACCCATGCCATGACAAGCAGGGCCCCATGCCACAGTACAGTACCCAGAATGTGCTGTCCCTCCTCAGCACCCATGGGACCCAGAGCCCCTTCTGAACACCCAGAGATGTGCTGGCACGGGAGGGTGAGGGTAGCAGGGCAGCCCTGAGCACAACAGGCAGGACGGCCGCGGGGAGCCAGAGTACCCAGTCATTGCAGGGGGCCACCGTGGGAATTGCTGGACTATAAATCTCCTTGCTGGGCCCCCCCGTGGCAGAGCAGCTCACGATATTTATGTTGGGGATTTATCTGCAATGCAGTTTAATATTCCCGGACCTTCGCGTGTTTGCACGGCTTCCTCCTCGTGCCACCCCGTGCCACCCCCGTGCCCACCCTCTCACCCGGAGCCTTCCAGGCTCTGTCTCCTGCTCACCCGCAGTCCTGTCCCTTTGCACCCACCCTGGCAGAACGGGACCGGGATGGGACGGGCCCCCCAGGGTGCCCGGGCATGGAGGGGGTGCCGCACCACTGGGATGCCCCCGGAACAGGCCGTCGGCCGTGCCCACCCGTGCCCCTCCTGGGTGACCGGCTGCCGGGTGGTGGTGGCAGTGTCCCCGGACGGGGAATGCCAGGCGGACTGGCACTGCCAGCCCTGTGCCAGCCCCCCGGGGTACAGGGGCTCAGGGACCCCCCTGCCCTACCTCCCCGCCGGCGGGGATGAGGTAAGGCTGGCGGGTGGCACAGGGCTGTTTCATTTGCATAATAATCTCGTTAATGGAGCCTGGCCTGCGGGAGA
>VYXD01012737.1:0-25178 GCA_013397195.1 Hylia prasina
TCGGGGGTCCCGCTGCCGGTCGCACCCCGGGAAGGGAACGCCTCGCTCTGCCCAAGCCCCCCGGGGCCAAGCGAAGACCCCCGGTGGGTTCGGCTCCCCCGGGCGCTGTGCCCGCGCTGGAAGGGAGCCGAGCCGGGAACCCCTCTGCGTCTGGCGGGGCAGATTTCTACCCCCACGTCCTCTAACGTGTGGGGTCCTGCCGCCCAAGCCCCAGCACAGAGCAGGAACAGGCTGGAACAGTGAGGGTCCAGGGGAGCACCCCCAAGACGGGGGTTACCAGCGGGGGTCGTGGCCCCCGCTGTGGGGCAGCTCTGGGGACAGGCTTGCTGCCATTTGGCTGTGCAGGACATGGAAGGACACCCGTCAGCAAAGGGGACACTGCAGGGACAGGGGTCGCAGGGGACACGAAGCCCCCGTTGACCCTTGGCAGCAGCCAGGGCTGGGAGCGGGGAACAGATTTGGGAACGAGCAGAGGAAGGGATCCAAGCTGTGCTCTGGGGCCTGAACAAAACCTGCTTTTCCTATTGCTGTGAATGCACCAAGTCCCAAAGATCAACAAATTCACTTAAATCAAAGCAGGCGCAAGACGAGAGGCAGCACCACACCCCGAGCACAGCACAGACGAGCCTGGGACCCTTCAGGGCAAGGCAGGCCTGAAATCTCCACTCATGACTGCCCAGCTGCCCACAGCACTTCCAGTTCCTGCTGCTCTTGGCTGGCACCTGAATGGCAGCTCCGGCAAAGGCCAACAGCTTTAAACCCAGTGTTCCCAGCCCAGGTTCAGACTTCTCCAGGGCACCCAGAGTTACCTGCCCATCTCAAAACACACAGAAAATCCTGCCGGCCACCAGCACCCATGGCAGAGCCCAAGTACAGCCCCAGAGCCCCTCAGGAGCTCAGCCCTGGGTCCCTGACACTGCTGGCCATGGATCCCCCCTCAGTTAAACACCCCGGGGAGCTGGTGGCAGCTGGGGTCCCTGCAGAGCCAGGCAGAGGGAAGGGAAAAGACCCATGGCTGGGCAGGGAACAGCCTGTGCCTGCCAGCGGAGGGGTGTTGGAGCTGCATGGGCTGAACTGTCCATAAAACCATTCCTGCTCCATGGAACAGGAGCAGCTCGGGGCCAGGATGGGAGCTCAGCACCCTCAGAGCCCCCCCTGCCCTTCGGGGCACGGGGCAGAGCCACAGGCAGGAGTGGGATGCTGGGGATCAGCCAAAAGGGAGCAGGAAGCCCCTCTGTGTGTTGGGAGGGAGGCTGTGGATGAGCACACGATGGCCACACAGGGTTTGTTGTGGGCACACGGCAGCCTGAGCAAAACCTAGAGAAGAGAGGACTGAAAAATCCCAAAGAGCCCTTTCCTGGCTCCCAGCTGGAGCCCTCGGCCCAGCCAAGCAAATTCCCAGCTCTGGTCCCACGTGCTGAGGCTGCAGAGGGAGGGGACAGCAGCTCCCTCACACCCAGGATTCTGTGTGAATCCTCTGGGTGAGGGTGAAGGGCTCCCCAGCTCTGCTGTGCCCTGCACCCCGAGGTCTGTGGGGTGCAGGGACCAGGTTAGGGGTGAGTGTTCCCCCTGTGCCTGGCTCTCCCACCTCTGAGAGTGAGTCCACACGCCCCCGGGTCCCTGCACCCACAGGTGCCCTCACCCTTCACACCACAGCAGGCCCCTGATCACCCCAAAATTCTCCAGATCCCGGGTGATGGAAGAGACACCAAACCCCCCACCTGTGGGGGCTGAGGGACCGTGCAGGGCCTCTGTCACCCCCGAGCAGCCACTCAGTGCCACCGGGACGTGTGTGACACCCGCCATGCCCCCCAGGACGTGACACCCGCCGTGCCCCCCAGGCTGCGCTGCCACCGCTGCCCCTTCACAGGCTCGTGCCTGGGGCAGTCTGTGGGAGGCTCTGCAGGTGCCAGGGGAGAGCAGGAGCCGGGCTGAGCGCCCAGACCCCCCGGCAGGGGCTGTGACACCCCCACCCCGCGCCAGCCTGGGAACAGCCTGGCTCCTGTTCCCTGAAGGTCCCCTTTCCCTTTCAAGTGGGCTGGTGAGCTTTGACTTGGTCTTTGCACAGGCTTCATGGCATCGCATGATAATAATGTTCTGTCACAGTGGGTGACCTGGACCTTGTCCTGTTTCCACACATTTGGAACCACCTGGCTAATGAAGTGGATATCGTTTTCTGGTCCATCTCTCTCACCCCATTGCTCTTCCCCTTCTTCCACGCCCCGCTCCTCTGAGCGATGTCAGGAGCCTCGCTGCAAGCGGCCTTTTCCCATCGTTGTCCGGCACAGCTCATTAACTCCTCTCAGCAGAAGAGCGTGGTCATTACGGCTCGGGGGGCCGTGGGTGCCCCGCGGGGCTGGGAGCACATAGTTTCCCAGCCCCAGCCTGGCGGGAGCATCAGCCCGAGCTTTCAGCGGCTGGGAATGCAGGGCGGCTGCACCGGGAGGGTTCTTTTAATCTGAGCATGCTCTGCTCTGCCCCTCGGCCCTCCGAAACCACCTGGTTCGCGGCCAGCCCACATCGGCCGGCAGGGCTGGAATGGCCTCACCTGCCGCTCCCCATCATCTCAGAGACCCGGGGACCAAACCAGCGGCCCGTCCACAGGGAGGGAATCAACATCCAACTGCAACCACCTGGTCCGGGCAATCCCTTCCCCGCGGCCACATCCTCCTCCATCACCGCAGAGGGGCCAGCAGCGTTTGCCCTGAGCCAGGCTGCAGCTCCCGCCTGGCAGCGATGCCGTCGGTGACCCCGGCACCGCGGGGTCAGCCACGGGCACGGCTCTGGGCACGGGGGACTTTGCCCCTGGCACTGCCCTGCAGGTCTGGCAGAGCAGCCAGGGCACCCCCTGCCCTGCCTGGGGCAGCCTCGTGCCCACCTCGCATCAGGCAGAGCGGGGACACAGGAGCCACATGGCACCGGTGGGACTTTTCCTGCGAGCCGCCAGGGCGGGCACGGCGCCGGGGGATTTCTGCCACGGACGCGCTTACGCATTTCGTATCTGCCTCTCATTTTTTCCTTACAGTTTCATTTAACGCCTGAGCGCGTGCAGACACCGCCTCTGACCTCGCGGGCAGTGGGCAAGAGAGTTCCCACCAAAACCAGGCCCATTAAACCCCCTCACGGAGATTTTTTTTCTCCTCTGCCCCCACTTGCGCTGAGATTTTCGCATTCCCTGCCTGCCTCCGCCTCCCCCACACCGAGGTGATGTAATGTTTTGAAGGCTTCTCCCATCCCCACCTTTATTAAATATGACCCGCGGTTGATCCCCGCGCGGGGCGAAGGGAAGCTGTGGTTTCGGGAGGGATCAGACATGAAAGGAAGAGCTGCCCGCCCCGCCCGGGGCTCGCTCAGCAGGGCCCTCGGACCCCAGCACCCCGATATTCACAGCCTCCAATGCCACAGAGGTGCCACTTTCGCCCTCCAGGGAAGTCAGGTGTGTTGGCACTTTTGTTTAGGATGCAAATTGCCTTTTTGCTTGTCTTCTCCCTCCCAGATGACAGACAGAGCCTTGGTTCTCACTCTGCAGAGCTTCTGGGAGAGAGGCTCAGTTGTAGGGTGCCCCATCTCTGCTGAGCCCTGCTGTCCCTGTCCCCTGCAGTCCCCAGCACAGAGACCCCACTGACACCCTACAGATGCCCCATCATGGGCTGTGCCACACAACCCACTCAGCTCCCAGGGAAGGGATGTGTCCAAGCTGTCACCAAGCCACAGAGCGAGGCTCTGGTGTGGAAATGACTCCTCTTCCACCTGTGTGCCCCCTGCTCCAAGCACAGTAAACATGAACCTGGGCATCATCCAGGAAGGGATGGGGCTCAGCAATGGGTTGAAGGGATGGATTGAAGGGATGGATCGGGCACTGTCTGGTGTCCACCACGTCTGGTCTCACCCCACGGGAGCACTTGGGCAGGGCTGGCACCAGGTGGGCTGTGCTGGCAGCAGTGTCAGCGCTGGGGACACAGTGGGGACCCCCATGTTGCCCCTCCAGCCATGTGGGTGCACCCATGCTGGGGACACCCATCACCCTGGGGACATCCATCACCCCCATGCCCTCACCCAGAGCCCCGCAGGTCCACCTGGCACAGGTGGAGGAGAGGAGACAGGAGCTGGGACTGGCACATGGGGGGGACAGGAGCCACCCAAGACCTGCAGGGACAGGGCACAGGGTGGGCAGGAGGACACCGGGCAGCAGTGTTTGTCTGTCATGCTGATAATTAATGTTTCTCCCCTACACTTTGCAAATAACTCGCGACTCTCTTTGTCTGGTGATAAATGGCCCCTTTGAAGTTCTCCTTTCTCAAAAGCAAAGCAAAGAAACACTTTCATAATCCGTCTTCACCTCCCGTCCTGTGCTGAGGCTCCGCTGCTCTGGGGGGCCACGGGGGGTCTGGTGGTCCCTCACCTGCAGGTGGGACCCCTCTGGGGCTGCTGGGTGTCCCTTTACTCTGCCAGGGGGACAGGCGGTGGGGTCAGGACCTCCTCAGCTTGTCCCCTGCCCATGGCCATGACAATGTGTCCTGCACTGGTGGCCTTCTCACCACATTCCGTCCCTGGCAGTCTGCCTCCACTCTGGGTCCCCCCAAAACCCCAGACCCCTCATGTTCAGAGGCTGGAGGCTTCCCTCAGTNCGTCCCTGGCAGTCTGCCTCCACTCTGGGTCCCCCCGAAACCCCAGACCCCTCATGTTCAGAGCCTGGAGGCTTCCCTCAGTCTCCCCAGGCGTTGAGCTGGAGGGGAGGGCTGGAGCTGGGCAGCCGTGGGGAGCAGGGACCCTCAGCAGGGGCCTTTGGGGCTGCAGGGGTGCGGACGTGACCCACCGCGAGCCGCACACACGTCCCCCCGCAGCTCCAGCTCACACTCAGGTTCTGCTTCGCTGCCACAGCAAAACAAGTTCTGCTGGGCTATAAAAAGGCGCTGGAAGCAGGGCAGGCCGGGAGAGCGGTCGGAATCCATGCCAGAGCTCTTGCAGGTTGTCACTGGCTTACATGTCAGGGCAAACAATGCTATCTGCCCGTGGGATCGCGGCACAAGGAACACCACAACAGCGGCCCAAACCCCAAACACGGGGTCACGGGGCAGAGCCGGGCAGGCAGCGGGTCCCCGAGCGGAGCTGGGCCACCCCGTGCCCACGGGGACAGTCCCACGCGTGGCTGTGCCCGAGGGACAGGGTGGCACTGGCCCGGTGGCTCCTCCCGTTGCACCCCGGTGCCGGGGCCGGGCAGGGTGGCCCTGCTGCCGCTGCGTCCCCACAGGGGCAGGCATTGCACAGATGCCATTCTGCTTTGCCGCGCGTCCTCTGACTCTTTATTAATTTTGAGACAAAGCGGAGGGAAGCGAGCTGGAACCAGCGTGGAGGTGGGGTTGTTTTCTGGGAAAACAAAAGCAGCATGGTCAGTGCCAAGGCCCAGGGGATGCTCAGGGCTGGAGGAGCTCCTGAGGACAGGGGTCCCAAATTTGGGACAGCTTCAGTGCGAGCCCCAGTTGCACTACAGGGAGGCCCCAACCCAGAACGTGGCCAGCCCCACGTGTCACCCCCTGGCCATGGGGGTCTGTGTCACTTGCCCCTTCGTGTGACAGTGATGGCACCGGACGTGCTCTGCATAAGGCGTCCCCACTGGTGGCACCCCAGGCTGAGGGCAAGAACTGACACAATGGAACCAGAGAAATCCAAAAGGTTCCAAGAAAAATAAAATCCAGCTCTCCACAAGGAAATGCTGTTGGAGGCTGGCAACAACTTCCCACCTGTGGCAGGAGCCCCCCACGGGCACAGCCCGGCTCACCCCAGCCCCCGTTGCAGGTGAGACCCCCACTCCAAGCACATTTCTCTGCACCGGGTGCCCTCCCTGGGAGGGTCCAGCCCCGGCCCCCAGCGGGGTCCCCACCGGGCCGTGGGGGGAGCCGGGAGGGCAAAAATCAAAAGCAAATTGCGGGAGTCAATGGTGCGGAGCCGCGGGCGGCCTCAGCGGCTGCCGTGTGACTTTGATTCCCCTATCATAACCCCGAATTAAAAATTCAAGCAATTACTTGCATGGCTTCCCCCCGATTAGGCTGGGCCTCGCGTTCATTAATGCGGGCGCACAGAGAAAAGCCATTAGGGCGGGTGGTGGGGACGGTTTCGCTGAGAACAGTTCCGCTCCAGGAAGGAGCTGGGCCAAAGCCGAATTTCACACATCTCCGAGGCCGCCCAAGCACGGCCGGGGCCCTGAAAGCCGCCTTTGTCCCCCCGGCAGTCCCTGGGATGGGTCCCCGCGGGATGGGTGGCGTGCAGAGGGGCATTGCCCGGGCAGGCAGCTGGTAAAAGCACCGGCCCAGCGTGGAGGGGATTGAGCCGAGTCACGGCGATGTTTCTGGCAGCACCGAGTCGGTCGCCCCCCCCAGAATATTTACCCAGCCCAACCCCGGCAGCGCACGGGGGCAGCAGGGACGGGGGTGGTGTTGAATCACCCGGCCCATCGCAGCCTCCACACGTGGGCCAGCGCTCCATCCAGCAAGATGCGGCAAGCCTCCCACCCGGCAAGCCCGGGTTTATGAGCAAATTTCAAGTTCCACAGAGTTTTCCCTCCCGTTCCAGCGCAAACGTTTTTTCTGCCGCTCCAGGAGCGGGGATTGGGGACGTCACCTGCCCAGGCTGTGCCCCCGAGGGCACCCCCCACCCTGCAGCTGCCACCGTGCCAGCGTGCCGAGCGTGCCCCTGCTCCACCGCTGGGCCATCAAGGAAATCTGCTGGACTGAAAAAATACCAGCACGTCTAGACTGAAATACCAGTCTGGGCTCCCGGGGAGCCAGAGGACCCCCCCGGAGCAGCGTGGGCTCCCTTTCCCCGGGGGTGGCACAGGAAGGCATGACCACAGGGACAGTCCTGCTCCCCGGGGCTCGCCAAGCCCCTATAGAATCTCTGTGCCCAGCCCCACTTGGCGCTGCGGTGCCCATAGCCGTGGGGTGCCCACGGTTTTCTTCCACCCTCCTTCCCCACACCCTTCCTGCTGGGATCCGTCCTGCAACAGGCTTTAGCCCCCGGGAGGAGCGTGGTTGCTGTGACGGGCAGGTCGGGCCACCGAGGGTCGGGCTGTGCCCAAATCCCCTCCTCCGTGCGGGCGCTGCCGGCTCCATCCATCAGCGGCGACCCCGGAGCCGCCCGAGGGGGAGCGCCGCGAGGTTGCGGAGGGGAGAAAAGGAAAACAGACAGGATAAAAATCACCGAATTAGCGGGTCCCAGGGAGGGACGGCCTGCGAGATAGCGCGGGGCCATTTTTTATGGGAGAGACAGCAGGCATGAACTGAGGATCGGCCTCTTCCCTTTGACCCCGCCACTGGAAGTCGCCCCTGCCTTCGCCACCCCATTGCTCACGGGCCGGTGTCACTGACACCGCAGGCACAGCCCCGTGGGCTGCGCGGAGGCAGCACCCGCATCCCCGGGGCCAAAGGCACCGGCCCCGCCCGTGGCCGCGCACCGGGAGGGAACCTGTTCCGTTTATCCCGGGGGAACGCGCCGCGTCGGCACCCGCTGGGATCCCGGGGCCGCGGCACCCTCCGGTGGGTGCCCGGGCTGGCGGCACCCGGGTCCTGTCGGGGAACCACCGTGTACCCCGCGACCGCACCGAGGGGACAGCCAGGACCGCACTGAGGGGACAGCCAGGACCGCACCGAGGGGACAGCCAGGACCGCACTGAGGGGACAGCCAGGACCGCACCGAGGGGACAGCCAGGACCGCGCCGAGGGGACAGGAGCAAGCAGCGCCGCCGCTGTGGCCGCGGGGCCGCGCCCGCCGTGCCCGGGGACGTGGTGCCACCTCGTGGCCCGGGGACCGGGGCCGCTCCCGGGGCTGCCGGACACGGAGGCGGCTGCCTTGGGATGCTCAGGGAGCAACAGCCGCAGGGCGACCCATTAAATCAGTGTCTTTGCTCCCCGGTCATAGAAACAGTTGTTGGTGAGAAGGAAAAAATCACTTTGTATAAAGTAACAAACTAAATAAAACTGACCGATGTATCTCGGTGCAGGAGGGAGAGGGGGTGTTTAACGGCCCCCAGGGACGCTGTGAGTGACCCGCTGTGGTTGCTCCTTGCTGCGCTGCCCAGGGCGGAGCCCACGGGGCTGCAGGTGGGCGACGAGCCCAGGGAATCGCTCCTGGGGCTGCTCGGCCGCAGGAGACATCCCCGGGCTGGGATCGGGCCGGGCACTAAAGCCCTTTTGTTTTCCCCACCCAGTGACCCCGCGGAAGAACAGGAGGATTGTCTTTCAAACGGAGCCGATGTGGAGCTTGAATGTCCCTTGCCACCTTGGCTATAAATCATCCTGCATGTGATAAGGTAATTACCTTCTCCTTGGAACTATTCATAGGAAAACCTATAAAGGGCCTGGCTTGTAAACACAACAATAAAGAGGCAGCACAATAAAACCTTGGCCAGGGTGGGGAAGGTGCTGCCTTTCCCCAGCCCCGAGCACCTCTGGGGCTCTCACTGGCAGCGACGGGTGGCACGGGGCACAGGCAGGGCACCCCCCTTTGTCCCCAGAGGGTCGGCAAAGGGTGATGCCCTATGGGGAATAACAGCAGGTCCCCCCTGCTTCCTGGAGTGCATAAAACCAGAGATTTCCCCGTTCAGAGAAGAGCCTGACGTCGGATGGGGCTGCTGGAGTATCTCAGCTCAGGTACACCCTGCTCCCCAGTCCCACAGCTGCCTCAGCACCACACTGCAGCTGGGACAGAATGGAGGCAGCTCTAGAGATGTCAGCAACCTCGGGAAAGAAATCCAGGCGAAGTTGTGCTGCGGGAAAGGGCCCAGCAGGGGTGCTCAGCTCTGCCTCCATCCCAGGGTTTCCCTGCCTGACCACAGGGAGAGAACTGGCAGAGAACTGGCTCCATCCATCCCCTGAAAAAGGCTCCATTACTCCAGGAAGTTTTGGATACTCTTCAGCACTTGAGGTCTGCTGAAAGCAGCGGTGAGGATGGAAGAACAAAGCAGATGAATTTTGTATCCCTCAGAGGTTTTACGACAGGCAGGGCTTGCCCTGAGCTCTGTTCAAACATCCAGCCCGGGGTTAGGACAGGAGGCACTTAACTCTGAGAGCCCCAGAGCCCTGCTCATTCCTGGAGGTGCTGATTTGTCCCCAGCAACATCAGAGAGCTCAGCACTCCCCGGCTATCAGCAGAGTAAGCACAGAGCAAACACAGAGTAAGCAACACCAGCGGGAAGGAATGGAAGGGGACAGAACTCCAGAACCAGAAACGAATCCCTGTGCTGTTAGAACATCACTGCACCTCCCACAGAGGTCCTTGGAGAGCCAAAATCCCACCCTTGCAGAACCTACTTTGAATTTTCTGGTATCATCCACCTGGAAACAAGGAATTTTGGTTTTTTTGGAAGACAGGGTGAGTGGAGGCAGCAGGGAGGCACAGGCCAGGTGTAGGACACCGGGAACACAGACAGGTAAAGGCAAAGGGTGTTTGCTCTTAAGCTGTTCTTCAAATATTGGCATATTTGGGTTTATTGCAGGAACACAAGAGTGACAACATTTGCAGTGCTCTGAAAAACAAAATTCTTCCAGCCCCCCTGCTTTACAAACATGATTCTGGATCCTGCAGCAATAGGAACAAAATGCTTTGAGATAAGCTGAGGGAACAGGCAGCTTTATAAAACACACAGAGGAGGAAAAGGTGTTTGTTTTCCAAGTGGCGACGCTGTGACAGCAAAGTGCACAAACCAGCCCCAGGGAGGGCAACGGCAGAGTTCACCCAACACAATAAAAAATAATAGTAATATAAAAATGAAGTCCTAGAGGCATTGTTAATAAAGTCGGAGATAAAATATTTAATATCAGCAGCAGGAAACTTCTCCTCTGGGTGTCCTGTGCAAGGGAACAGAGTTTGGTGCTCCCTGTGGAAGTTTTGGTCACTGAAATGGGCGTTCCCTTCAAGCTTCTGTCAGCTCCGTGGCATTGATGTGGTTTGTCAGGACATCCTCCAGGTACAGGGACACTCTCACCCTTGCCTTGCCCTGCAGCTCTCTCTCTATCCCACTGAGATGGTCGATGGCTCCCTGCAATCCTCTCTCCCTCTCCCCCGAGTCCGTGTGCGTTCCTGCCTCGTTCTCCTCCCCCGAGGACCTCAGGTACTGCAGGACGTAGGGTTTGATGGCGTCCCCGTGGTCCCTGAGGGTCCCCCCGATGAGGGGCAGGTCCGTGCTCCTCGCCAGGCTCAGCAGGTGCAGCAGGGCCCGGCAGATCTGGGTCCTGAGGCTGGAGCTGTACTTGAACTCCAGGAAGTCCTCGGTGTCCTCGCTCCTCTGCAGGGCCACCACCAAGGCACTCCAGATTTGGCAGAACTGCTCCGTGGAGCCGTAGCATTCCCTCCTGCTGGGGATGGACAGGGCCATGGCTGACTTGATCCGCACTTTGAAGTTCTTGCAGGACTTGACTACGGAGGAAAGGGCACTGAAAGCTTGCGTGGCCCAAGGAGCCTCTCCTGAAAAAGAAAACCAAAAAAACCCCTTTTTAAATCAGCAAAAATAGGCAAAAAACATAAATGTCTCCTGATTATTTAATGGGATGACATTTATTGAATTTATTATGGTTTAAATGAGAGAATCAGGGGTTATGAAATGAAATATTAGTTAAAACAGTTAATCTCCCGAAGTTTCACAAGAGGACATTTGGCATTTATTCACACCTATAATCCCACCCTCACACTCTTCCCTTGCTGACAGATCCAGCTGAACACAGCAGCTACACGGGCACTGGCACTGGAAGGAGCTGGACAAGTTCCACTGGGAAGAGCCCTGGGAAAGCTGTGACAGCCAGACTCAGCTCCGTTGGCTTCCCCCCTTCTTCTGCACCCCGGTGGCAGCAGAGAGGATGTGACGAGCCCCACAAGAGCCGAGGCAGCCCCGGGGCAGGCTCTCACCGAGAGGCAGGGCAGGGTTCTTGAACACGTTCCCCAGCGCGTAGCACGCGTTCCAGCGCACCTTCATGGTGGCCTCGCTGCCCACCGTGGCAATCAGGGCCTGCAGGGACTCCTGGATGGCCTCCCTGAACCTGGGGTTGGCCACGTGGCAGGGCTGCAGGAAATGCAGCACATTCCCAAGGGCACGGACAGCGTTGCTCTTCACCTGGAACACACAAAAACCTCTCCAGTTTTCGCGCTGTCGGCGGGTCTTGCCAAGCCTGCTGTGAAATCATCTCAGAGCCAGCGAGGAGCACGGCTGCAATCACACTCTGTCCTCCTAAATGCCACCAGAAAGATCTTTCTCTGCAAATGGCCACAAACCAAACCAAAAACCCCCTGCCCTGTGGAAGAGCCCAGTCAAATTCCCTGCAATTCAAACAACACAGGAAACCTCTGCACACCAGCCCTCAGGGGAGGATCTGAGCTGCAGCTCCCCTCAAACACTGGGGCAAAGAGTAAAGTAACTGGTGCCTTTTTCCTTTTCTTTTTTTAATGCAGGAGTTAACTACACCAACTCCACCCTCCTCCCCATAACCTTACCTTGTCTCTGTCCTTGGATGCTTCCGTCGCAGACCGCAGCAATTTCAGCAGCAGGAGATCAGAGAGTTCCTCCTGGAAGCTTTGTCCCACGGTTTCCCTGGCAGGAGAATCACCCTGTGAACACCCACAGCCTGGCTGCTCCATCCCCAAAGATGTGATACCACCCTTTATAAAGGCCCAGGAACAACCAACCTTCACTCTTTAGAAAGCTAATATGTAAGGCAGACCTTTCTGCATGTGACCACTATGTTTATTAATTTAAAACCAAACTATCAATGCAAGAAAGCTGGTTAGCAATGGTTAAGTCTGTAATAAAAAACAGAGGGCAAGGAATTGCTCGGGCAATTCTGTAGCAGGAATATATGATAACTGTTTTCCTGTTAAAAATGTAACAGTAGGTTGGGCTTCTCTAAGTCTCTGGCTTGAGGAAGGGTTAAATATTTATTAATTTTACTTCTGTGTTATGTTGAAAGTAAAGGAACCATGTAATTACACCAAGCAACAATAAGAAATGGAAAACTAAAAAGCAAAAAGTTTTAAAGAGTCTCTCCTTAAGAGTGACAGGACAAGGGGGAATGGCTTCAAACTGAGTAGGTTTAGATCAGATATTAGGAAAAAACCTGATCCCTGTGAGGGTGCCCAGAGAAGCTGTGGCTGCCCCACCCCTGGAAGTGTCCAGGCCAGGCTGGACAGGGCTTGGAGCAAGCTGGGATAGTGGGAGGTGTTCCCAGATGGACACAGGATGCTTAAACAGTGTCACACCTGGCAGACACACAGGCGGAGGGTGGTTAAAAAGAAGGATCCAAGCCAAATTTCAGCTTTCTTTGAGGTTAAGTATCACAGAACCACTTTGGTTGGAAAAGCCCTTCCAGAGCATCGAGTCCCAGCTGTGCCTGATCCCCACCTTGTCCCCAGCCCAGAGCACTGAGTGCCACATCCAGTCATTCCTTGGACACCTGCAGGGATGAGGACCTGTGAGCAGCCCCTGCCAAGGCCTGACCACCCTTTCCATGGAGAAATTCCTCCTCATGTCCAACCTGGAGCTCTCCTGGCACAGCCTGAGGCCGTGTCCTCTTGCAGACCACAGGTGTGCTCTGTGTGACACCTGGGCACAGGGCAGGGTGTGTCACCTACATGTTGATGATCAGGGTGTCTGTGAGGTTGCCCAGGGACCAGGCTGCCTTGGCACGGACGTTGGGAGACTTGTCATGGAGGGAATTCAGAATGGCATTTGCTGTGTCTGCCACAAACATCACATCCTGTCAAAGCAAAAACTGCTGCAAAGTTACAAAGTTCTCAAAACACAGGTGATTTTCTTAGTAACACGCTCTGGTTTTTCCAGGGAAAATGGGAGAGAGACCAGATCTGTTCATTTCTTTTCTAGGTGACACCTTTTAATGAGCTCATGGTGCTCTCTGCAGCTTTGCCTGACCTTTAATTAACAGTCCAAGCCTGGATGCTGACCAAGTCCACCACTCTTGGGTAGCTGTTGCTGAAAAGCTTCAATGGATTATTTTATTCCATTGGTGATTTAGTTACTTTGGATTTTAACATAATTACATGAACTGCCAACCTTATACTCATCAAATCCCACTCTTAAAGTAATTGCTTCTCCAAGTTCCCTGTTGAGCTGCCTGTCTAATCTTCTCTTCTATGGCACTTTACGTGTGCCTATGGTAAAGGATTTTCTTTCAAAATATTTTGGAATTAAACTCCACAGTCACTTACTGCGTATTTTTTTTTTTATTAAAAGCATTCACTTAAAGGTTACATTGTAAAAACTAATCTTCCAGCTCAGCAAAGCTAAGATGATATTCTGTAGAAAAAACCAGCTTTTTTTCCTCCAAATAAGCTTTATTTCTTAGTTTTAAGCAAAACCAAAGGCTTCACATTAAAAACTTGTTACAGTCATGGAATCCTGAAGGTTGGAAAAGACCTCAAAGATCGAGTCCAACATTTAAATCCCCAGAGCACTGTACAGCTGTTCCCTTCATCCCAGCTCCCCAGCTCCTCTAAGCACTCCAGCTTCCATCTCTGAGAGCCTGGAAGATCCTGACCTCTCTCCTTTTCCTCTCAAGTACGCTTCACCTCCCTGAAAGCTGCACTGATTCTGCCCTCACACCAAAGGCAAGAGCAGCTCTGCAGCCAGTAAGGAAAACTGTAAATACGCTACAGGCTGAAAGTAAAGCGAACTGATTTCAAACAAATCCATCTTCTACATCCTGTGGTTCATTAGAAAAGGGCTCAGAAGAAGGGGGTGGGCTGGCTCTGACCTGCCTGAGGCACGGGAAGAGGATGTAGACTCCCAGGGCACGGGCAGCAGCAGCTTTCACCAGGGGGTTCTCGCTGTGGTTCAGGCCCAGCAGCACCGTGACACACAGGACCTGCTGGTCACCCTGCAACGAGGAGCAGGGCAACAAGGGGTGAGGAGAGCTCTGTCCCACACCCCAATTCTCTGAAAGACCCTCTATCTGAAGGACTTTCCACTCAGAGCATGCTCTAGGTAGAGTGAATTGAGTGGTGTTTCAGGAGCCCACCCAGGAAACAGGAATGCCTCCAGCACACGGGATCTCTACTGCTGTTAGGTAAGACCACAAAGGAAATCAAACTGTTAACTCTCAGCCAAAGCAGAAGGAATGGCCCATCAGAGCTAACACGGAGAGGATGGGCTGCTCTTGCTCTCCTCCTTCCCTCTCTGCCCCTCATTAACCAGGACAGGCAGGCTGAGCTCAGCCTGGGCAGGTTGTCAGTTCACCAGCCCATGACAAAAGGTCAGAGTGGGCACTGACTTGACCCCACTTGGCCACAGGGACAGGAGAGGGGATGGGATCAAAGTACAGGGGGCTGAGGTACACGCTGTACTTGGAGAATTCCAGAGATACTGCTGGACCAGCAATTCCTGGGCAAATGAGATCTGGCAGAGCACTCCCCAGCAAGGGCACAGTGACACAGAAGGAGCTGCACAATGCAGGGGGGATCCACTGCCAAGGCTTTCATGTTTAAAAGCACTTTTCACGTTGCAAAGGGAAAAAAACAAAGGGGTGCACAACATCATGCCCACATTTGCCCACAACATGTTGTGCAAATGGGTGCACAACATCAGGCCCTGGCTGTCGGCTCAGCTGGCTCTTCAAAGAATTAACCAGCAGAATAACAATCCCTCAGCCCTCCCTCATGCCATTAAACTCTTGTTCTCCATCTCCTGTGCATCACTGCCAAGGCTGGGTATTCATGGCAGGCCCAAACAGCTGCTGTGACCCACAGTTTAATTGTTCTGACAAGCTGATTACTCCTGACATTGCCCTTCCCAGCCTTCGACAGTCACAATGTTCAGAATGAGGGAGGGAAAAATAAATGGGAAAGTTTCTTTACTTTGTCCTGGTAAGTTTTAAAAGGCTTTACACGACTGTAATCTGGTGGACAGGGACAAAGCCTCAAAGGTAAAAACACTACAGTGAAAGGTGTGTTGTCCTACCTGCAGGAGGCTGAAAGCCTCTGGTAAGATAGAGGACAGGGCATCACAGGCACTGGTCTGGAGAGTGGGGTGGGGGGAGTTCTGCAGAGTGCCAGGTAAAGGGCCATTCAACATCATCGTCCAGAAGGTCACAACCTGCAGGAGAAGCAGCCAGGTGTATCTCCTAAACTCAGCAATTAAGCCCAAGTTCTTGTCCTAAAGATGATCATCATACCCTGAAACTTAAACTGCATTACACAGAGTTGCAATCCCACTCCTGAATCCACACAGCTGAGTATCTTCATTTGCCTGACAATTTACATTCATAGCAAATAAAAGGAACCTGATGCTACTGAACACATTTCCTGTCTTGTAGGCTCAAAACTTAACACGAGCCAAAGAAATTTTTAAGCTTGTCTTCTGTTCAGAGAAGGAAGACTTAAACAGGCCCATATTACTCAGCTTCTGCAAACTTAGCCAACAAACAGCTAATGAATTCTTCTAAATTCACATTGTGAATTCTGGCCTCTCTCTGCACTTGTGACCAGCCAGAAAATGCAGGTTGTCTCTTTAACAATGCAAATTCACCAAAATTCTAAAAGTTTTATGCAGCAGTAATGACACACACAAAATTAGTGCTGTTCTTCCAGCTCTCTGAGCTACAGCAGGCTGCAGGAGTTGGGAAGAGGAGAGGCAAAGACACAGGTTAACATCATGTAAAAGAAATAAAACCCAACACATCTGTCTACAGACAAGAACAACTGCCAAATTACTGCAGGAAGTCTCCAGAAACTGTCCATACTGGCATCCACAAAGCTGCAGTCTGAGTCCCTTCCTGCTTCCCTGCAATTATTAATCTGTGTCTGTGCCAGTGACTTTGCAGAGTCCAGGGAAGGAGCTCAGTGAGGTGGAATCTCACACTTACCACGCTGACAGGCACCCTCTGCTCGGGGGCAGTGGGGGAGTCGGGTTTGTGCTGCTGCAGGACACCCGTGCCCAGCTCCTCCAGAAGCTACAGAGAACAAAAAACAAGGAGGTTTTCAGCAGGGATGACTCAAGGACCATGGAACTACAGAACCTTCACCTGGGACTGCATCCATTCACCCAGGGAGCAAAAATAAAAGCTTGGGTACTGGTTTGGATTGTTCTGTCCCTGCTAATACTGAAATCAGAGGAAAAGCCTTTCCTACATAAAGTCTCCTGCAGGCACAGAATAACAAACTACTGCACAAAGAGGAAATCTTTGGGTCACACAGCCCAGCTGATGTTCAGTGTTGTAGTCTTTGCACTTCCCAAGCTTCCTGGTGACTCAGCAGAGCAACAAAATTCTGCTGAGACTTCAAGACTGGAAGCAGAAGGTGCATTTCTCAAAGTGTCAGGGTACTGCATTCCTACATCACACACACAGATGCTTTGAATATTCATCACCACTCATCTGCATTTGCAAAGCACACAGACAGATAAAACTGACTTGGTAAAACAACGTTGATGTGTCCTCCTGCTCTTACTTTGGCTCCATGAAGCTGAATGGATGGATCCATTTCCTCCATGCATCTGCAAGCCACTTCTCCAAGTTCTAGGAAATAGCTCTGAGCCATAGGGAAATAACCTTTCACAAGAAGAGCCAACACCTAAACACAGACAAAAGAAATTCCAATCAGCATTTCTTCCTTCTGTTTACCCAAAATACCCCAGCCACACACTGAAATGATGTTAATGGGATAGCCAATCCTAGCACCATATACTGAACTCTGATGTAACAGATACACCTCGCAGCACAACTTCTGGAATACTAGAGCTAATTAAAAGCCTCCCTGTTCCATTATCTTGTTCAAAGAAGAGCCACAGAAGCACTATCAGGTAGCAAGACCATAAATTATTTATTGTAAGTGAGGGTTCTTGTAGCCAGAAACACTAAGAGCAAGACATTCTGCACCTCCTGTAACACTGCTGCTGCCTTCTGTGAAGCTGGATTTCACAAATATTTACTGTTCCACAAAAAGAGTGAGAATTCTTGGGATGCATGTTACAAAATCTTACCCTTTGCTGTGGCTACATGAATTAAAACAAAGCCAAGCCTCAGCATCCACAGGTACTCTTTGAGTCACTCCATAGCTCCTTGCAGACTGTTCTCTGACTGCAGGGCTCTTTCCCACTGTTTTCCACCAAAACTTTAATTTGGATTCTGTATGGAGGAGTTTGCACAGGGAAAGACTCACAGTCTGCCAGCACACACCCCCAAATAATATTGAAAAAAAAAAGTACTGAAGATAAAAAAATCACAGGCAGATGAACTTGCTGCAGGAGGTTTGCAGTGGGACAGCCATGCTGTGGCCATGGAATCAAAACGTTTCTCTTTGAGTCACTGCTGCTCATGCTCCCTAGGCAGCAAAGGAGCACTGTGAAGCTGAAGAGAAGGTAAATCCAATTCCATTCCACTAACAGCTCTGTATCAAGAGATTAGGTAGGTGGTTCCAAAAAGTGATTGTTTTTCTCTTCATAAATACCGTGTTTGAAGCAGAGCTCAGTACTCAGTGGGTAAGTCACTGCTCTCACACAAGACCCTCCCCTACCCAAGCTGGACTCACAGATCTATTTCTGCTGCTTTAAAAGTGTTTTTTGGTTCAACAGCTGTGACTGTTCCCGAGAGGGACACAGGGTGTCACAGCAGCTCAGCCTCACCGCGCAGCACTGCCCTCAGCCTAAAGCTCCCTGAGACAGCAGGGAGCAAAGGGNACAGCAGCTGGGAAGAGAAGGTAAATCCAGTTCCATTCCACTAACAGCTCTGTATCAAGAGATTAGGTAGGTGGTTCCAAAAAGTGATTGTTTTTCTCTTCATAAATACCGTGTTTGAAGCAAAGCTCAGTACTCAGTGGGTAAGTCACTGCTCTCACACAAGCCCCTCCCCTACCCAAGCTGGACTCACAGATCTATTTCTGCTGCTTTAAAAGTGTTTTTTGGTTCAACAGCTGTGACTGCTCCCGAGAGGGACACAGGGTGTCACAGCAGCTCAGCCTCACCGCGCAGCACTGCCCTCAGCCTAAAGCTCCCTGAGACAGCAGGGAGCAAAGGGAATGCAGGGCTGAGGGAGGCCCAGCTGCCCGTGCTCCCCTGGCACCTGCAGGGCCTCCAGCCGCAGGGGACACGGCTCGTAGACGCTGCACAGGGACGGGAAGTTGGCGTCGCTGTCGGAGCAGGAATCCTCCCTGGGCAGCACGATGGTGGAGACGCACAGGCGGAGCAGCCAGCAGGGCTCTGCAGGGGCACACCCTGCTGGGCTGTGCTGGGGGCTTTCCCCTGCCCAGGGCACTGCTTTCCTCCCCTGCTCACAGCAGCTGAGGCGCCCAGGAGTTGCGCTGCCGCTGCTGTTCAGCCCTGAGGAGCTGGGCTGCTGCAGAAGCAGCTGCACCTCTGGCAAAGGTGCCTGGACAGAAACTATTGCCCCCAGCAATGTGAGGCTGGAAACTCGAACGTTGACATCTGCAAGAGACAATGAGGGGGAAAAAGTAAAAAAAAGCTCCATCAGAACCTCGCTGACAACCCAGCATCCTCCCTCAGCAGTTTTCAGACAATACAGATTATACCATAAACATCCACTGCTACTGAATTATGAATGTATGGAGCACAGAAGAGAGGAGGAATGTAACACAGGGAATGCAAACCTTTGTGAGAGATGTAGGGCTTGATCTGGTTCCACACCCTGGTTAGCAGCCCAGGTTTCAATCGGCTGTAGGGTGCATTGGAAACCAGGTTTGCAAGGCACTGAAACACAGAGAGAGCTGCTGGTTACAATGTCAGCCTGGCCTCCAACAGGTTGGCTTTTACATTTGTAATTTAGGTCACTCAGGCAGCTCATTATCTGAGGGCACCTGAAAAAATCACCCCAATTATCTGCTGCCTGAACGCTGGATACAAACTGGGCTCCTAAGAACAAGGATTTAACTACTGTGACTGTGGCATAAAGACCAAGGAATTTTGATAGCCCATGGAAGGATTTGTCCATTTGGATTCCAGTTTTAAAGTCAACGTCAGTCTTCAGAATCATTTTATAAGTTCACTCAGCTACAAAAAGACTAAAAAAATGCAGAAAAAAGAGAATTGTGCTGAAAACAAACCCCGAGACTCTGGATGGAACTCTGAGGATCCTGATCTAGTTGAAGGTGTCCCTGCCCACAACAAGGGATTGAAACAAGGTGATCTTTATGGTCCCTTCCAACCCAAACCATTCTGTGATTCCATGACTCTGCAGGATGACTCAGTCAACGAAATCTTGTGAGATGACAAAGGTCTGTTTTTCACCACCACCACCTCACACCTCAACAGCAATTCTCTGCAATCTTTCTTCAGGACTCAATCTAGGGAGCAGTGTCACCCCTTGGGAGCACGTGGCACGTTTGCAGTGCAGGTACCTTGACAATTTGTGTCAGTGTCTGAGAGGAGGACTCTGCCACCAGGGCCAGCAGCAGGCAGCGGTGCAGCTCCCGGATGCTGGAAGCAATGCTGACAGAGAAGGGGGTAAAAGCTCTCTTGTGGTCATTGGCATCTTCAGCCACAGACAGGAACTGCTTAGATCCTTCCAGGAAGGCTGAGAGGACTTGAAGAGCACAGGCACGTGTCTGAAATGATAAAACATTTGTGATACCTTTAAACACCTCCTTAGAGCAAGTGGAGAATTTTAAAATACATGAAATCCTCTCTAGAAAGAGAAAATTCAACTCCAACTGTCTTTTTTTCATAACTTCAAGCGATACAGAACCAATCACTTGTTTCCTTAGCCAATGCATCCTATTTATTTCTTGGGCAGTAGCCAAATACTTACTGAAGGCCAGAGAAGACAACTCCTAAGATTAATAGGGGAAAACAGAACAATTTTTGTCCTCAGAAGTGCCTCACCTTTGGAGAAGGGTCCTTCAGAGCAATAGTCATCAGGGACACAGACTGAGGGCTGCCAATACCGGGGGCATCAGGAACAAATGCTGACCAGTAGCCATAAAGAACTCTCTTTTCTATTGACTTTATGGTGGAGAGGAAACAGGCCAGAGCCCCTTGACGAACATTGGCTTGGTAAGACCTTAAACACAAACAAAAAGATTAATGAAAACAGCAGGGACAAGGGATGGACTCCACCTCTTTCATGTGTGTTAGTGGCTGACTGTGAGAGGCAATCTTTTAGCCCAAGCACAGGAAGAGGAAGAACAAATTCACTTCCCAACCAACACAGATTACTGCCTTCCAATTTTCTTGTATCACCTCACAAACCAAAAGGGAAAGTGATTTCCTCAGCAGCTCTGACCACGAACAAAGGCTGCTGTGGGAGTGCCTTGTGGGCCCCGTGTTTTTACGCTGGTGTGCAGGACAGTCACCTCACTTTGCTCTGTATTCCCCCTTCGGCGTCGGAATATTCCGACTCGCTGCTGCTGAGGCGCTTCCAGCCCGCGGGGAGGGAGGGCAGGGGGCCCCTCCCCGCACACGCATCCGACGCACCGCGGTCCCCACGAGGGCTCCTGTGCACCTCCTCCAGCTGCAACCTCAGCAGGTCTGCTCCCAGCACTGACTCCTTTCCCGAATCTTCTCTCCCTTCTTCCCCAAACTCGCCCTTCTTTTGTTTCCCTTTGCACTTTTTTCTTCGGCTCTGAGATAAAAAATTGATTTTTCTGAGTCAATACTTAACGAATACGTAAGTGCAGTTACATGTCTCTGCAGTACTCTACACACGGAAACAGTCTCTCTTTAGTATCTGAGTTTTTAAATTCTGCTTATTAGTAGCAACGGTCACAAAATTTCAGTAATACCTAAGTAAACAGTTTATAACTGAATAGCCTCAAAAACTAAGCTTTGGCTTCTTCATCAGGAAAGCAAAATATATCCAAGGAAATGTCTAGCTAAAAATCATATTTCACACAACAGTGATGAAAGAACAACACTAAATACTTCTGTAGTTTTTTTAGATTTACAGTAGGTAGCACTAACTAACCTTTCTTTTCAGCACCTAAAAACAAACAGGTCAGCATGACTAGATAACTTTATTTTCTGTAACATCTTTCAGATAATCAGTAATCCAAAGTATTTACAGGGTTAAAAAATAACCTGTAGAAGGATTAAGCACAACAGATGAGGCAAGAAATCAGTCTTAAATGAACTTGACTTCCCTCAGAAAGAGTCAAACAATTGTGCAAGCGTTAGGAGAGAAAACGTGACTTATGAAATCAAAAGCTTTGGCGAGTTTGCACGCATCAATCCCGTGCCTGCAGGCCAGGAATTCTTGGCTATGGATGAATAATTGGTGCACAGTGCTTAACTGAGGAAAGCCAAGCCCTGCAGAGCCATTTGTTCATGTCACCTGAGTTCCCAAAGCAATGCAGAATTTATAACCAACACCTTTGAAGCAAAGAATTAAATGTACCACGTGCTCAGGACATGAAGAGCCACCAATATGAGGACAGGCAAGACACAACCACAACCAACAGGCTGGAGAATCAGGAGCAGCCCAGCTTACCCCTGTCTGCTTAGAGGTGGCTGGTTCTGACTGCTCCTGCTTGACAGGTGACCTTTTATCATACTGAGGTAGGGGAGCAGGGTACAGGGCTGTGGGCACCTCTATGCTCAGTCCTGGCAGCCCATGGAACATGCATTTCTGCAACAGGAACACAAATGTTAGCATTCTGTCCTTTTCCCTGCACAGATTTACTGTTGTTCACTCGGGTGAATTCACCAATTTTTAGCTGTGCTCCCTCCCCCAGGTCTTGTCTCTCCCATGTATAAGGCTCTACAACTGAAATCCATCTCTGCCTACAAGGATTTCAAGTAGGTACAAAAAATCCCAAGTCTCCCATCTTCCTCTCACATTCTGCTGTGGGAAGTGCAGTGAAGAGGCTGTGAGAGAAACTCAGTATTTTATATTTTTTTCTTTGTTTCTCACACTCCATTTCTCCCCACGCTCTGCTCCCTCCTGCTCATCTTCTACTGTTTCCCACTTAACAGCACCTGGAACCTCCCAGTGTCTGCCTCTTTCTCCAGGGGGCTTTAAGGATTTACCTTTAACACTGCCAGAAGAGCTCCAATTTGGTCAGTTTGCATCAGTTTCATCTTCCCACCATTGAGAAGCGACTGGACACCTTTCAGTGCACTTTGCAGTAACTGAAAACAAAGAATTCCTTACTTTTCCTTCCCAAAATGCTCAAGGTTCACATCTTTCAAGCAACTTTCTAGGCAGTTTTGCTCAACGGGACAGTAATGTGATAGACTATTAAAGCAAAATCTTAATTGGTAACATTCCAAATTCCACATATTCCAGCAGCACAATCTCCTAATTAGAGTATTTTAGACAATTAGACTCACACTTACCATGCAAAAAGTGATGTCATCCACCTCAGGGGTTTTTGAAGACTGCAGAACACTTAGGAAAGTTTGAAAACAGACACTTCTGTAGGACTCATCCAGGTATGGCTGTGCAGGGACACTAAAATTAGAGCAGGAGGAGACACCAGGTAGGTTTACAGTCTGTCCACAGGTTACACCAAGTCCCACCCAAGCCCTCTGTTAGCCTGCAGAGCCCCAGGTGGATGGATGGCTGACTGAAAGGGGCCAGCTCTACCATACAGGGGACAAAAGGAAACCTTCTGCACAATAAACCAGACAGCACAACAACTTTTCTTCCCTAAATTAATCCCCGTAACATTATTTCTGAAAGACCAAGAGTTTATGGTTTTATGCACAGATACCTTGGAACACCAAAGGTCTGCATTTCAAATCCATGCACCTACACCCTGCTGGCCCTGTGTAGCACTTTCTGGCAGATGCACACTTTCTAACCCACCTGAAAAGGCTTGCACACACCTGAGACACAGGTTTGCCATGCTGCGCACCGCTGCCCTCCTGAGCTCCACGTCTGGCTGGGCAGGGTCACTGAACTGCAGCAGGAGCCCAGCCTTGCCCAGCAGATCCGGCAGATACTGGGAAAAAAAAACCCACCAAAAGTCATTAAGGGTCAGTGCTCCTCCCTCAGCCTCCTGCCTCTTGTGTTTGGGGGCTAAATATCATGGGAGGTGGCTGGAGCCTGGCTGGACACCAGGTGCCCACCAAAACTGCTCCTCAGATGGGCAGGGGAGAGAAAATATAAGGAATGGCTCGTAAGTTGAGACAAGGACAAGGAGAGGTCACTCACTGAGAACCACCATGGGCAGAGCAGACCTGACTTAGTGAAATTAGTTCAATTTATTACCAATCAAAAATCAAAGCAGGATAATGAGAAGTAAAACAAACCCTAAAACTTCTCAGCTGCAATTTCAGATTCCAGAGACAAATTTATGTTTACTAAAAAAAAGCAAGAAAACCTTAATTCCTTCAGCCCTCTTATTTTGTATTAAGGAAGGACAGAGCTGAGCACAGTTCAGCTGAGTCCCAGTTTATGCTCTCTTCCCAGACATGAAGCTAAGCTAGGAACAACTGCTGCACCAAACTGCTGCCACTACATGGGCTGCAAGCCCACACAAGCTGGCAGCTCCCTAACTGTGAGCAGCACCACCCCATGCTCAGCCCAAGAGCAGAGACTGCTTTGCAAGCTGGTGACAGCAGGAGGATTCAGCATTTCAAACACTGTCAGCTGCAGCAACAAGGAGCTGCACACAGGATTGATACCCGAGAGCCTCTGCTTTGAAAGGGCGCCAAGCTGAAGCCCTGGTCTGGTTACAGGATGGATTTCAGCATCCTCAGGGCAGCCTGTGGAGTTATGTGCAGTTTGAAGCTCCCCGTGGCCTTCCTGCCTGAGGCACAAGGTGGTTGGTCTGCAGGCTGAGCCCGAGCCCTTATTTAATGGTGATCCCTGCAGCTGCAGCCTGCAGGTACAGAGTATTCCACATGGGAATAATAATTATTAATAAATACAACTGAAATTCAACTTTCCCATAAATATCAGCCACTATTTAAATGGATCTAATCTTAGCATGAAAGGTAATGCAATTTGAGATTTTTTTTTATTCATTCTCTCAGAAAAAAAAAAAAAAAGTAGAAACAGCAGTGGCGCAAATATTTTTTGTTGTTACTTTCTCTCTGTTTGTAAACTCACCTTTTGACACTTAGGCCCATTATTGTAAACAAGAGCTGCTAAGGCTTGCAGAATTTCCACATGTGTCCAGGAGCTGCACTGCCTGAGAGCAGAGATGCAGTAGGAGAGAAGGAAATTCAAGCTCTGCTCATCAACCATCACCTGTCACAACAGAAAAGGTCAAGATAAACCTCATCTTGTACTGCTGCAATCAATAAACCCAGGGAAATTGGTCACAGATTTGGGTGATCTGGCTGTTAAAATCACACACCAGCAGAGAACACACCTGACAAGAAATGCATAAATCTGTGCAAGTGTCCTAAAGCCAAGACTATTTCTTATGGTCAGAATCACTTCTGACTGAGAGGTGATTTTATAAGGAACCATGTTAGAACCGGATCAAAGCCTCAGCTACCCAAAAATAAGTAATACAGTAAAAATCCAAGAAACTCTGCCTGAAGGTTGGCTCCACAGCCCTGGAAAAAGACAGAGTTCCACTGGCTTATTGAGGAACAGGAGAGACATGACCAAACTCTTCCTACCTGATATCTGTTGAGTAAGTGATGGATAAGCTGACAGACTTTGCTGACAAGATGTTCCTGATCAAGGGGAACCAACTGACAGGCTTGGACGAGCACAGCACAAACATCCTGGAAGAGAAAGCCTCAGTTTATTATTTAGGGACTACAAGGACAATGATAATGGTTCAAGAATAAAAAACTCTGTTCCAAGTCAGATCAAGGAACAGAAGAGCACTATCCAAAAAATCAATTAATTCTCAAGTGCACAGTAAACCTGCTTTGGAAATAAAATGAAGACAAACCAGTGTAATAAAGTACTCTGTGTTGCCAATGGAGCAGCATCCATGCTGCTCATCTAGAGTGCTCAGCTTTCAAGGGCTTACTTTAAGGCTTAAAAAATGATTATTTTTCCAACATTAGACTATGAAAATTGCCGAGGCCCACAGTCACACCTGTTGGTGTCACCCACCATATCTCCACCCGGCAGCGCTTTGGCACATGGCAGCAGAGCTCAAGAGTCACCCAGGAGCCGGAGAAGGGGCCCGGGAGTGGGCAGAGGAGCGGGGAAAGTTCTGCGGCGGGGGGAACGTGGGGCGGAACCCTGGGGGCTCCTGCGCGGGGACACGGGGCTGGCACAGCGGGGCGAACCCCAGGCACGCTGTGCCCACGGCGGCACCCGCTC
>VYXD01012739.1:9742-21683 GCA_013397195.1 Hylia prasina
TGGGGAGTGCCGGGGAGGCTCTGGGTGTCCCCCCGAGGGACACGGGGTGCGGTGGGGTGGCAGCCCCGCCCCGTGTGACGCTGTCCCTCGCTGCCCTCAGGTGGTGCTGGCGCTGCGGGCGCTGCAGCGGTACCGCCTGGGCACGGACATGTCCCTGTTCGCCACCGAGCAGTTCGGCACCGACCCCAGCGCCTCCTACCCCGGCTACCCCGGCGGCAGCGGCGTGGAGAGCACGGAGACCTACCAGAGCCCCCCCTTCACCGAGACCTTAGAGCCCAACCCCAAAGGTTACCAAGTGCCAGCGTACTGAGGGGCTGGGGCGGTGCCACCCCCGCCCGGTCCCAAATGTGTCCCAGTCCCATTTCCCCGCCGCGGCGAGTCAGTGCCGGGTCCCTTTATTAGCTCGTTGTGCAGTGAATTCTGTACAGTGGTATTGGTTCTTGTCTTACCTGTCCCAGGGTTTCTAAAAGCAGTGTTCCCTCTAAGCCAGGAGGAAGGGAGGTTGGTACCACGGAAGAGGAGGAGATGCCCCCTCTGAGCTCTGCTGGGAAAGCCCAGGACACCTTTTCCTCTTAGAAAACAGCAGCTGAGGAATTATTATCTCGTTCTTCCAGAGCTAACACAGAATCCATCGGGGGTGGGTGGGCAGTGGGGAGAGCTGGCCCTGTCTGCTCCTGCTGTGGAGATTCCACGCCAGGTTCCACGGAAAGTGCCAAGTTCACAGGGAAGTCAGTGGTGTCTGTGTTATTTTTCTTTGTATATACTTGCTGTACAAAACAAATATCCAAGCAGGTGTTTCAAAACTTGGTTTAGAGGCACAGGGGGGGGCACAGCAGGCCGGGGTTGGGATCAGTATCCAGATTGCTTCTGCACATCAACGGGTTCTGGCTGAGGATTGAAAAAGTTACTGTTTGAAAGTGGAAACCAGCAGGAGCTGGTTGCTGGCTGGGAATAGCCTGTGATCAGTGGGAAATGCGGCGCTTTGTGGTTCTGTTTCTTCATGGGGGATTGGGAAGTTTGTAAATTCCTGAGGAATTGTTGGTTAGCAGCGCTGACACGTCCTCACCCTGGAGAGGTGAGGACCAAGGTGAGGGGCTCAGCCTCGACATCTGAGGCCATCAGGAGCAATACTGGACTTGTGTTTTTATTCTGGGAGCAGCCACCATCTGTCAGCTGCAGCAGAACCCCGGGAGGGGACACGTGTGTCACCCTGCAGCCTCCAGAAATGAGGGATCCGGGCAGGGAACTGGAAAGGCTTCACAGGCCCCTGGAGTGCATCCCCTGTGGGCTCACGGCCGTGTTTGGAAATGGCGTGGGAAGAGGGACAGTGAAAAACACCCAGGAAAGAGGCTCAGGCTGGGGGTTCAGCTGCAAAGAACAAAGAACAGAAGGCGTGAAATCCAGTAGGTCCTTGTCAGCCACCTGCCAGCTTTCCCTGCCCGTGTGGCAGCTGATCCAGGCTGAGCAGAGGAGCTGAAACTTGAATTCCCAGCCCTGCCGGTGGCAGCTCCGTCCCTGGAGACTCCCGGCTCTCCTGCCTGCGCTGGCAAAGCCACCACTGCCTTCCGACCTCGTGAGGAGCAATAGCCACCACCTGTCCCCTCCCTGCCGCGGGTCCTGGCCGCTGCCACCACAGCTCATTCCCGCTGCCGAGTGGCGGATCCGTGCGCTAATTAACGGGCAGCAGATAAATGCACTAATTGAGCAGCCAATCACCCCGAGAGGTCACTGCCCGGTGGTTCCTTGCCTTGGCTCCAGGTCCTGGCAGTGCCCAGCTCCTCACAGGTGCCTGAGCACGGACACCCCAGCCCAGTGCAGCATCAGCCTCGGTGAATTCCGGGATCTCTGTGGTCTTGTGGAGTCAGTTTTGCTGGGAAAGAAAAAAACCCCCGAGGATTTTAATACAGGGTACGGTAGAACTGTAGCAATATTTTCCTTAGAGGGAACACTGAAACTTTAGCAGCACAAACAGTACTCGTGTTAATATTTTAGCAAAATTATAATCAATTTAAATGTTTAAATTGATTGTACGTGAGATAATGTTCGTTGGGTACAGTGTATTTTTTCTAACTATAATATAACTGTCGCAGAGTTTCCGTGTAACTGTAAAGAGCTAAAGCTGTGTCTGCCTGCGGGACGTGTCCTGCCCCGTGTGCCCCCCCCGTGCTGAATATTACACGCTGTGAATGTCCCCCCGAGGCCTGCATTGCCTTTCTTTGCCCCCACACGCACATCCCACCACGCTCTGACCTCTGGAGCAGCAGCAGCAGGGACACGGGGACCACACCAGCACAGCTCCTGGTGCTTCCCGAAGTCAGCGTTAGCTTTTCCTTTTCCAGCTGCTCTGCTGGGCAGGGAGGAGGAGGAAGGGTTGGGTGCCTGAGGGGCAGCACGGGAGACGCTCCTGATTAAACCAGAGCTGGGAGTGACTCGTCCAGCCTCATCTCAGCAGGCACCTGGAGGGAGGTGAGCCCCGATCTCTGCACCCAAGTGCCAGCCCCGGGCGGGGCAGGGGTGGCAGCCCTGCAGGGGTGGCACTGGGACAGGCAGCTTGGACAGGCAGGAGCCCACAGCTGGAGCACTTTTCCATGGAATAGCGCTGGGTTTGTGTCGCCAGGCAGGAGGGGACAAACCCCAAACTTTGAGAGCCTTCACCGGCCTCAGCCTGAGTGAAACCAGCCCGTTCTGGGTTTGTTGGTGCGGCTCCCCGGCCTCACGGAGCCCTGGCCCTGCTGGTGACAGGGTGACAGCCGTGCCTGCCATCCTGCCCCCAATCCCTCGGGAGCGCCCCGGTGTCCCCACAGGGTGTCACCGGTGCCCTGCGTGGCCGTGGCAGCACCTCGGTGTGTGCCTCGGGCAGAGCAGGGTGTGCACCTGGGGCTGTCACCAAACACACCCCAAGGGGGCCGTGCTGGCAGAGCCAGAGCCGGGGCTGAGGGGTGCTGGGGGGTTCAGGTGTTTGTAACACCCTTTTTCATCTTTTCTCCTCTTTTTCTCCCAGCTGTGGCACGGCAGCACTCGCCCCCTTGTAACCACCCAGGCCACATCCTAAGAGGATGCCAGGGCTGTGCCAAAATAATCCCAAAACCATGCCAGGATTGTCCTGAGCGTGCCAGGGCGTGCCATCCTCACAAGCCGTTTGTAACCCTCTGTTGTCCCCAGAGGTCAGCAGCACCTCCAGCTCACAGAGGGCAGGACCTCGCTGTGCTCAGCCCAGCCCAAAAGCTTCTGCACAGTGTTAGCACTAACTTTGGGTGTAAAGAGTAGAATTCCAGGACTCTGCCTTTCCTGGAGCTGCATCCTGCCCCAGCCTCTTGCTCCAGGAGTCTCTGTCACAGCTCTGCTGTTTCTCAGCACTGAGGTAACCACATCAGGCACTGTGCAAGTCAAGTACATGAAAAGATTTGGAATTTTTGCCAACATTTCAAGCTGTTCCTAGCAGAGGAAAGCTAGCTAGGTTTCCTAGCCAAGGTGGAAGCTTTGCTTAAGCAATGTTTAGTAGAAAATATTCTCCCCCCTGCATTGCCTGCTCTGTGCCAGGGGCTGGAGCAGACCCTGAGAGCAAAGCCCTCTCTTTAGAGAACATCATTTGGGATCTCACTGCTCTTGTGCCTGGACAGTGGGATGAGATTCCCACCAGTTCATGCCACAACACCCGAGTGACACCCACAGCATTTCTTTCCTCCTGTCCCTCAGTCCCCTACAGGGCTGTTCTGTACCTTCCCTCCCAGTGCCAGCCCCAAAGGCTCAGGGCTGGCTCCTGGCTCTGCCTGCTGCCCTCTCCACCCGCGGTCCATTCCTTAGGAAATCCCATCACTCTTCCAGGCAGTGGGCATTTCCCCCAGTAAAAACTGCTGTCTATGTTACAGACCCCTCCCAGCCCGTGCTGCCCCCGAGCAGGTGGCTCTGGTCCCCCCGGTCCCATTCTCAGTTGCATTTTGCCCTGTGTGTGTCACAAGCCCAGTGAGGCTCAGGCCCAGCCCTCACTGCCTCAACTTGAACCCCCCCGTTCAGCTGCCTGGATTTTGTTGCAATACACATTCAAACCTCAGCTCCTTTAAGAGTTTTGATCTCCAGCAGCTCCCACCCGAGGGTGGGGAAGTTCAGTTTCTTTGCAGATACCTCTGTCCGAGCAGACGCTTCCAGGAGTTGCAGTTGTCACCAACCTCTGTGCAGTGTAGTATAAAGTGGACTGTGTATGGAAATAAGTTAAAAATGTTTACAATTTTGTATATATTATATATATAAAAAAATATCTTTTGAGAGAGCAATCTGTGATTCTGTATTTTCGGTGTCTGTGTAAGCAACTGCAACTTATTTTCAATAAAGAGCTAAAAATGAATAGAGAAAAAAAAAAAAAAAAAGGTTTGGTAATAACTTTATTGAATCAGGTGAGCACAAGGAACAAGGAAACTGCAACATCAGGCCCCAGGATGCAGCACCTCCCAGAGAGCTCAGAGCTGCTGGTGGAGAAACAACTGAGACCCAAGGGAAGACAGAGGATGCTCCTGCAGGGAAGACATTTCACTCCCTGAACTTTGCAGACCAAAGGGGTGGGGAGAGTTGGCAGCACCCAGCCCCCTCAGGGGTCCCTGCCTGGGGCCAGGATCAGCTCCAGGACCCTGAGCCAGGCAGGAACAGGGACTGCCAGGGACTCATGCAGTGGATGAACAACCATGCAGCCAAATCACCCTCCCCGGGCCCTCCTGGGCCAAACCCAACGCGGGCAGGTGGTCAGAACAGTCTTCAATAATCAAAGAAAAGAAACCCAAAGCACTTTGCAGCCTGAGAGCAAGCAAAAATAACACATGTAAGGCAAGGAAGAGTGGCTGTAGGCAGGAGTAGCTCTTGGGTAACACTCTGAGCTCGATTTCACAGAAATGATGCTGCTAGAAAAGCTGTGTTTCGTCGCTACAAATTACATAAATTAATTTCAGCTTTATGCCTACACGTTAGAAATAACTAAACCTGGAGCTGGGAGAGAATGGAGACACTGAACCACAGCCATGGGGAACTCCTGGCACTCCATCACCTCAGAGCTGCTGCTGGAGGAGGAGGAGTCACTTCAGAGGAGGAAGAGATCCCCCCTCTTCCTCTGAGGTGGGATTTGGGGGTGCCAGGGAACACGAGCAAAGTGTTACCGAGGGAGGTGCAGGTGTCAGACCACTGTAAACAGATAAATGCACTTAAAGGCACTGCAGAAAACATGATCAGTAATCAGCAGCATTTAATGTCCCAGGATGCTGTTGGGAGCTCCCACCAGGAATACATCCAAGAAATTAGAAACATGGCAAGTCATTAAATAAAATTCCCGTGTGCTTTACGGAGAGTAAAGCCTTAATGCTGTTACTGTACATGCAGGGCTACAAAATCAGTTTCTTCAAAGAACTTTACAGAAAAAGTCAGAGGCGACTTCAAATCTTGCACAGATCAGCCCAATTCTTCAAGCAGCAGAATTGACTCTGTTTGCAGAAAGGAAAACTCTGCAGCCCAGTGTTTGCAGCTCTCCTGGTCACACACCCCAGTGAGCAGCACTCTCTTGCACTTTTTACCCCTGACTAGTGTGATCTTCACTGAAATAGCACAAAAAAATCAGAATGTTATAAGGGAAGCCACTTCCATCCGTTTCAGTGATCCATAAACTTCCCCCACCCCAAAACCAGAAAGAAACCCCCAAACCAGAAGCTTTTTCCCCATTTGTGCCCCCTGTCGCTCTGCAGATCAGAAAGGATTCCCAGCTATTGCATGTGGCAGGAGGAAGGAGCCCTGCCTGTCTCCCCCTGCAGCTCAGCCCAACCCTAGCCCAGGTCTGGGAGCTCAGGCAGTGGGTGGGGACGAGCTCTGGCACATTCCCCTGATCCCTTTGCCCAGGAGGGCTTCCCAAGCCACCCGCTCCTCGCTGCCTCCAGGGCACCAGCCCCCAGCTGCTGCCAAACCTGGTTCCAAAGTGCACATCCCCAGCCAGAGCCCGGGTGGGGGCCCTGGGGGGAGCTAACTGATGATCCTGCTGATGGCCTGCAGCGAGGGGAACTCCTCATCCTCCATATGCAAAGCTTTGTGGGTGACCACGTCCTGCTGGGTCAGCACCTGCCTGCACGTGGGGCAGATGCAGCAGTCGAGCTCGGCGGGGGAGTCCGTCTGCCAAACGTTCTTTTTGTTCTTTTTGGGTTTGTTGGAGCTTTGCTTCTCCTTGATCCTGAAGTCGTTGTGAGCAGAGAGCAGTTCCTGCTGCTTGGCCGTGTCTGGCAGCAACACCAACAACTCCTTGAAAATCTTCTTGAAGTTTTCCCCCAGCAGCTCCCGGCAGCTTTTGTAATACTGAGCTGCAGAGATCAGCCCCTGCAGGGGGACAAGGAAGGGCAATAGTCAGAGGAACATAAGTATTTATCTATTAAAAATCCCACTGGAATTCAGGCCTCCCAGACATGGAGGCTTTGGGAAATCACTCACCTGCCTGAACTGCCCAGAATGAGTTTTAAATTTATTGAACTTGGACTCGTCGCTCTGAAGAAATTCTTTAATGGATTGTATGAGCTGGATGTTCCTCTGCTGGAAGTTCTCAGGTATCAAGTATGTTCCGTGACAGGATTTTGGCCTGCGTTGGAAAAGACCAGAAGTGACCCTGACCCTGGTTTGTGTCTCACAAAGATGACCCAGGACATAAATCACAAGGCTGTTCTGGTTTACAGCTGCACGTCCTTCCTCCACCCAGCTACACAAAAGCCAGCACGCAGCTGGCTGGTCAGGATAATAAAATATGGGATTTCCATATCAGATTCCAGCTTTACACAAACAGAATGTTTAAAATCCAAGTTTAATGTGGTCCTGACAAGCTGCTCTGTGAGCCAGGTGCGCTCAAAAAGACCTGAGCAAAGACCTCACCCTGAAGAAACCAACAGATAATGCAGGTTCTGTATTAAACTGACACAAAGTTTGCCCTCCCCTTTTCCCAGAAACTCCTCTTTCCGTCCCAGAAGGAACCAGAGAGCAGCTACTGGAAGGATCAGAGCAGTGAAGGTCACCAAGGAGAACAAACCTTGCTGCTGGGACTCCCACAGAATCGATGGGAAGTACAGGAATGTGTTGGAGCTGCAGATTTCCAAATAAATCTAGAACAGACCAAGGTCTGAGCAGCCAAAACGCTGCACAGGCTTGCAGTTCCTCAGACTTGTAACTACACAGGGCTGGTTTATGCAACGCTCCCCAATCCAACTCACAGCACCCTGTGATTCCCAAGGGGAATCCTCCCCGGGCTGGCCCCGCTCAGAGTCACCCCTGCGTGCTGCTGGAAGGCCCTGTGACAGGAGTGAGGTGTCCCCCAGCCCCTGGCAGGCCCTGACTCACTCTTTGAGAGCTGCAGTGACGGGCTCAGAGATGGTGGAGGATGGGATGACAGCGAAGCCCGGGGGGGGTTTGCTGACAGGCACCGACAGGCCCGGAGGCGGAGGAGGGTTCTTCAACAGCACCACGGAGTTAAAGCCTGAGGGAAGCATGGAAGGGGCAGGAATTAGAGCACCCACAGACCCCTGGCTAAAACCCAAACCAGTGCCTGACACACTCTGCAGAAGCACCAAGAAGAGTTTGCAGTGCTGACATCACTGTATCGGAGAAAACCTAAAAAAAAAAAAATCTTCAAGAAGCACTTGAGAGTGGCTGGTGTTCTTCTACAGAGAAAGTGCTTTAATTATTCATTTACTTTCTCAATGGAAAATAATTTTGAAAGCCCACTCCAAGTCACAATGAAAAACACTTCTGCATTATTAAAGTGAACACAAACCATGGGAGGAGGCAGCGGGCCCAGCCTGGCCTCTGCCAGCAGGAGCTGCACAAGCAGCGGGGCCGGCGCCTCCCGACGCCATCCCACTGCCATGAAAACCACTCCAGGTCACGTTTGCTGCTGTCCCTCTGCTTTGACGAGGTCGTGGCTAAAAGCACGGCAAGAAACGTCTGCCAGCACAGGAGGAAGTGGCCAAGGAGGTGAAGTGACAAGCGCCAGCAGGGACAGGACACAGCCAGATTCCCTTTGACCACAGCGGCTTCCAAGGTAGATCTTGGAGCACAACACACGGATGTGTCAGCCCTGAGGACAGGGAAAAACCAGCTCTTCATCCATGAGCCACTCCCAGCGAGCAAACACCTCCAGCTGTGGGGCAGAGGTGATTCCTGGAGGACATTCCAGCCCCCCTGTGACACCCAGGCTGCCTCTACCTCCAGAGCCCAACCTGGCACCTGGTGGCACAACCTCACACGAGAGCCAGAGGAGTTTACACAACACATCCATGTGTCCTCTGGGCTCCCCCCAAGCAAAGCTCAGCAGTGATTCCCCATCCCTGGAAGTGTCCAAGGCCAGGCTGGAACAACCCGGTCTAGTGCCAAGTGTTCCTGCCCACAGCAGGGAGCGGAATGAGGTGATCTTTAAGATCCCTCCCTCCCAAACCATTCCACGCCGCCGCGGCTCACTCCCTGCTCACCTGGCGGCGGGGGCATCCTGGCTGATCCTGAGCTCCCGAGAGCTGGGAAGTCTTCCTGAGGTAAAGGGCATTTGTTAGTCACTGGGGGCTTTTTAAGGCCGGGGGGCTCTTTGGGGGCGGCGCAGCCAGCTGGTTTCTCCGAGTGCCCGTTGAGGACAGCCGTGGCTCTGTCGGGGCCCTGAGCAGCAGGGAACGCCCTGCAGGGCTGCTCTGCCTCCGGGCCCTTCTCTGCAGCCGGCCTGGGGAACGGCCCCTCCTGGGACGGGCGTGGGCACGAAGGGCTCTGCTTCTCAACCCCCAGCTTCTTTTTCTTGCCCACTTTCGTAAAAGTCTGTGAGGTAGAAGCTGCCAGCAAGGACGAGACGTCGAACATGGTCGGGGTGTTGCGGATCTCCTGGGTGGTCAGGCCGCCGCCGCCGTCCTCCTCGTCCGACTCGCAGAGTTTATTGCTCTTCTTGCTTCCTTTGGAGGTGTTCAGGGATGGTTTTTTGGCTGGCTGGTTGATGCAGGGGCTGCTCATGGCTTTGACCACGTTTTTACTGGAACCATTGTTCCATGCAGATGTGATGTGAGTCACTGTCTTGTTGGTGGGCTTCACTTTGGACACCAGGGCTGGGAAATCCTCCTCCTGGAAGGCCGCTCTCCTGGCAGTCGCCGTGTACGTCAGAGACATCCCTGACGAGATGGTGGGAGCTGCAGAGGAGGACAAGCTTGGGAAATCTTCTTCTTTAAGCTTAACCAGTGCTGGCTGGGCAGAGCTGTGGGGAAGGGAGAGGGTTGAAGTTACTGAGGCGGCAGAACCCCAAGGGACAGCACAAACCCACAACTCCCCACTTCTCCTCAGTCACTTAGGGTGGCACAGCAGCAGTTGGACTGGATGATCCTCGTGGGTCCCTTCCAGCTGAGGATATTCTGTGATTCTGTTCCATAATTCTAAGATCAAGCCAGGAGCTGAAGCAACGCCCGATGCTGCTCATACTGGTGAGCGGCACAGAAAGAGCTCCTGGCAGGAGGGGACGGGACAGGGGAAACCTTGGAGGGATCAAACGATCTGGAAAACTATTTTCCCCAGAAATGCAGAACACATCAGTCAGCTTCTAAATGTGCTCTGTCCCTGCTGCAGCCCTGCACAGACTCACCCTTGGAGAGGTCCTGCTGCAGAGCCGATTGCTGGAAAGTCGTCGTGGCTGAGCGCTCCGTTAGCAGCTGCTTCTTTTGGAAGGGGACAGAAAGAGCAAAGACATTGTTTTCGTCCCAAACCCATTCATTCCAGAGCAGGGGCTATCAATGCCCATGACAGCAGCACTACCAAGGCCTATTTTCAGCAGCTGATGATGTCATTAACTGACATTCCAGAAGAACAATTTAAAGCCATGCATCACTATTTCCTTCAATTAACTGTGTTGCCCATTGTGTCACGGCATCCAGGAAATTTGTGATATTTTAAATGAGCAAAACATGGGTAAGGCAGAACTTTCTGAGGGAACCTTCCAGACACTGAGATAGCCTGCAGGACCTGTCCAACACTCACCTGTGACATCATTTGAAGACTTCGGCACACGTTTGGAGCCGAGCACGTCGGGATCCCTCAAATCCTCCTTTCTCCCCCTGCTGCTGCTGCCTTCCTCTTTGTCCTCCACCCTCTTCTTCTCCTCCTGCCGTTTGGCTGCCACAGATGCCCTGACTGCTGCTGCAACATCCCTGTCTTCTTCTTCCCTGCAGGACAGGTCAGAGTCCCTTGGTCAAACAGCAGGGCTTGGGGAGCAGCTGCCTAGCTGCAGCATCGCCTCCGCGGTGCCAGCTCCGGTGACATCCCTGATCTCGTGCTGCCACCTGCTGAGAAGCCCAAACCAGCCCCACCACTCCAATCCACCCCGGCCAGGCGACGTTTCCCCCCCCTGGATTTCCAAGTTCCACGTGTGGGAATAACAATCCAGGCCAGAAGAAACCGGGGTGAACTGGGAGAGACAGCACCACGGATGCAGGGGGCACCTGTCTCTCCCGCTCATTTCCAAACGTATGGAATCATTCCTGGAGGCCACAGGAACCCTTTGAGACGTGGCTGGGCATGAACTCTCAACACATGCACGATCCACATGCGACACCAACAGAGGAGTGTTTTGGGATGGACCTTTTTCCCCAGTGGAATCACCAGTAATGAACCAGCTGCCCGTCCAGTGAGAAAAAGAAGAAAATAAGATGTGCAGGACGTAAAAAGCACTTGGGTCTGGTGTGGATGAAGAGACATAGAAATGCAAAGTTTCATTTCAATACTTAACCCTCTTCCTTTTCCAAAGCACCCAGTCTGGCCACACAGAGATCTGTTAGTTCAATGAAAAGCATGGTCCTTAGAACAGGAATTTCATGATTACCCAGACCAAAAACTCCATTAAACCTGCACAGACTTGTCACTTCCTTCAGAAAATCCTATTTAGAGAAGTCTGCATAAAAACAGCTGCTGGGATTAATTTAGGGTTCCGAGTTTTAACCCACAAGTTGAGGGTTGCATTGTTTGTTCCCTGAGCTGAAACCTCAAAGTAATTCCATGATGACCAAGCAGGAGTCAGGATACAGGCTTGGACTGGAAGCTCCCAGCTAAGAATTCACCATGGAGGCCTCCAAATTTTGTACCGCTTCCTTCCTCCTAATCCAGCAAAATATTGTGAATTGGCAAGCAAAAGCCAAGACTAAATGGGAATAAAACTCCACACAAGGTTGTGCTACTCACCTCTTGTACCTCCAGCTGCCTCTCCTGTTCTGCTGGTTCCCTCGGCTGCTCAACCTGCCCGCCCTCCCTTGCCTGTTGAACCTGTCAACCTCCTCGTAGTCCTCTGCACCAACAACACCTAAGACAGGGGGAAGGGATGATCACTCTCAGTTATTTCTCTAATGCAGGCATCACACTGTGCCTGGGAAATGCAAAAAGACACTGGCACAAATAAATTGTCTTCGTTTCTTTCTGATGACCAAGTCAGCAGTTCTCCTAAAATTACCTGTCCTCGCTGAACTCATAAAAAGGGAAAAAATTCCTACAACAATTCAGGCAGGAAGTGACTGGATATCACCTGCTCCAGCCTTTTACTCAAAGCAAGGCCAGCTCTGAAACTACATCAGAGGGCTTTGTCTGGGCAACTTCTGGTTATCTTTAACTTCTGCAATCTCTCAGGCTGGAGAGGTCTTCTGAAAGCCTGCAACCTCAGGCTGGCGAGGCCTTCTCAGCCTCTACAAGCTCCTGGAGCTGTTCCTTGTCTACCTTCTTTGGGAAGAATTTCCTCGTGGCTACAAAACATTCACCAGGCGCTCTTGGAAACTCTTAGGGAACAAGGGGCACGGAACGGTTTGGGTGGGAGGGACCTTAGAGCAGACCCGTTCCCAGGCAGGAACACCTTGCAGCAGCCCTGGGAGCAGGGCCGGAGCAGCCCGGGCTGTGTCCCCTGCCCTGGCAGGGTGTCCCTGGGCAGGAGCAGCCC
>VYXD01012757.1:1208-24432 GCA_013397195.1 Hylia prasina
AGCTCGGCCCGGCCCGGCGCAGCGACCCGCGGTGTCGGGCAGGGCCCCTCGGGCCCGGCCGTGACAGCGGCCCGAGAGAGTCGGAGAGCCCCGCCTGAGGGTGGCAGCGGGTTTGTCCTTCTCCCGCTCGCCCGCGGTGCTGGTTCCCACATTCCCTAACAGATGCGCTGGCTGCCACCCTGCCTTCCCACCTCGTCTGCCGCCACCCCCCGAGTGTCCTTGGCGACACCGAGGAGCGCTAATCTCTGTTTACGCTGTGGCGTTATCTGATTCACGATCTGGAAATTGCTTCCCTACTACTAAGTTTGGGAAGGCAGGAGAGGTGGGGAAGGCTTCTCGCCCAGCTCCTGCAGTGGGCTGCAGCACGCTCCGTGTCCCAGAGCTCTCCGTTCCCGCTGTTGCCACATCATCAGCCCCTCTGACATCCCACGAAAAGACCGTAAGGGGTCCGAGGGTGTTCTGAGCAGCAGATGGCAAAGGCTGCCTACAGCCTGCCTGTACGCTGTTCATTTTTCATTTAAACATCCCCCCCCATTTGTAAGAATTTTTGTAGAAATTAATTTTTTTACACACTTAAAAACTGAAAACATCAAATGAAATCACGGTAGTTAAGGCTTAGGTTAAGTATTGCACATGGTCGAGCAAAAGTCTTTGATTATGCCTTCTGAAGACACTTGAGAAGAGACGTTGTGTTTGCTCTTTCTAGCATTGAGTGGCAGTTCTTAAGTCCTTGGATACGCTTGTCCTGCTCAAGGATTCCTGTTTCCCTTGAAAATTATCAAATATTTCTTTTGAATTTTGTGTTTTTCAGACACATGTAGATCAGTCATCCATTCATTTCTACTCTTTCATATTCAGAAAATATTATGTTTATTAAAAAAACCCAAACCTGTAGTTTTGTACATGTGTTTTAGATCTCAGCCTTGCTTGCATGTGCTCTGAACTGCAAACAGACAGAACTTTGTCCTGTGGCCAATATTTTTATTAATCATATTTGCCCAGTGTTTGAATGTATGAGGCTTGGCTCCATGAAAGCAAAGAGGCAATAGACTATCAGATTGCACTTATCTTGGAGCCTTGCTCTAGGTCACGTTTCTTTTCTGACTGATGTCGTGGTTCTGTTGGATATATGGCTATATATGATATTGAGGAGATCATAGTGAAAAAGACATTCTGTATGTTTCAAAACTTTAACTAAAATAACTACAAAAAAAACTACCTTTCAAAGCGTTCTGTTATCAGTGTGCCAATAACTTGTTAGACTTGCTAGTCTTAGAAGAAACAATACTTACTAAATTAATTTCCTGGCAATAGCAATGCCTTATTTTCACTTTTGTAATTGCAAAATTAAATTATTTTCATACGTTAACGTGCTCAACAATTGAACAATAGCTATTAAGGTAAATTGATTGCCTTCTGCAAATGTAGGCATTGCTGTGTGAATGCTGAACTTTTGTCATCCAGCTGTAAATCTTTGGTTTTGAACTTAGTGGCAGATAAATGAGTAAGTGAGAAAGTTTTTAGTGAAGGAATAAGGCTGAAAGATCAACACAGACATCATCTGAATACGAGGTTTTTGCAACTGAGGCTTCAAAACACTGTATTGGACAGGTGGTTAAGAAGTTCCTCAAATTTTGGTTTGAGAGTTGTACTTAAACATCATTTTTTTGTTGATTAACTAGATATTTAAAGTACTTTCTTGTGTTTGCATTTTGTTTTGGTAGGCTCAGGTTTATTAGTTGCAGCTCAAGATGCTACAGAAGATGAGGAAGCTGTGGAAGATACTATAGTAGAAGATGAAGACGATGAAGCTGAAGTTGAAGAAGATGAACCAACAGACTTGGTAATTGTACATGATTGTTATTTCAAAAGTATGAATTAGACCAGACGTGCTTGAAGCTGGATAACATAAATAACTGAATTTACTTACCTTTTTTTTCAGGTAGCTATTTCCATATATCTGATTAAGCTTGTGTTCAGTTTGAAGTGTCAGTAGGATTTATCTTTCCTTTCTGAATTTCCAGTTGAAAAACCACATGGGGACAACCTGGTTTCTGACTGTCAAAAGGCTACAAACAAAACCAAATCACCAACTGAGAGAACCACATTCTCATAGGAGTCCACTGTAGCCCTTTTCTATCTGAAGCTGTACCTCAGTAAACTGACTAGAATATTGGGAGATACTTCATTCTGGCTTCTTTGATATTGATTTCTAAGGGACAGCAGGGTCTTGGTTCTTAGTTAAGCTCAGAATGAATTCTGAAACCCTTGTTAAAAAAAAAAAGTACAGCTAACTAAATTTACAACACAAGTTCAAAAAATTACCCAAAAAATCACAAACAGAAAAGTTAAATGTTTTACATATTTTTGTGATCTGTTTATAGCAGTTGAGTCTTAGGCTTGCTAGACACTTAGTATGCTTAGAGTCGTGCAAAATTTTCTCAAATCTCTGGTGTACATTAAGGATATTTGGGACATCAGTAGTAGAAGACGTGTAATAAAAATGCAGATTTGGTAAAGTGCTACTTGATTCTATGAGATTTTATTGCTGTTGTTGAGTCAGTGAGCTTACGGATGAGCAGCTTTGCTAAGCTGTAGAAGGTATACTGTGTCAGTACTGCCAGAATATGATTAAAGAACCTTTGGGATGTAATTTCCTTTTAATAAATGGTCTATGACTCAGGTACAAAACATGGTGCTTTTTAGGCAGTTTCTTTTATTTGTCACTGAAATAAAAGATACGTTTTTTTGTGGTGTCTTGAAATCAAGATGCTACATGCTGGGCTCTGATTCCCTGGTTCATGGTATGTGTATGACTGATCCAGTAGGATCTCCACTGCTTCAGGAGGTTGTGTAGCAATTAGCTGAGACTGTTCAGTACTGGGTCAGCCTTGTCTTTGTTTGGTGGGGACAGTGATGATCCCCTTGTGGAAAATAAGCCCTTAATGCTTGCATTTGTCAAATTAAAAAGTGAATCATCACAAGGTGAACTTGAACAAGTGAGTCCATGGATTTACGTAGTTCTAATAGCCTAGCCATTTCCAGGCATACATAACACTTAACTAATTAAAGTTGAATAGAAAACTGCCATAAACACTCCCTGTAGTGAAAGTAACTCGTTTGTTTTATGGCTGTCTTTATTTTGGAAATGCTTGTTTTCTAAGTAGAAATAGCTTAGATGTGAACACTCAACATTTAGATTCTGTTCTTTTCCTTCCACCCCCAAACAAGCCTTACTGATGCTTTTTGATTCTAAACCCTTCAATAGAGCTAAATGTAGTTCAGATTAGTCACTGTGTCAGATGTAAAAAGTAGAAAGATAAATGCTGAAAGGGATGCTCATCACATCTAGAGAGAGAACAGACTATGTGTTAATCCTGCAAGAGCAGGATTTGGTGCAAATACTTGCCACTGTTGCTTGCTTTGACACATGGGATTCTCATGAACCAAGCATGGTTTTTGCTTCACTGTTCATTATAGGATTTTTCAAAAAAGTCTCTTGTCTTAGACAGAAGAAAAAGAGGAAGAAGACTTGTCAGGAGAACCTAAAGCCTCACCTAGTGCTGATACAACCATCTTATTTGTGAAAGGTGAAGGTAAGAGTCCTTTGCTAATCTGCCATTCTCTTTACTGTTACTTAGACTACAAAAAACTACTACATGGCTTTTTGCCTAAAACCACAGAGTCTGTTCTAGATCTTCTAGATCTCTGTTTAGAATTGGCTGTGTGTGGTGCAGGAGGCTTCTAATGGCTGAATATTTTTGTGTGTTTCAGACTTTCCAGCGAACAACATTGTAAAATTTCTGGTGGGCTTCACCAATAAGGGCACAGAGGATTTCATTGTCGAGTCTCTTGATGCTTCTTTCCGGTACCCTCAAGACTACCAGTTTTACATTCAGAACTTCACAGCTCTCTCTCTGAACACAGTAGTTCCACCACAGAGACAAGCCACGTTTGAGTACTCCTTCATCCCTGCTGAGCCTATGGGTGGTCGTCCCTTTGGTCTGGTTATCAATCTCAACTACAGAGATGCAAATGTAAGCATGATGCTCTAATTCATTTGAACCTTTCTAGTTCATCTGGAGGTGTCAGGAAGGAACTACTTAGTCAAGTACCTCTCCAGAAAGTGAATGCCTCTGTAGTATTTAAGCAAATCAGTAAATACATAAGCATAGCAAGTCACTGCCTACAGTGCACTTAAAGTTATTTTGGCAGTGGAAGCTGGAGTGCCTTAGAACTGTAGGAGGCAAGAAAACATCTGTGCTTTTATGTGTTGAGTGAAACTAGCACAGCTTAAAACCTTAAGACAGTCTTGTGCAGGAGTTGCTGCTTTCTAGAACTTCTCCAAGAACATAGAAGAAGGTGAAGGTTTGTGTATGTGTTGAAGAAATGAATTTAAGATGTTATGTGCAAACTTTGTTCTAGGGCAATGTTTTTCAAGATGCTGTCTTCAATCAAACTGTTACAATTATTGAGAAAGAAGATGGGCTGGATGGAGAAACGTAAGGAGACTGGAGATCCAGGTTTAACTGGTGCACTGGTAGAACAGGTTATTTGTGGTACCAGTGAAAATAGTTCTTGTATTGTCATTTTATTGAGTGTTAGGTCTTCTGTGTTTTGTTTATGATGTAGCAGCATTTGACGGGCTGAAAATAAAAACTTTTCCCAAAATTAAGATATCTAGTGGGGATCTTCAGGACTGGTACTGTGTCAGTGATAAGTTTACAGATGTGCTTTAGCTCAGAGGGCTTAAGCCTGGAATAGGACCCGATGTTACACAGCTACATAGCAATTCAAAGCTCTTAAACTTCTCTTATGCTACTGTGCTTTTTCCTAAGAATTAAAAAATGCAGAGAGTCTGTAGTATCGGGCTTTGGGTCCTGCAGTCAGGACTGCAGTACCTTTCTTCTGGAGCACTGCAGATTAAATCTAAGATTATATAAATCAAAAGATGTATTTGGAGTACCAAACAGCACAGCAAAGAATGACTGAGTTCCTCTAACCCCTGTCTGTAGTAGCTATCTTTCAGGAGTGATGTTTTTCAGAGACTTAGGTAGATCTGACACAACAAATATCTTTCAAGCATATGCTGTGCTAAAATGCTTTTAAATATTGTAGCACTGGAATGGAATTTTAAGTGAAGCTGTGTGTTAAAAGTTAATCTTCATAAGTACTTGTAGACAATGCTGAATATGCCTGCCACAGGTAGAAATTGCCTCTTGAGCAAACTTCCTTTTAGAAAAGGTCATCCAGAAGAAATACATTATTTGTATTTCTCAAATACAATGGTATAAATTAACAGCTGGTCATGTGAAAATGTGTGATACTGAAAAAGGAGCTCTCAAAACAATTCAAATACTAGAATCAGTTTGTGTGAATGTCCTGTGAACAGATAATTGCCCTATAACAGGTATTTCAATTAAGTATCTTCTTTAGTTCAACTCCATAATTTCCTTTATCATAAGTGAGAGTTCACCTGTTCAGCTTGGAGTAAGTTCTTTACTTGTAAATCTTTAATCCCCAAATCAATTTTAGCTGTACCTTAGGTTTACTCTTGCTAAGTATCAACAGATACTTCAGATAAAATTCTTCAAAACAAACTGGAATGCACAGATTAAGGAAATAGATTTTGTAGGTAGAGTTCTAGCTGTGGAACATGGAGAAAGATAAGCAAGCGCTTTCAGAGCTCTGTTGCACATTAATAGTGTCCTAGCAGTACTTGCTTTGCAATAGCATGCCAAAAGCATAGGAGACTTTTAAGGGTTTTATAAGTGATTAAAGCTGTCACATACCTAAATACTGCTTGTGACCCAATATCTTGAAACTTAATGAGAGTGCAAAAGTATTCTAGAAGTTACTAAATTTCAATACTTATTTATTATAACATTTTTCTAATTTATACAGCATTTTTCAAATGTTCTGTTGTTCAGAATTAAACTAATGGTTACAGTTTCTAAAATGCAAGTCAGAATAATTACATGATAGTTGTTAGAGCTTAGTTTCAGATTCCTTGGGTATTTTCCCCACTTGACCCCTGCAGAAGTTCTTGGGAAAGATTAAGTGGATATGTGCCCAAAGCTAGGCCTAATTTCAATGCCTCTTCATAAACTGTCTTCAAAACTTGACATTTTTAGTTAATGGTTTCTTAAACTGTTTTTTAAAGGATCTTCATGTACATGTTTCTCGCTGGACTTGGTCTGCTGGTCATTGTTGGCCTACATCAGTTACTAGAGTCTAGGAAGGTGAGTAGCATGTTTGTCTGTGTACTTATTAATACAAGACCTTTCTGATGTTAAAAGAAAGCAATTCAGTCATTGCTTCTGGCATATGATGGTAAAGGTAGAAGATTTATTTTTAGGACCTTAGAAATTACTGGGAAACTAGAGCGTTCCTAAAAATTGTTCCTAATGGAAGATACTCTGATTGCAGAGCTTCTGCCCTTTGGGTCCACACTGAAGTGGTAGAATTGGAATACCTTCTAATCACTGGATGTCTGTGTCTGCTGATTGAGTACTTACTGGGTATTTTCCACATGCTCTCTATTTCTGCCTGTTAGTTTAATCCGGGTCAGACTTCAGGGGAAAACAGCTGTCAGCCCTTTATTTAGTTCTTAGCAAAGCTTTGTCATAACGTTGATTATTTTGCAAGGTCAGGTCACATGTGAGAATGTTGTGCTAATCAGAGAAAGCAAAATGAAACTTATCACAAAGTTTGACTAGTCTTGGTGCCTTTATGTGGGGTAAGTGTTGTAAGGTGTTAGAAGTGGTAATACAAAGCTTAGGGGAATAAATTGCTAATGGCAAAGACAGCTGTGTACATTGACTAGTCTTAAGTTTGTACCTTGGTAAAATAACTGTAAGGCACTAAATGTAGCATCTTTAGTAATTCCTAATACTTGTGTATAAGTCTTACTTAAAAGAAAAATCTCTCTTCTTTCTCTAATTTTCAGAGGAAAAGACCGGTACAGAAAGTAGAGATGGGAACATCGAATCAGAATGATGTTGATATGAGCTGGATTCCCCAAGAAACTTTAAATCAAATAAGTAAGTAGTCTGCCATTCACAAACTAGGCCATAACAAACTTAACTTGTTGAAATAATTGCAGTTGAGTAAGTAGCTGATACCAGTTTCTTAGAAGACCATATATCTTCTAGGGAATAACAAATTGTCTCAGGCACTGTGCTTAAGGGATTGGATTATTACTTTAGCAGCCTATAGAACAAACTTCATTGGTTGATAAAAGAATGATTATTGGTGACTTGTACAATTTGTTCTGTAGACTGTTTTTCAACAGTGTAAGATCTCTACCCAAAACCTGGATTACAAACTCTGAGCTGTCATCTCAGAGTTTCTGTAAGTTGTTTGGAAGTTTACCTATAGACCAAAATCTTAAGTAAGCATTGGAAGTGTGTTTTAACTAAAGCCACACTAATACTTGTTATTGATGTCCTTCACAAAGCCAAAAGTTCCACTTGATACCTGAAATGCCAGCACTAAACCCAATATCTGATTTCTTTAGGCTGTGGATATTTCTAACTTCTCTTTCTTCTCTCTTGCTTTCCCATGGCTTCAGTGCAGAGTAGAAGAGGTGAGGCAGACTCTTGTGAGCTGCAGTGAAAAGTGCTAAATGTGTTGTCCATGTAATTAATTAGGCATGGGTAGAAGTACAGCTTCCTGCATGCTGTGACTGGTGTAGCATGAGCCGTGAAAGATGCAGAACAGATGCATGCTATGGCATGCATTTTATATACTTCTAAATTTATGTTTTCATGTATTTTGTGGATATATTTCTGGTTATATTGTAGAAATATAGTTTCAGTAGAATATGACTGAAGTATTGTTATCTTCTCTCATGGTTCCCAGAATTCTTTTTCTAAAAGGCAGGCATTTATCTTGCCTTCCCCACTTACCTTGGCGTATCAGGCTGATAAACTCCTGTCATCAGTAGCAGTCACTGGTGTGAGGTGAGAAAGCCTCAGTGAAGTGCATCCTTAAGGAGATGCAAAGGGTTTGAAAACCCTTTGCAGGAACTACCTTTACTTGGCAAAGGCTGCTGTTTTGATCAAAAAATAAGTATATACTGAGCCTCATTTGGTGCAGAAGGGCTAGAGGCCTTAGCTGTGATAGGAAATTGTGTCAGGAGTTGATGACTTTGTGCTTTTTTAATTCCTTTACCCTTTTTAAGAGTACTTACACAACATAAGTATAAAGCCTAGTGCTTTACTAGTGAAGATAAAAGCTTTCTTGTACACTTTCTTCTGTGAGACACTAGAATAGTAAAAAAATCCAAAAGGAATTTGAAAAGCATCAATCTAGCAAGAAAAACTGAAGGTCTGAATGCTACTTTTTGCTAAAGAGCAAACTGACTTTAAAAGGGTTCAAATTCTGGTAATGTTTGGGCCCTTCCACCATCCTTTTCTTAAGCCAAAAAGGTATTCATATCTTAATAGCTGACATTTAGGAAAAACTAATGGTTAAGTTGTTCTTATTTGTGGTTTTCTCAGCTCCAGGTTAGTTTCAATTAAAACTCTATGCTAGAATTCCTTGAAATATATGACCTTCAAGACCTCAGATATTCTTGGCTTTTTTGTTATTGACACTTCATACTGTGCTGATTGGCCTGTAAGGATGTGATGGCTGCTCCTTGTGTTTGCACATGCTCTAAACAGGGAGGTTGTTCTGTTTAAGAAAATTAGTCGCTAGATGCACTTAGCAATCCCTTCAGCACTTTATGCAGAGTATCGAGGCTTCTCTGCAATAATAGAATGGTTTGGTTTGGAAGGGGCCTTAAAGATCATCCAGTCAAATTTAGATGCTTCCTGGAAAAGTGTGGTTTTCCACAACAAAGACACTTTTCTTCTGCTGTTAGTTGTATGAATGTGGAAATATTACATGCAAGACATAGCTGTCTAAAGAAGAGTCAATCCTGTATTCTTCAGGCATGTAAACTCAAGGCAGTGGTCATTGAAATAATTCATTTAACTTTCTAAAAGTGTAGTTACTGAACATGAAAACTTTCTAAGCAGCAGAGAGCCTGCAGTTTCACATTGGAATGGCATAGGGTTTTGGGTTTGGGTTTTTTTGCATTGTAGTAACTGACAAATAGAACAAACCTTACCCTGTTGTTGCATGTGACAGAATGGAAATGTGTTTTGTTACCTTCTGTTTAGGGTGATGGTAGTTCAAAAGCCTTAACAAGTTGTTTGAACTGGCTTCTCTGGGATGGTGCATTGCACTGGAAGGGCAGCTTGTCTTGTGTTTGGAGGAGAAAAATACATGCTCATGTAACAATTGCAATTGATGCAACTGTCTCTTTTTTCTTTTTAATCTAGATAAAGCTTCACCGAGGAGGTTGCCCTACAAGAGGGCACAGAAGAGACCAGTGGGCTCTGATGAGTAATGTTAACTAGTGCAACAGTTGAACCTTTGCTAATTCTGCCTGTTTGGTTTTTTTGGATTGGAGTAGTGCAGAGAACCCATATCACCATAAGGAAAATACTGCTAAACATTTGGACTGAACAGATTAACTGAATGGTGTTAATATTACTGAAAATGCACTTCTCTTTTAATTTTTTTTTAATTGTGGGGGTGGGGGGGTTGGTAGCCGTTAAGATTTGTGCCTGCGTGTGTAAGCGGTTGGTCTTAACAGAAACATGTTACCTGAAATGTGCCTTTAGAGTTCTTTGTAATGCTGGCTTGTCATCTGTACATTGTCATTGAAGGATTTTTCTCCTTTCCCTAATCTGAATGTCTGGTGACTTTAATCTGTCTTGATTGTATCATATCTGTATCAGAACCTGAATGCATTGTTCTTATTCAGCAAGTAATGTTACTCTTTGCAAGGTGCGCACACTGAAGTTTGTGTGTGTGGTCCTGTCTCAGTGGCCAGGCACTGATCATCTCAACTTCTGCATAGTTTTCATTCTAAAGGCACAATTGGGTATAGCTGCTTGTAGTGGTAGATATTTTGCTGCTGTTTTGATCTGGGCATGCAGTAACCTAAAAATCTGAACTTAGCTGCACAGATTCTAGGAAGACTCTTGCACGGCAGCAGAACTTGTGAAGCATGGAATTTGTGTGCTGAATTGGTATTACTACATAAATTTCTTTTTTATACCCAATTTGTTAAATGGTTAGTTATTGAATTGTGCCAGCATCTTAGGTATTCAGATTATAGTGGTAGTTCTGCAATGTTTACTCAAGAAACTGTTGAATAAGCCAGAACAACTTTCCAGTGAGTTCTTGGTTCTCTCTCCTAAGAACTAGAATGTCATATATATCAAAATGCCAATTTATTGTTTTTAAAGCTTTACAAGGATTTGCTGTACACACTTGAAACTGGATTTGAAAAACAGTTGGCTTCAAATAATTCTTTTTATTGGCAAACTATTTAATTCACCCTTTACAGTTTTTAAATCTGAGACATCTTCACACTGGTCAGTACATTGGTTGGAGGTTTTTTTCACTTTGTCCTTCTTAACCAGTAACACACATGCGTATTCATAACTAGCTGCATGTTGGTTCAGTAGTCAAGCAGAAAAAAATCGAAGTCAAGTATAGAGAATCAAAACAAGGTTTCCTTTTGTGGCTTACATGATTACCAGGTATTGAGGTATTGATCTACATCCACTGTGTTCAGGAAGTAACTGACCAGGAAAAGAGCCAATATGCAGAACATTGGTTTGCTTGGACAAGGCTTGAACTGTGTGCACCTCTCTTCCTCGGTCTGAATGCATCTGAAAGCTTGTTGAATTCAGGAAGAGGCATAGATTTGAGGCCTCTGTCTTCTTCCCTTTTCTGATCACCACCTGTGAAAATGCCCTTTTAGTTTCACACTTGGTCTGAAGGGACTGAACTTCTGAGCCGATAAACGCCAAGTGATCCTTCCAAGTCCTGCCACAGTGTGTTTGAAGCATCTAGGCTCTGAACCTACCTGTGCTGGCACTGTTTTGTTACACTCTTTGCCAGAATGAACTGTGAAGATGTCCTTGACTCATACTGCTATGGAAGAGATGCTTTGTTCAACTTCCTGAAGATACAGCTAGTCCAGGCAGAATATTTTTCTCAGTTAAGGTTGCTTAATTGTCAGTCAGATCATTTAGGAAACAGTTGAATGCTGCCCTCATAAGAGATATCTCCACTCAAATTGTGTGGAACAGCTTTATTTGCCTTTAGTGATACAATCTGACTGGTTCTGCGGTAGATTTGCAGGCTTGTATTCCAGCTTGCATTGATTCAACAGTGTTTATGGATTAAATGCTTCCTGTGCTAAAGCCCCATAGTGATTGCAGCACTTGATGCACTGAACTTGGAAGTTCCCTCTCTTGGATTATGTCTCCAACCTAGCATCAAGAGGGTTTTTTTTTCACCTTGTATTAGGTCATCTTGAGCTGTATACTCTTAATTATTCCCAAGATTTAAAGGTACTCTTTGAGGGGGTGGTGATGATACAGCACTATGCCAGGAAAAAAGACAAAGGATCAGAACAGAGGATATTAATTGGTAATATCTGAGTTTTATTTGTACAAATAAGAAGTATTTGAAGGCTGAGCTCTCTTCTCTGCTCTCAGTGGCTGAATTCCAAATGCTTAAGTTCCAAGCATGAAAGAAGAGAGGAGACAGCTTGCACTGGAACCAGTAGTGGGAAAGTCCAGGTGTACCAAGGCTGTCTTTCTGATGATACAACTTGGCATTCCCTATAGATGGTTCATAGTGACTTTCTTAGCCAGAAGCAGTTCATAAGAGCAGGGGCCAGTAGACCAGTGCTGCTCATGATGAATGTCAGAACATTTTTTAATTACTTGTTTCTCATGAATTTGCTGTAGTTGAAATTTAGCAGTAACATTCCAGCGTGTAGTGGGTAACTGAGCTTTGGTATCTCTAGTATTATTTCTAGTGAATAAGCCAGTCTATGACACTCAGTTTTCTTAAATTGGGGGTGTATAGCTGTTGCTTTGAAACTTTTATTTTGGTACTTGAATTTTCTACTCAATTTTTAAACAAGGATTGCTTAGTGTCACAGGTATGTTGCTGGATATCAATATTATTATCAGCTGAGTAGGGTGTAGTTTTGCCACTTAAAAGATGAGACAGCAGCAATTCTGTCTGTCTGTGCCTCTCATTTCCATTTGGCAGCACAAGCATCTGTATAGTTCAGCATTCTTACCAGTTCTCAGCCAGCTTATTACACTGCCACACAGCTGCTCTGGGGGGTTCTGGAGGGAGTGACAACTATGGAAGATGTGGGCTACGGTTTCTTTATTAGTAAAAGACATTAAAATGGTTTTAGAGGACAAGTTAACTATTTGCTTGGAGTGAAGGACCTCTGTGAATTCTCTTCTCACAGCATCTTAACTTACTCAAAAAATTGTGGAGGCCTAACAATTCTACACTTGGGGTAGGAGAAACAGCTTTAGACTTCAAATCTACAGAGGCAGCAAAGCAATAATTTAGACTACTCTTGAACTGCATGTGACACCTGTAGCCCTCTGTATGCTGTCTGTTTTCTGGCAGCAGTTCATTTTTTTTCCCCCAGTATCTTTCAATCAGAAAGAAGAGTGGCTGCTGTCAGACTAAAGGACAGAGGTTCATTCTCCACATACAGGATTATTAAATTGTAGCTTGTGAAGCTGTATGGAGCAGACTAGAGATGGCAGTGTTTTGGCTTGTTCTAAAACATTTATGCTGAACATCTTCCTTAGCTTGGAAAAGGTGTAATCAAAAGTATCATTTACTGGTTATTCCTAGAATGCAGGGTGCTAAATGTTGCAGGTGAGAGCTCTGAATCCGGGGAAGTCAAATACTAAAGTAGGCTGGTTGTCCTGTTTTTCAGTGTGCTTGATGTACTGAGCAGTAGAGAGTCTGTTCTCTTTTCTTCTCCAAAGGAAGGACAGTACCTACCTCATAGGAGTGACATAAGGGCTGTTTCAAGAGTGTTCTGAAGTTTTTTGAGACTTGCACAATACACTTCCATGGAGATAGATAGTAAGACACAGCACTAGTGTAGATGGTTGGCAACTGTACACATAGATCCATACTGTACTAATTTAATCCCCTCACTGACCAGAACTTAGCAGCTTTACACTTTGACATTTCTAAAATATGCAGAGGAGTTGCAGTTAACATACAGAGGAGAGCAAAGCCAGAAAGATCTCTTAGTTTCTGCAAAAGTTTATAGGTTGGCTAAGTAGCATTCTCCTGACATTTTTCCATTTTTCTCTAAAATTGCCCAGGGATTTTTTCTAATCAGTTGATACAGATGATTGTTTATGTAGCTACAATCAACAGTCAATTTAAGAATGACTGATTGTTTTGGATGATTAAGTTCAGGTGATGTACTGCAACTGAAGTGTTAAATTATCATTTAATTTCTTACCTGCTGACTTGCATTTATAAATGAGATCAGATCTCTTGAAAACAGCTGCAGGTTTTTTGTAAAGTATATCTGATTTTTTTTTTCTTAGCATTGTGTAGCTTTTTTTTTTTTTTAATAAAGCATGAGTATGGCACCAAAAAAAGGCCTTTTCCTTGATAAGCAATCGGTAGCAAATATGCAAAGTGTGAAAACATGCCATTCTTAAAAATCTGCCTTTCTGCATGTGTAATTGGAATGGAAATAATATTGAGTAAATACTCTGTGATGTTTCAGACAACAGGCTGATAATTAAGATTAGAATTCTTTTAAGGGAGGGCCCTGGGAAAATGTTCAGTAAATTCCTGAATCCTGATGGGTTAAATGTGAGCCATAATGCCCTACCTTTCTTGAAAGAATAACCTTTTGTTAAACCATAGGCAGTGTAAAAAGGATCTGTTAAGATGCTTAAAGGTTGCTGAAGCACAAGGCCAAATCCTTAGAGTTTTTACATGCATGCTCTTGTGTGACCAAGCAAACACTCATATTCCATGCAATAACTCTGAAAATAGCAGTTCCAGCAGGTGTTCTGCATCCAAACAGAAGAAGGTAAGACTTGTTGGTCAAAAAAAGCCAACAAAAAACAAGACAAAAAAGGCTTAAAAATAAAGGATGCTGGGACTTCTGTATTTGTGATCTATATCTGTGGGTAAAAGAGGGAAAAATTAAAAACAGATGTGTTGATGTATTTTTAAGTTCCAGAATACATAAAAATGACTCTAGAATTTGAATCCTGCCTCATCTTTGAATGAAAAGATCAAGATAGATTGCAATAGCTGGCTTGGAAAGAACAGATACCAAGACCAAGATGAAGTCTTAAAAATCTTCCTGGCGGTCTTTTCTGTCCCCTCATGTAAATAGTCTTGGCTATAAATTTTATATTATCCACGATGCAGTAAAATTTCAGCATCACAACATTCCAGTCCCTTAGCTGGTAAGGCAAAGCTGAAATTTAACTTGACTTTCCTTATCACTCTCAATCTGTTCAGCCTTCGTGGAGATCATAACTGAGTTTTCCCTGTGCTACTTAAATTCATATGAGTCTGTCACTTGAGAGCTCTTTCCCACAGCAAATAGAACACTTGGAGTTGGTGCACTTGCTCTCACAATGGTCTGAAGGGATTTTCAAGAGGACCACAGTCTGTGTTCTAGTAAAGGAGGCTCAGTCCTGCCCTGCAGAGCCTGGATGGAACTACACTGTATTTTCCACAGAGACGAGGCTGCAGTGGGAGTGTGTGATTTAAGAGCATTAACCCCAGAGATAAAGTACAGTACTAGGTTCACTACATGGAAATTATTACAGCCAGCAATTCCCAGATCTGCCACCTGAGGGATCTCCCAAGCCTGTGACAGCTGCCTCTCATAACAAAGAGCTTTAGCCCCTTCTCAAAGAGCAGCATCTAAAGGGAGGGGTCAGAGCACATGTGTCTGCCTTTCTAAATCACTCTGTGCTATATCTTGGCCTCTGAAGTAAGTCTGAGCACTGCACTTTTTTGTGCTGTTCAGATAATAATTGACAAATGTGAAGCTTGAACTCAGAAAAGCTGTAAATGCTGGTGTCTGGTATTTGCCACCAAAAAATTTCAGGGCTGTGGCCACCTACAGGATCAGCCAAAGGAATTGCAGAGGTAGAGCTTGTAGTGACACACTGACTCTGTCACCTGCTGTTTGGCCCCACAGCCAGTTTTCCTTAGAAGTTAAATTTGATCTTTTAACCCCATGTGCACCTTGAGCACATTCAGACACAGATAGGTTCCCATTCAGCTTTTCCATGCAAGCTGAACCAGAGTGCCCAGACTGTTGAGAACACTGAAGGAACTAGCTTGGCAGAGCCTGGATCCACAGCCCTGCAGAAGCAAGCAGTGGACTTGATCCCAGTCTCAGCTGGCAAGTTTTCCACCAATACGTTTTCAAGAGTGAAAGAAATGAACAAACACCCTGTTTTTTCCAAGAGGAGTCTACACAGCAAGGAGGGCAGTTAAAATACCCTGTTGCAGGTTTCCACTGGAAAGGAAAAGCTGGAATTTAAATAGCATCTGATGACTGTTGAGCACGGTATGGCAAACATTGCCACCAAAATAACAGGTTATATTTAGAAGCAGGTTCAAATACCCTGAAACACTTGATTTGGAAGTGTGTCATATTTTCCTTAGAGCCAGTATTTAAGGCTTGGTTAATGCTTGGTTGTTTGTAATAGTGGTTCATTCATAGAGCGTGGAATTACTTCTTACAGCTGGAAATTACATTTTGCCCAACTAATCCTAACTTGTTGCTGCTATAAAGCAAGTTGGAAACCAGGAAGCATATCTCACCCTTAGGCACCCACAGGAAAGAAAAAAAAATGAAGCAGGATTTTGTATGTATTTTAGAAAATACACTGCTCAGGGACCATCCAACATTGCAGTGGCCTGGCAGATTGCAGTTCTGCAGCATTCCCTCACCACCACCCCAGCTAAAGGTACACCAGGGGTGAAGTATGAGGCATCAGTCACAGTCATGCAGCCAGAACAATCACTCAGTAGTTTTTCTTTGTGCTCATGCAGGGCAAGACATTCCCTTAAGGTCCTCCTGAGGCTGAACTCCTGCTCCCATGCAAAGCATCTCACTGGGTGTCATTTACTGTGGCTTTAGTGAGCTGCAGGACTCCTTGTGGTTACTACTTTCCTTTCTCTGGCAATCCCCAGGGAACATCATCCCCAGAATTCAGTGGAGCCAGATGTCACGGATGCATTGCAGAGGGAATAAGTACAGGCCACCAAGGTGACAAACTGCAAAGCATCCCCCAGCTGCAGTTCAGTAAACCTGAAGGAACTGGTGGAGAAGCTGCTATCGCTTTTAATTAAGTATTATTCAAATTAGGTACCTTAATTTTTAAGCAGGTGTTTTGCAGGTGCTAAAGAGACTCATATGGTTCAGAAAAAGTTAAAAACTGCCGAAGAGGTGCATTCACAAAAAGTAATAACCAAATGCATTAAAGGCAGCATGTGGCTCTGCGTCCTGTTCCAAAATGTATTACTATGGGGTGCCTGGGTTGCTCACTTCTCCAGACCCCTCCCTTTCCCTCACCTACAGCCCAGGCTCATTTTCTAGCTAGTTCTGGCTCTTGGGTAGCTGTGCTAGGCAGCCTCTGTGGTTTCAACTCCAACATATTGGCAGAGAATGATGTAGACACAAGATCAAAGATCAGACTCACTGTGTTAAGCAGACTTCACCAACTGCTGTGTGTATGCAGGCAGGTTGATAGTTTGATTTTCTCTGGCTGTGGAGTATTGTGGACCTGATGCATGTAACCTTGGAGGCTGTAAAGCTTCAGTCACAGGCATCTTGAAGTCAGCAGATTTAATGGTGTTAAATGCCCTGCCACCAAGAAGGGACTTTTCTGGCAAAGTGCAAATCTAGGCATGCTGGATCCTGTTCAGCAGCAGTGGGACGTGGGAGGACATGCCCATGTGCTGCCTCCTCCCCAGCCGCTGCCCGGGAGCCCCGAGTAGGGCTGTGCTTTGGTAGAATTAAACAGCAATGGCAAAGGTTACAGCCAGGTTTTGCCCGTCACTTTCCCCTTCCCAAGCACAGGTCATGCAGTAAAGCTTGAGCTGCAAAAACTTGGGAGGAATATTGGTCAAAGCCAGCCTGCATCTCACAGCTAGCACTGCCATCACCCCAAATAAAGTACAGATACTTCTTTTGGGTGCAGATTCGTTGGAAGTCAGATGCTGCTCATTGAAAACAAGAAATCTAGGCTGTCATTCTCTGCAGGATCAGGTAATAGATGGCAGGAAAGGCTAACACACCAATTGCTTTTGTTACCCAAATACAACTCCATGTCTGAGGGCAGGGGCCCATGGTCCTGTGTGCACACGTTCACAGGAGTGTTTATTTCTGCTGTTCCTCATAGCCCAGTGCCTGGGTCAGGCCCTGTCGTGGAGCCACCGACCCCTGTGGCTGACATTCTGTCCCACCCTTGGCACATTTGTATGAGCAGCAGGGCTAAAAATTACTGACGGAAAGTCAGCCCACAGTGGCGCTGGCCTTCACCGCATTAACCTCTGCCTCAGAGATTGTGAAAACAGATCAGGCCTTTCATGATGAAAAGCCTTTTCTCCAGCAGATCTCCCTTATTTACTGCCTCCCATTAACTGATGTTCATAAACTGCTTCACAACCCTCTGCTGAAAGGCTCTAGAGAAGTTCAAGTGCTTTCACAACAGTGTATTCCAAACACCCATCGTCCAGAGTTTCCTCATACACTCCTGGCAGTTTTCCCTGCCAAACAAGAGACAGATCTGGCACAGGAGGAATAAACAAGCACAGCAAAGGAGAAAGCTATTTTCAGTTCCTGCTAGTTGGAGGATTGCTACAACATTTTCTACTGCATTACGCAGTGAGGTTGGGTGAGCCAGAAAAGTCTTCCCACTTATTACTGTTTAATATATGAAAAACTCCTGCTTCCTTTTTGTGAGGATTTTTTATTATTCTGAGAGGGGTCTTGAGAAATGAAACTAGGCAATACTAGAATTTTTGAAAAGCCTCAACAAATGCTTCTCAACTCCATCTAGTTTCACTACTACAGGGTGGTTTCAGACACATCTTGAAATGAAGGCATCAGAGCCCTGGCAATACCCTGCAGGTTTACATCTCCCCAGAGAGTTCAATCAAGCTTGTAATGTGTCAGGCAGCCCATTAACACTAGCACATGTGTGCAGGTTACATGTCACTTACCTGAGGTGACACCTGCATACAACAACAGCAAGGTAAATGTTCCTGTATCTTTTGGGCATCCATTCTCTGCAGTGACCTGCCAGCAGTCTGTGTCTTCACTGCTGCCTTTGACTGGGCCACCTGCCCTCTGCCTCTCCACCCTTTTTCTCCCAGGTACTGACTCCTTTTTTAAAGAAAGATACTTCTGGAAAAACAGCCTCATAAACGTCTTTTTACAATACAGAACTCGATGTTGCTTACCTTCACCTCTCCCCTTGCTTTAAACAGGCCCAGGTGATGCCACTGATGAAGCCTGGCAGCCCACAGGGCTGGTGCTCTTGCAGCTTCTGCACCTTTTGTAGGGGTGCAGCTGGTGACAAATCCTAAAACCACCAAATAATTCTGTCCCAGACACTCCTCCCTGTGCTAATCTCCCCCTGCCCTTTCCCCTCCCCTCCAGTTCTCTAATAGTTCCCAAGAAATACATGCACACCACTGGACAAGTGAGTCCCTAACTTGTCATAGGGCCAAAGGCACACACCATCTGTGTCTGACACCACCTCATCCTGTGGGAAAAACATCTTGGGCTTACTTAGCATAGATCATGCTTTCAGGACTGGTGAGAAGAGTTTAAATCACCTAAAAATGCACTCCCTGAAACGGCATTGCAAAAACAATCCTCAGCTGAGGGGACAAGGAAGGACACCATAGAGGCTGTGTTGAGAAAGGTCAAGAGGTCTGAATTTGCTGGGTGCAAGACCCTACACCTGCAGGAGATGCTTTAGGCTCTAGCAGGGGCTCATGAACAAACCACAATTCCTGTTAATGTTCTTCAAAACCAGAGGAACAGACTGTGACCATACATACCCTCAGTAGAGCTGTTGGCTCAGGAACCCCAGCTGTGCTGTAACTCCTCTGATTTTTGGGTTGTTTCCAGTGTTTCTAATCCTGTGATGCAGCATGGCACTAATTGCCCAAGACTAGGGAAATCCTCTAATCCACCAGCAAATCTGCAGGTACCAGCAGTTACCAGCTTCCAGATAGGGACAACAGTGTGCTCCTGGATGTTTGTTTCCCCTGTTCCCTGAGTGCATGAGAGGACATGGAGCAAGGAGGGCAGCTCCAGTGTGAGGCTGGTGTCCAAACCCAGGAACTCCAGAGCACACCCAGATCCATCAGGATCACTGCAGTGATGTGGTGCTCCCAACCTGCAGAGCACACAGATCCATCATGTCCCCAGCTCAGACACAACCCAGCCTAGGATGCAGATACGTATGCATATCATGCCATCCCACCAACAGTTAGACCTTTCCTCATACACACTCTTCCTCCTTCCCAACCTCAGACCATTTTTCATGGAACATTCAGCTGCTACCTGACATGGAGGAGGTTTTCAAAATCTAAGTCAATTCCTTTGTTTCCAAACAGGTTGGAGCCCAAATCTCAGCATCTCCCTCACTGCTCCTTTGGCTGTTGCAGTGTGGGTGCAGCCTCTCCCCTGCACAGTAATTACTGCCAAGGAAGGGGATGAAAGGTGGAAGTACTTCAATGCAGCTCCTCCTCAGGTGCAGGGCCCAGCTGACCCATGAAGATGCTTGTGCCTTGTAAAGGTTTTACTCACTTCCCTCCCTGATGCTGGCTACTCCAGTACTCAGGTTTTGGGAAATGCTGGCATGGCTCCTTTTCCCACAGTTCAGCAGTTAAGAAATGTTCCAACTGAACAATCCATTGCATTTCTCCATCTTTTTTTTTTTTTTTTTTTTTTTTTTTTTTTTTTTTTTTGCATTCTCAGCGTGGATGATGAAAATGGTGCCTGACATACAGAAAGTGCTGGTTATTCTGTGCTGGGGTCTTGAGTCTCCCTTTTGCTGATAACCCTAAACATCAAGGTTTACAAAAGTGACATTTTCAATCCCATCATAACTACAGAAATGCTGAAGGAAAATGGCATGTATAATTCCCCACACTGGAGACTTGTGAAGAAGGAAAGGTTTCAAGTAAACTTTTGCCCCTTGCTGCCTTTGCTAGTTGAATTGTGACTCATTTTGTTGGAGAAAGCTTTTTTCCCAACAGGACAGGCCAAAACACTGTTGAGTGTCAATAGCAAATCTCACTTTCTGAAGATCTGGTTGTAGGTGTACAGCCCTCCCATCTTGCAAATGCTGGCTACTTTGAGACAGCTGCATAATGAAAAGGAAGTAACTTCCTTTCTCTTTACTTGTTTGCATTTCAGTATCAGCAAAAATGCAGAAGACACTCCAACCAGGCTCCACATTCTTTCAGTTTTCACCCAGTCCTGCTATCTCCTGCCCATCCCCACAGCTTCACAACCCACACTTCAGAAATAAAACCACTTTCCTGGTGCCCCTCGCTGCCAAGGCATCCCTGTGGTGACAGAGGATTTGGGTCTTCCCCCAACTTTAATGCTCTGGGCGAGCATGTGGCCTCCACACCTGAAGCTCTGCTCTGAGAGATCCACAGCAGTGCCTCACAGAGGGGCTGTGCCACTCCCCTGTCCATGTCAGGAATTAAGCTCAGTTTCACCCTTGCCAAGGTGGGAAAAAAAGCTTTAGGGAATGAGGCAAGGAAGCAGCAAGTTGGAGGAGGCACACAGAGACACCAGCATCACCACCTGCTCACCTGCTAACCTGCTGCTCCAGGCCAGCTCCAGCTATTGTTGCCATGGGTGTTAGTATGGGAAGGAGTGGAGGCAGGAAGAGGGAAAGGGAAATGCCAGCAAGGAGTGAAGTTCAGCTGGCCTGCAAGGCGTTACCCTGTCAAAGGCAAGAAGAGCAGGGGAATTCCCAGCTCAGCTATAGTCACTGTCAAGTTGAGGTAGAAGGAGAAAAGGACTAGGCACAGCCATTATACCCTTCCATGACCAAGAACCAAGTGCTGTCTAAATCATCTGTTTCATAAGTTATTAGTCACCATCACTTCCTAGCCACATAAACTCATCTCATTTGATTTTGCACCTCCTGACAGGTCCCCGGGCCACTTGGACACGAGCTTCCCATCGGTCTCACGAGAGGAGAGGCGATTCAGGTCAGTGCAGGGGAGAGGGAAAATCACTTTCTGCAGGTTTCCTCCCTCAGAAATGATGTTTCCACCCCATGAGCTCACCCAGAGAGCCTTCAGAGCCCCACTTCATCAGATATCCTGTTTGGGGCTGAGCTGGCTGGTTGACTGTTTCTGTTTTAACCTGTCCCTCTCTGGGGGTGAGTGACCGAGGTCCTCCAGCAGACAAAGTGCTCTGAGGAATTTTGACCTCCATCAGGAAGGTGCAGGAGGCCTGAGGGAGGAAAGCAGCAGCACTTCATACCCCAAGTCTGTCTCTCATTCTGAACCTGGTTCACTTCTTTGCCAGAAAGCACCACCGCAGCAGGACTTAGGAAGATGTGGATGCTTCAGCTTCACTGCAATTCCCTGGCCTCCAGAGCTGGATACACAACTCAGACGATTCTTTGGCTCACTGTCCTGTGAAATGGTTTTATTTATAGGAAGGCATATAAAATGCAGCTAAGGCAGCTCTGACAAGCTAAAACAAAGGATTTGTCTCTTTTTTTGACACATGCACGTGGCTTTTGAATACATCCTGAAGAGTTTGCGGCCATAAACATTTATGCAAGAAGAAAACTATGGCGGCAGAAACCTACTTAATTTCTTAAAAAGTGACTGGTACACTACATGCCGAGAGGATGCTGACCTGTGTGACCACGGGCCTACCATTAAATAAAAAAGAGAATCCTGACCCTGCCTATGCAGAAAAATCAGCACTTTCCTGCTGTCTTCGGCTGCTGCATTGAGGAACTGCAGCAATTCAAAGGGGCTTGGCTACCAGAAAACGGTGGTCAAAATGAACAAGAGTTTTCAGAGTGCTGCAATCATACCCAGCTCAAACTCAGATCAACCCGAGGAAGAGAAACAGTGATCCACTGGCACAGATAAACTCCGGCTTGCACGTCATCCTCCAGCAGAGCCAAGTCTGAGAAAGTCGCCACAAACCCACAAGAAGAGCCACACCCATTTCATAACCTATAATTTTTAAATATAACATTTTATTGCTTAGATGGTTTGATACAGAACAAGTTTTACTTTTTATTTTGAATTTGGAAGTACTGTACAACTGAAAAAAAAGAGGAATAAAAGTACCAAAACAATGTGTGATTCTCTGTTCATGTGGCATAAACCAGTCTTGTACACAATTCGTAGCAGCAGTTTAAGTTCCCTTTAGAAAAATATGAATTCTACACATTTATTACTGTTTCCTGCATGGGATGAAATCACTAGGATTAAAACTTCCTTCGTGGAGAGAGAAGAGAGAGGAAGGAGACACACAGAGGAAAGAGAAGATGAATCATTCTGAAAATGGAATCAGACTGTCACATAGCCCCCTAAAGTTATTTCACAACAGCCTCAAACAAGGTTCTCTCTTTTTTTTTCTTTTTCCTTTATTTTTTTTGCGCTTTCACAGTCAAGTGCTTAATGTAGTGATTGAATTATCTCCATGTTAAGTCCATTGCAACTCAGGCAAAAGAATTTTAGAAGATCTTTTTTTTGTTTTCTTTTTGTTTTGTTTTTGTTTTTTTTGTTTTTTGTAAAAGCCCTGAGAGAGGAAAAAAAATAAAAAGATTCAAACGAAAATCGTATAGAGACAAATTAGCTGAACATGCAAACTAAAGCCTAAGATTCACCCATAGTTTAAACACATTATAAATTTCACAGTTTAATATTGGGGGAGGAAGGGAAACAAAAAAACCCCAACAACAGCAACAGTTCTCAGTCAAACTCAACTAATAAAAATGTCAATAAAATGTGGCAAGACCTTATACTCTACTAGGATATAGATAAAGGCTAAATAAAGCTTTAAATCAATAGTGATTATTGCTAGCAGATGTCCCGGCAGGCTGCTGGGAATTAATTACTTGCTACATTGTTCTGCAGCATATAGTTTAGTAATGGCTTCTCCCCCACAGTATTGCGCAGTTTAGTGTGGAGAGCTGCAAAAAAAAAAAACAAAACCAAAACAAAACAACAAAACAACAACCCCAAAATAAACAAACAAAAAAATTACAAAAACCAAAAAATACCCCAAATAATAATAATAATAATTATT
>VYXD01012757.1:24517-80085 GCA_013397195.1 Hylia prasina
CTGGGTCCGAAGCCCACTTCCTCCATGTCTGGTGAGAGCAGGAAAAGCGATTCTGCGGTAGGAAGGAGGGAGGGTCACAGTGCGGGCTGGGCTGGGGGCTGCAGTGGTGGAATAGCACAGTGAGGCTCCGGCAATGCTATTATGGCTCTGTCTGTCCCAGAGGTCATGACTGAAGGACAATTGACAAACAACAATAACGACAATGACAAGGACAACAAAAATGCTGGGCACTCCTAAAAATGCGCAGCTACAGTAGGATACATTTCATTTAACCCCTTCAATATTGGCCACTGGAGCATCACCTGTTGCCGGCAACAGGAGCCATACGGAGAAATTCCACCTGCCAGCATTAAAGGGGTTAAATTACTGATATGAAATTTAGACACACACCTCAAGTCTTCAAGCATCAACCCCAAAATCTCAGGAAGAATTTATTTCTTTTTTTTTTTTTTGGTTTTCTTTTTTTTGTTTCTTTTTTTGTTTTGTTTTAAACTTATTTTATTTATTTTTAAAATGTCGTATATCTGTAGTTTTATTACCAGTAGTATTTTCTTGCTCTTAGAACACGACAGAAGCAAGACGAGGCTAAAGGCTCGCATTTCTCTCTTGCTTTCCACTGGAAGACGGGATAACTTTGCTCTGTGAGTGCCGCAGGCTGTCACCGAGGCGGCGGCAGCAAGGTCGGTCACGGCGGCACCGGCGGCGCCCCTCTCACGCACCGGGGCTGCGGCACCCCGCACCCGCGCCCGCTCACGTGTGCCCCCGCGCCGGGGACACCGCGCTGGCCTCCGCGGGACGCTCCGCTCGGAGGAAGGGGGTNATATACTGAAGCAAATCAAACATATGTAACAGCGGGTGCATAATTTCCATAGGTTACGTTGCTATGTAACTCTTCTCTGTATACACGCTCAGTCCGTGACGGCCAGAAAAACCCCTAGGATTTAAAAGACCACTTCTAATGCTAAAAAGTGGAAACAAATATGAGGTTGAAATTCATTTGTGTTTCCTGCTTTTGGCTTGAACCACTTTGAACACCTTCAACTGCCACGTTGTTCAGGCCTGGAACAGGTTTAATGCTCCACCATGTGGCAAATGCAAGAACATCTACTGAGAAAAAAAAAAAAAAAAACAACAATAAATCAACATCTCCTCTGCATCTCCTCTGACTATTTCATATGAAATTCACATCATTTTTCTTCCAGTTATTGGCTATGGTATTCAAGGGCCTCCCACCCCACTGCCCCATTTCCAGCTCAGAGAACAAACACGGCGACTATCACAGATATACAAGAACAAGCTCACACACCAATACAAAAGGTAACATTAATGCTTAAATGAAAAAGGGTCCTCTCCAAATAATTCTTTAAAATATTAAAATCATTTTTGAAAAAATCTATAATACCAAAAGATCTAATAAAGTAGTAAGGCACTCAAATCAGTATATACTGTAGTCTCTTGCATTATTATACTGAAAGGCATATGGCACCACGTCCAGTCTGCCATTCTCTCCCCGTAGCGGTAAGGTCACTCTTCCAAAACCAGACTCCAGAAACCTTGCTCTGCTGGCTTCAGTTTGACTGCTGAGACGGGTCCAACCTCCTAGCAAGTCATTCCACCCCCAAGAGCTGAGGCGCACTGTCTGCAGAGGCCAGGATGTGATTCATGGGAGACGGCGCGTTGTGCATCTCCAGCAAGTCATGGATGAAGCCCGAAGGCCTCTCGCGCTCGGAGCTGCCCCGCGGTTCCTGGTCTTTTGCCATCTGTTTCTGCACATCCTTGGTGGGCTCGGCGAGACAGGCACCGCTCCTCTCCTCTCCACAGGGGGAGTCCATGACCAGGCTGGCCAGGGGCTCGCTCTGGCTCCCCACCAGGGACGAATGGCTACTGATGCCCCCCGCGGAGTCGCACTCGCTTTCGGAGATGGGGTTGGCGCCGCTGTGGCTGGACTCATTCTCACTGTCTTCTCCACACCTCGACTGTGTCTCCTCCTTGTCGCTCTCCTTCCCATGGTTTCGGGCAGTTTTGACTTTCTGGTGGATGCGCTGGTGACGGACCAGGCTGTGCTTCAGAGTGAAGGTCCGTTCGCAGGTTTGACACTTGTAAGGTCTCTCACCTGGAAGAGAATTACAACACAAAGTCAGCCATGAGGTCACACACGCACCTCCCTCTTGCTTCAAGCAGTGTAAAACACTCTGCACTTTGGAAATTCAGTACCTACATTGAACATCACATTTATGGAGATTTTTTGCTTCTGTACTAGCAAACTAGCTGATGGAGTGCGAGCAGGAATACAGATAAATGCCTATGGCACAAATGGAGCATCAAAACTAAGTGTCTACAAGCTTGGCAAGGCCCTGCACTAAGGAGGGAGGAAGACCGTAAGCATCAGGTGCTCAGTAGCATCCTGCCTAATTTAGTCTTCAACTTTTCTGGAAAAAGTTTACAGTTGATCTCTGGAACTCGAAGGCCTTTAAGAAACCAGCCCACCACGTGGGCTCCCTGCTGCAGGTCAGCCCCCGACACATGTGGAGAGAGAGAATACTTTCCTAAGCAGGAACTCATTGGAAGACAAAGCAACCACAGCCCCACACACGAAATTCCCCCAAGATATGAACCATTGCACTCTGCCCCAAGGTGCTCTCTGCCCTGAAGAACCAAAGGTCCCACCCCAACCTGTCCTCCCTTTCCAACTGTGCCTTTTAAAGTCTTTTCAGTGCTGCAATTCCATCAAGAGACTGTCTTGTGCCAATGAACATCAGAATGAGACACGTGGTAGGCAGGCAGAGGTTTCTTGCATAATTCACTGTGTCCCAAACGTTCCTCTTCTGAGTAAACAAATCCCCAAACCTTACAGGTATCTTTAAAAAACCTCATACATTAAAACTGACGTATAAGGAATGTGCAACCTGACAGTATTTTGTCAATATAGTTGAACAAGTGGGAAGGAGACAAGGAGAAGAGTCAATCCAAAGCATTGGTGCAAAATCCTCAGTTGAAAATACATTGATCTGACAGGGGGGGTAGGTCATAGTTACATTTATGAATTTGAAGAAAGCACTGTGCCAGGTTCCTATTCCACACCTATTCTGTGCAAAATCAGCCTTCAAGTGTCAAATAAGAAACAAACATACTGATAAAGCCCACAATAACCCAGCATGCAATGAAAACAAAACAGAGAATGGAAATGTCCATGGGCACACATTGTTTGGGGGTAAAGCTCAGTACTTTAGGTATCAGCATTTCCCTGAAGCTTCTGCACTTGTATGAAAATAAGCACTAGAATGGGACCTGTCCCATTTCACTTGTGGCTCAATGGCAGAAGAAAACAGGTCAGTTTTGCACTCAGTAGGTGAGTATTTATGATTTAGAAGGGTTGAAGTCTAGTTCAGGCGTTACTCTTTGGTGTCACGGTCAATTACAGCACAAATATTTTGTTAATGGCAAAGATCTTGTCTTCAGCAGAGAGAACCTTCAAAAGACACAAAATGTCAAAATGCACCAGTTTTCCCACGTCAGAGCAGCTTGCTTGCAGGTAAAATACATAATTAATAAGCATGAATTATTAATTCACCTTTGAGCTGGTTCATGGCTTCATCTCATTTGCAAGGCACTGATGCAACCTGTCTATCACATAGAGCAATCCCACTGCCCAGTCAAGTCACTGGGTGTTTCACTACCTGTGTTCCACCTTCCCTGCCCAAGTGCCCACTGGATCTCTGCCTTCTACCCAAGCAGCAGGTTACACATCACCAGTATGTTACTCATATTAGGCTCAGATCATCAGACAAAATCAGACTCTTTCTCTTTCTAAACTTTGACTCAGAGGTGAAGTCTCATGATACCCTGAAAATTTCTCCACTGCTGGTCAAAATATTGGGAAGAAATAGTAAAACCACACACACGTGGTAGGAAGGGAGTCAGAAGCTGCCCAGGGATGTCCACACTTGCCCTCGCCTCTGAACTCTGCAAGCTGTCATGGGGAAAACCAGTTTGGGAGTTGAAAATAAGGCAGTGGCTGCAATTCTTGCTGCCCCCATAGGTTTTGTATACAGCATGGGGGACTGGGGCAGAGAAGACACCTTGCGGATACCTTTAGGACTACAAGCAGTGTCTCCAACCTCAAGTGCCAGCAGCAATTGTGCACCTCCACTGCACCTCAGTCTGCTGGGACACCTCATGGTCTGTTCTGCCCTCAAGCCTCCTCTTACCTGTATGAGACCGCATATGTCGCGTCAGATCTTGCAGAGACCAGAAACGTTTGTTGCACACAGTACAGACTTTCTTTCTTTTGTCTGCTTTTGCAGTACTCTTAGCCCCATCAGTCTTTGGTTTGTCATCACTGCTCTTCTCAGTGGACTTTCTCTCTGTGCCTTCCCCCTCAGAGATGCTTTCGCTCTCTTCATTCTCCTTTCCTGTTGCCTCAAAGTCCACAGGAGACTCCACTACCTTCAAGTCCAGCGGAGACTCTTCCTGCTCAAGACCAGAGTCCTGCATCGAGGGAGCTCCTGCATCATCCTGAATGCTTTTGCTTTCATCCTCACTGCTCCTTTCATCCTTTCTGTCCTCACGAATGTGGGCCTTTTTGTGACGGCTAAGAGTGCCAGCAAACTTGAAGGTTTTGCCACAAATGTCACAGGCATGTTTCCTTTCAGTCTGAGAACTGCTGCCTGCACACTGGTCACTCTCTGCCAGCTTGAAGTCCATTAATTTGCTGGCAAAATTGAGGTCAAGACTTTTGTTACTTACAGAATCTTCCTCAGGGCCCTCTTCATATCCATCCACTTTTTCTTCAGCATCCTCTTCTGCCAGAAGGGAGTCAGCCTTCTGCTCCTCCTTGGGGCCGCACTCACTCTCTGGTAGCTCTGTCTTTTCCTCTGACTGCTCCTTCCCGCCGTAGCTCAGGTTCAGGACTTTATTTCCTGTAGCTAATGTCTCTGCATCTGCCTGGCTCTCTGCAAGGAAACAGAGAAACTTTCAGTGGGACGCTCCCTGATGATTCCCTACTACCAGCAGTGAGCCTGCACATGAACTCAGGAGCATTGCTTTTGATCAAGCATCCCAGCATCTGTTTCTCCTGTCTGTAACCTAGGCCAGTAACTTACAGCTGAAAAGAGATCAAAACACCACAAAACCCAATTAACAAGATGATACAAACTCTTTCACAAAATGCTTTCTTTTCCACAACAGGCTCACTATCTTAGCAGCTTCTTGAAATAATTTTTAATATAATCACTTTTAACCAGAGAATGTAACATGCTGAGACACCAAGGAAGAGCTGAGGTCACTACCACAAATAGACCATTCCAGAGACACATGGATGTATTACTAATAAACTTGTGTATGAAAAACATGAACACAGATTGAAATCATATACAACCCACATATTTATCAAACTAATTTTTGTGTAGCAGGAAATGTTCTTCCAAGGAAATAGAAAGGCCTCAAGCAACTACCTGTTACTACTAAATTTGAATAGTTAGTGCAGACAGTAACAAAGAAGTTGGCTTAACAAGTTGGGTATACACCATGAAAGCACAAGATATGGAAGCCTGCCCATACCTGAGACTGATATGCCACTTGAAATCAAAATATAAAGCCATGGGACAGAAACAGGCCTTGCTGTTTCACAGTTAACCCACAAGAAGACAAAAATTACCTAAGATGTGGTCCTTAATGCTGTCCTTTGCTTACTCACCTGTGTGCAGCATTAATGTTGCTGAAGACGTAACATATGTCCAAAAAACTGAAACAGGTAAGGTGCTTAAGTAGAACAGAAGGCTGGAGCTGCACTCCTTCCAAGCTCTACACAAATAGTGTATTTGTAAATAGAAAATAAGCTCGTCTGGCTCTGGAGGCCAAAGCTGCTGCTGATGCACACCATGAAACTGCATCCCCAGTGCCACTTCCCAGGAATTGTTCCAGGACGTGAACTTTACAAGTTGTGCTTTCTGAAAGCTGAAACCTTCCTTTAAGTCCTCCACCCCACCTCCTTCTTACTGACAGCAAGCAGCAAAGGGAGCCCACAACCCACCCGGCATTTCAACATTCATCTAAAGGAATGATGGCTGCTGAGTAACTACAGGGATTTAGAAACTCTAGAAGAGCAGTGCAAGTTCTCTGTTTGACACAGTACAACATGTGCTGGTCTCCAAACTGCCTAGTTTTGCTATCACAGGCTTTTTTTTTTCCTAAGCAAGGAGTAAAAACAGAAGCTAAGAACGTGGTTCTCAGGCACTTTTAAGTTTGAATGTAGTCTTGCAACATGATTTGTACTGGCCTCATCTCCTCTCACTAGTGATAATAAATGGCCATTAAACAAACGTCAAAATGTAGCAGTGTTTCTGGTGATAGCGAACTTAATAGTGCACAATTCATGATACACCTTTTCTTGGGGGAGTGTAAGGGGCAGAAGTGACCTATTGCAAAAAGTAATCTCACCTTTTAATCAAAACAGATCTGTTTACACAGACAGTGGATTACACAAAGTTCATTGCTCATCTAATTATCTGCCCGTTAAAACACGTAGGCAAGCCCTAATCGTGTGTAAGGCTACAGAATGTGAAGATGGGGATGTCTGGAAGTAGATGTGAGCTGCCCTGTCTCCTCCCCTGCAAGATCAGGAAATGCTTCCCTGATGGGATGTGTGTTAGGCCAAAGAAAGGCTGCCAGCACAGCACAGAGGGGGTTCATTAGGGAGAGGGGCAGGAAACCATGTGAGCTCTGTTAGGATGGAGATGAGTGAAGAGCACAAGGAAAACAAGATGGGAAAAAGCTCCCCTTAATCGTACCCAGAGAGATGTTCTGTAACTCTTTATTGACCAAACATCAAGCAGTGGATGCAGACGGAGTTTATTCCTGGTTTTTCAACATGAAACATCAGAAGCAAAGTGAGTGAGGAGAATATCCATGGGTGGCACTCAAGGTAAGAGCAAGCCAAAACCAGTATGTCTTAAAACTCTCAGTACACGAGTCCCAACTTTGACATTCAATGTCATATATCATTCACCATTTTCCAATTTTTCTGTAACTTTTTCTTCTTCTGCTTCTAGTGTTTTTAAAAATATATTATTTTTCTTACAGTATTCTGCATTCATGGAATTGTACTTGAACTCTATCTTCTTCTTTCCTCTCTGTGCCCTGGGCCTCTTCGCATGCACTGTTCTTGCATGCGTGGCCTGCAACTACATTTTCTGGTGCACAAGAGAAAACACTTCAAGTGATAGGTGGTCCACAGGCAAGTGATGTACTGGCACAGGCAAACAGATGAGGCTGACATTAAGAAAAACAAACTCTTAAGTTTAAACAGTGTGCCTTCACCAAGGGCAAAGCCCACTCCAGACCCTGGGAACACAAATGTACACAGGCCTTCTCATCTGAAGCTCCTCTGGGCCCGGTGCCCCTGAAGGAACATTCAAAACTCAGGCAGTGACATAGCCAGGGATATGCTGACACGTGTACTTGCTTGGGGCAGTGCTCTTCCTCCTCACCTGCACAAACCAGACCTGCCCTTTTCCTTGGCAAGAAGAAGTTTCACAGGCCCCTTAGGGAACTTCATGCATGTACTTCATGTAAAGCAGCAGTTCCTGACTAACTGAGCTGCTCTGTGGTTATCTCCAACCTATGCAGTTGGCTCTACAGCTGGTGAAAAAAGTGATCTGCTTTGCACAAATCCTAGTTATCTAGGGACAGCTGAGAATCAGCCCAGTTCTGCTTCTGATGAACTGGAATAGCAGCAGGGGAGCTGTGAAGGTGTGTGGTAAACACAATGGTTGTGAAGACAATTGTGCCAGTTCCAGTGTAGGACTTCTCCTGCAGTGCAAGGGATGGCTACAAGGGTAGTCTGGCACTGGCAGCTGCTTCATCCACTCCAGCAGAGGTTAGGCCTGGCTGCACTACTGTTTTCTTCCTGCTTACGTGCCCCTTGCAGCAACAGAAACCATGCTGGCCACACAGCTCCAACAGGTTTGTATCTTACACAAGGAGGAGGATTTTGACTGAGCCTTCAAATCTGGGCGAACACCCCTCCAACAAGACTGAGCTCCTCTCAATGGATAATTCCCATCTTGAGAATCTGGCTTATTTATGTTGCAGAGCAGTCACTCAATTCCAGGCAGTGAAAGAAACAGGATGCACAGGAAAGGCCTGCTGTTTCTTTTGCCCCTTTCCCATCTTTCACTTACTAAGGCTGTAAAACGCTTTCTGGTCCATTTCTTATCCCACAGAATTTACACTTGGTGAATCAAGAGGACAAGAGCGGAGAAATCCACTTGTCAAGGCTCCCACCCACTGCCACTTCTTCGGCAACCATGGGAGCAGAATATGTTACCTTGTCATGTGCAACCAGAGTGTGTCACTCCCCCAAAATGAAGAGAAGAAGGTGACACTATCTGAAGGTCTCAATTCTGACACCAGAGTCAAAAAAGATATGCAGGATAAGGGAAAAAGAGGAGAAGAGCAGGGAGGTAAGGACATAGGGAAGAAGGTGACACAAAAGAACCACTGGTAACTTAGCTGCTGCCTCGTCAGTTCCTGGGAAAAAAAGAACTTCTCATGAGACGTATTCATAAGCTAAACCTCAAGGACTCCTCCATCTCAGAATCCAAAAACTTTCCCACTTGCATGAAAGAAACCACTCTATAGACGTAGCCAAAATCATTTTTCCTTCCAACTGTGGAAAGACTGTTTTGCTGAAGTCTATTTACAAATCAAATGGCAGTCTTTGGTCAGCCCCATCAGAAGAATCCACTTCATCTTTTATTGGTGGCAAGAAAGACAAAGAGTATGGAACTGCTTTCCTACATATGTAAACCAAATTATGAAGAGGGACACAGAATGTGAAAAATTTCAGATGAAAAAGCAGATACAGATCAAGGTGGGGAGATTGCTGGCTTGATTCTTTTTACACATGGTTTTAGTTTTTCCTGGAACTATGGTGGAATAGAGAGTAGAGCCTGAGATGCTATGAAGTTAGTAAATAAAACAGGACGTAATGAAAAACATTTTGGTGCTAAAGCAAGTGTTTATTGACAAACATTCCTAACATCCCAAGAGATGAGTTAGAAAACCCATCACATAAATAATCCTCAAAATTGGAGCAAACAGACCACTGGAAATGGATACGGTACAAGCAGTTGGCATTATCAGTCAGATGAACTGATAATTTACTATTTTCCCTACATTAACTGAAATAACCCCAGTGTGTTTTATATTTTACAATCGAAGCAGCCACCACTAGGTGGCAGCAGTTCTAGTAAATTTGGGATTTTTTTGGACCCACACACAGAATGCTGCTCCTATCCACAAACTGGAGAGCATCTTTTAAACCTGCAGTCAACTTGAAAAATTCTGGGTGTTATCTTTCTCCATTTTTTATTGTAAATATTCTAAATTATAAAATACATCACCTGCAAACACTCAAGTTAAATATTTAATCAGCACGCACAGTTGAGAGCTTCAGTTGCATCTCCATGCCTTGACATGAAATGAAAATATTCAAGCTAAAAAAGGACTATTTACAGTAAATGGAACTGAATACATCTGGGGAAAAAGAAAGAAACCATTCTGGGAAAAAACACTGTCTTTAACACAGTGTGATTCCCCAGTACCTTCAACAGAGCAGCTAAAGTCATGAAGGAAAGTTTTCAGGGCTGACTCTGACTGCACCTACCATGGGGGAATCTGCATTGAAGGGACTGGGCGCAAAACCCACACTTTGAGCTTATGATGGAGTGCACAAAGAAAGGCATTTTGATGTAGAGCTGACAATAAAGGCAGCAGGCTCTACCCCAGCTCCTCATTACCTTCATGCAACAGCTCCAGCACTCAGGCCAACCCCAGCAGCAAATAATTCTTGCTTCACCCTGAGCTCTGGCTCTAGAGCAGCTGTTAAACTTCGTCTGACACTGAAAACACGATCTCAAGCCCTTTGTCCTCTAAGAAATACCCACAAATGTAGTTCAGAGGTACAGACAGCTAGAATGGTTTGGAAAAAATCCCCCACTATACCCAGAGCTGATACAATTTCTGGAGGGATCACAGTGTGGCAGAAATGTAGAGCAAAGATGAATTCTGCTAAATGCTAATCAGAAAATTCACTGTTGAATATACTTTGTAAATATTTGTCTAGTTAACACAGAAGTTTGACCTTCTCACATTAGGGGCAAGTCTCTTTACGAAAGGGATCTTTCCTTAGTAAGTTCTCTTTCTCTATTATGCAACAGATAATCCCTTATTCCGTTCCTATCCCAGATCTCTGTCAACTGTATTTTGTTGCAAGAAGGGAGCATTCAGACAGCCCCAAGGAGACAAAGGCAGGACTGCTTTAACATGATGAAAGTGGGCAATTCATTAAGCTGCTCCACATTTTCCTTGTATGCGCCTCTGCCAGGACAGCTCTCCCATCGACTGACTGCTGTGAGCTGGGGGAAATGTCTTCAGTTTGCTTCAGGTGCTTTACACCATTCCCTTCCCCTCCATGTTGCAAGGATATGAGCAAGCCCACCACTTACACAGCCTCCTCTAAACCTCCATCCTGTTTTTATTTTGGTTTAAAACAAGACCAAAAGAAACCCTCTATAAACTTGTTCCCAGTGACACTCTATTGAATCGCACTTCCTGTCTTACACCTCATCCTAAAGCTTTGCTTCATTTATGGCTGACCAAACACCATACAAGCACCTGCCTTCATTCCCTTTCCTACTGGCACAGAGTGAAATTCAGATGACCACTCACTTTCAAGGACGGCCCTCACAAGGACTCTGCATATGAGCCCTAAACATGCTGCTTACCCACCTTTTAAAGCCAGCACCAAGAGAAACCACCTCATTTTAAATTTAGCCACCATTTCAAATTCTTAGTTAACTTCCATGGATTTGGAAATCCCTTTTTCTTGGGCAATACAGGGAGACTGCAAGTCCAAAGCTGTTGAGTGATTCTGAACAGTGATTAACCACCGCTTGGTGAAGCCAGTTATAAATGCTAAGCTGTGCTATAAAGTCCATGTGGTAACTATAACTGTGTCCACTATCGGATCTGGGCTCCCTTCTTGATGCCTAAAGTTGCTATTTGAAGACACAAAGCACTGACAACAAAACCAATTTCAACAGCATCTATCCCAGTGCCTCCCAGAAGATGCTGCCAGGCTCCACACCTCAGCTGCATCAATGTGCTCCTTTAGGGCTGTACTGTCAGCCAGATCCGGGAACTGATCTCATGACTGCCAGTCCCTCCCCTTGCCCTTTTAATTTTTTTGGGCAGCTGGGTCAGCTACAGCTGCAGGGATGAACAGTTGGGAACAGGTTGAGCCAGTACTGCCAATAAGTGCTTTGTGTTATCCAACCATGGCCCAAGGCTCTGTCTGCCGGGGGCAGGTCGAACCACTCTGACCAGCCTGGCGCCTGCTGAGAACCCCACCTACCTTGCACCTAAGTCCTACCCACCCTACGTGCTGCACCAAGTCTGAGTGGCTTTATTAATGCTTGCCTCCTCACACCACTGAACAGCTGAGCTGCTTTAGCACCCCTCTAACTATAAAGAAAGTCTTCAGTCGACTCAAGTAGGACATTTCAGTTTTATTCTGCTGTGAAACTTGTCAGAGGTGAGCACTTTCAGAGTCCTTCCTGCAGACTTTTGTTCTTGGAGGGGATCATGTCATAGCATGAGTCTTCCTCTCTCAGGCTGTGGCCATCTGCTGTCTGCATAGGCAGGATGGGCCCACGTGACACCGCAGATATCCTGCTACAGCCCTCTGAAGTTACAGGCTGTTAACATGGTAACGAAGCAACTCAGTCTCTTCATGATAGGCAAGATCAAATCATGTCATAACAGGTCCCCAGCACAGCAGATTGCAATGCCAGACTAGTACTGAGACCTGTAATACCACATTTGAATCACTGCAAGGCAACCTGCTGTATTAAAAGAAGCAGAAAGGATGAGAGAGGCTGGCAAGACAGCAGACTTTCCCAAACAAACTGGTGCATGGAGATGTAAGAGGAAAATCCTGTGCACACTCTGTGCAATCTGATCAGCAGCTACCCTGAGGTTGAAAGTAATAACTCATTTGTAATTTTAACTACCCTGACACACGGAGCCAACTTCTTGCTGCTTTTAGGTTTGTTACTTCAACAATTCTCCCATGAAACCAACTCAAAGTGACACAAAGTGACGCTGTCTGTACTGGAGGTGTGAGTAACTTAGAGCAACAGCTCCCTTGTGCAAGCAGTTTTCAGGCATGAGACACGTACCACCATCTGCTGAGCTTCCTTCTTGCAAACATCCCATTTGGTCAGCACAGTAAACCCCGAGTGACTGTGCTCACCCTTGGTTTTGTGTCAGCTCCTCCTTTCCAGCTAAATGCCACTCACCTGCTACAACAAGCCCTGCATAATCTGACAGCCAATCTTGTTCACTGTCAGGACAGAGGGGGCAGTACGAGGGCAGGTGAGCTTCAATGCAGATTAACACAAGGTAAAACAATGTAAACCCTGCCTATGTGATGCTGAGTATAGTACTGGCAGGTACAGCCAGGCAGGAGGACTCAAAGCCATCACTGATGTCTCTCCAGGATCACTGGCTTGGCCTGCAGCAGCAGCCAAATTAAAACCAGACTGCATCAGCAGGCTCAGAAAACAACTGAGGAAGGACCTGCAGACAACAGCTCCATAAACAGGTTGTAAAGGGAGTGGGCAGGGATGTGCCCTCAAACACACAACCCTAATGAAGCAGTTGTGGATGCTGATAGAGCTTTAAGAGCAACAGGCCAGAGGAAGTGGCCTTCATGTGCGTGAGCACGTGAGCACTAAAGAGCACATCCTCCTGCTACCGCTGGAGACAGGAGTACCACTGCTCCAACACGGAAAGGCACTTCTCACATTCTTATGCTTTGCTTGTCTGCAGTGTTCAGCCCAACCAAGTACAACTTGGCCTTGAACAGCTGGGAAAAACTGTGTGTGCCATGGTGAGATCCAACATCCTCTTCCTTAGGCTGGAGGACAAGCACATTTCTCCTCAGGCAGCAGCTGGCAACTCCAGGTTTGTGCAAATTCTGCGAAATTTGGTAGAAATGACACCACATTTCTGATAGGGGAAGGGCTTCTGGCCTGATGCAAGATAAAATGCATATTCATAAATCCCTCTTGTGTGTAGTAAGAAACTTCCTTGGTTTTCTTCCTTTTCTGTTACTGTTTGGTGACCAGCCACAATATCCTGACTGCAAGCTCCTCAACAACAGGCTGTCTCTGGAAATGCCTATCACCTATGTGAGTTGGACACAATTTCCATCAAAGCCACAGGGCATCTCTCCACTGACTTCAGTGGAATCAAGGCCCATATATTGAATAAACAATAAATTATTTTCCATTAGGATAAAGTTTTTCATGTCTGTAATTAATTTAAATTACTAGAACAAGAAAGGTACTAAGTACAGGAAAAGTTGAAAGAAAAGCCAGGATCATGCAGTGCAATGAGAAAGGCAATCCTGCAAGACATCTTTATGATGAAGAAAGAGATTGAGAGGATAATTACTTGTAAAAGGAGATCAGCTCCTGTCATACCTTCTACCTCACACCCAAAACCTCTGAAAACACACACACACCGCCCACCCCCTGCCACAACCAGCAGCCTCTTTGATAGAACATTGTGGGTATCTCTCTCACTTCCATCTTCTGAAAGTTGGTTCTGTTCATCTCAACCCACACCAGGGATTCCCCGCATCTCACAGACATCTCAGGAGCTGTTTCTTTCTCTTAATTTTCTTCCAGTGTCAACACAACTTTTTAGATGCATCATGGTTCCACCTTTTTGTAGGCTTTCAAGTCACTCTTTCCTCTTAGATGCCTGCTAATTCAACCATAAATTTATGGCTACAAATATCACTGCTTTTTGCACTTCTATCTGGCTTCATTCACAAAGCAAATACAAAACTTCAAAGTCGAGCAAAAATCCTTTTGCTTCATGATAGCCCAATTCCTTTCCACATTTCTTTTCAAGCATGCAATGACAGGATTAGCTGAGGATTAATTATCTGAAACTCAACCTGCATCTCAGGTCACAATTTTCTCGTATTTTCAGCCTTTAAAATGTTTGTATCAATCAAATATTTGCAATAGAGACCAATACTTGCAATAGATAAAATATTCTTCTTTCCACACAGACGTCCTAGCTGGGGGCCTCAAATTCCACTTACTGTGCAAACTCCAATCCTCCCACACCAAGTTGCAATGTTTTCCAAAAATGTCACCTTTAAAGTTACAAAACCAGAACATTCAAAAAACCAGTTTTCTCTGCCTTCTGTATTTGTCCCTTAAAGGCAACTGCTCTTCTGGTAAAATACACTTACTCACTGGAAGGTAACCTAAAGAGAGATGTGATTTGATTTTTTTATTAAATTTTTCCATATGAATAGTCATGGCCTGTATTAAAATACATCTGTGCCTAAAGATTGACTTGGGACTGACTGCATATTTTGGTTAGCAGCACAGCAGGATCAGCCTAGTCTGGACATTTCATAGTAGCCAATCATTTGGAAGGTGTCTTTTTCAGTATAAACTGTCATTTGAATAATCAAAGCACATATCAGTCCTCAAGGTATCTCCTGCCACTGCTGTCCTAGCAGAAACGCATTATTCACCATGGTAACTACAAATGTTGTGAAGTAAAGATGTTTACAATTTTACTTTGACTTAAATCATAAAAGCAAAGAATATAAATGCCTCCAAGTCCTTTTTTTTGGTGACTTACAACCTCCAATCAGCAGGAAACATTCATGTTCATAGGCTAGGCGTAAGAGTTTTCTGTTTATTTATTCCTTTATTTTGTTTATAGATATTTCCTTGTACGGCTTATTCCTGTTGTAGCAGCAAAACAAAACCAAAAATCCTCCTCTGCTACTAAACCTCGCCTTTTAAAAAATTTAATTTTGGGCCAAGTAAGACCTGCCAGTATCCCTCTGAAAATATTCTCAATTGATTCTCTGCAAACAGATTAGGTTATCTATAACAAACTAATGGTTAAAAACGACCACTACTGCAATTTTATTCTGAACCTAGTCTGATGTGCATCCTTTAAAGGGAGCAAAACCAACCGCATCACCTGCAGTGCACATCTTAGTCACTATTCTGAGAATTTAAAAAGTCAAGATCAGCAGGGAAGAGCAAAAAACAAAAAAGGCAAACTAAGCTGAACACAGAAAAGTAAATTACACGGTAAAGACATCAAGGGAAAGAAAGTATTAAAAGCAAGTGTTTGAGCATGTTCAAACAAAACACGGCTACTGTGTTAGACACTGTATAGAACTAAACCATGCCAAATTCCTAGTGTCCCACTTGTGAGCTCACCATTAAAATAAAAAAAACACTGAGGAAGGTGTATGCTTCTTCATGGAAATGTTTTTGAATTAAAAAAAAAACAAAACAAAACCAAACACACAGTGGTGTTGAGGCAAGGCTAAGCAGGGCAAAAGCTTCCACAAGAGACACTTCTGGTTGCATGAAGGATGTGGGTCACTGGTAGCATGTGAATTTTTGCACTTTCACAAAAGGAAAACATGATCTTGACACCACAGGGAAGGTGGCCTCTGTGTTGAAATTTTATTGAACATGAAAGACACACTTGCAAAAATCTTATGTCTGTATGAATACAGCAGTTCAAAACTCACAATACACAGATGGCACTTAAATGCTTGAAATTATATACCCTTTCCTCATCCTTAGACAACCTTCACGAATTACCTCAATAAGAACTATCCTACAAATGGACACAGAGGAGCTAAGCGCTGCATTTAAGCTCAAACAAGTGCTTTGGCTTTTTTTTTTTTTTTTTTTTTTTTTTTTTTTTTTTTGATAGCAGTGTTACAGTGTCAGCTTGCCTGCTGTGACTGCCTATGGATCACATACCCAACACATGCAGTTTGGAAGCACATCACCAGGACTCTCATCTACTCCATTCACATCAGCCTGTTAGTCCTTTCTCTACCCAGGTCCAGGAGCAGCCAGCAAGCACAGGCAAAATAAAGTTCCCCTCTTCTCTTTACAAAGATTAGCAAATAGATTTTTTTCTTAACTCTTTTTGAAAAACAGAGCTATCTGCCAAGTCACAAGCTACCTGCCTGTGCAATAGGTGGGGACAGGAACACTGTGCTGCACTACAACACTGTAGATTTCGCCACAAGAAAACCGATTTGCCCATCCAGAAGATAAACCCATCAAACTTGTGCATCTACAACAGAGCTGCCAAACTCATTGCATGCCACCAGCACCTGACAGCCACCACAAAAACACAGGACTCGCTCCACCTGAATGCATCCTCGGGCTTGCTTTGGCACCACCTCCCTGGCCTAAATTTCCTCTACCTTCCCAGCTTAGTTTTCCCCCTCTCCTCCAGTAGGCCTCAGGGACACTGCTGCCACATGGGAGCTGCATGAGCATTCTCCCAGTTTAGAGAGAGAACGCTCATGCCATCTGAAGGCAGATGCCCCAAGGCCAGCCAAAGCTTGCTGTGGGGTGATCCTCCAGCAACAAGTCTCTCTCAGCACCAAGATGATGATGAAAAAAGAGCTCAGCACCATCACTGCCAGAGCACACCAACTAGAATGTGATTATTGCCACTGCTGTAGTACCACCAAAAATCCTCTATCTGTGGTGAGGATTTAGCCCTGTTCTGGCCACAGTTGCTTGCTCTCCTTGTGGGGATTGCAGCACAGGCTTTCTAAAACGACAGTGTCTCCTTCCACGCCTGGTGGCCATAAGGGAGACAAGTTTTACCAGTATAATTGATGGCTGAGTGCATTTTCCTGTCTTCATTAAGGGTTTACACCAGTGCTGCTACCTTGGAAGCCTGCCATCAATAAGCAGGTCAAACCTCTTAGTATGGGAAAAGCCTCTCCATTGTCTTCTGTCTCATGAAAAGTTCTTCAGTAACTATGTCTTTTTTTTGGAGACCAGGGTGTTGGAAAACAATTGAGATATGAGTAAAGAGCTCTCCTTCACCACAAAGTAAACTGCATGCTTAATCAGATGAAATAATTTGGTCTCTGTGGACCAGAAAACAATAGTCTCAGTGTTGCACTGATACCTTGCAAGTTATGTCCTCGTGTCACCCAAAGCACACTGTAATAGGGTCTGCTCCACAGCTCAGATTCCCTTTAAACCTCTTAGCTAACCTCTTTTACCTCTTCAGGTTTCCCTCTTTAGCACAGACATGAAACAGTCATTTCAGGAAACCTCATTTTCTTGAAAAAAAGAAAAAAGAAAAAAGAAGAAAGAAAAAAGAAAGCTAACTTTTATAAGGCTACACTCAAATCCCCTATGTTTCTTATAAAAATCCCTAACTTTTATTCTTTATGCCAGGAGCTGAGATGCAAAATGAAGTAAATAATATCAACAACTGTGACTGACTTAAAAGGGCACAACAGCAAGTATAGCTTTGTCTTCTCCCTCTAGAGCAGGATGAGAATCTACTAATTACTTTATTACAGTGTGGGTGGAAGAATGAGGGAACTTCAAATCAGCACAGCGTTCAATGCAGTATTTCCTTTATAGTGAAGAATGAAAAATAACCCCAGACCTAGAATAAATCTCCCTACTCAATTCCTCCTTTTGTTTACACCAGGTCTGAGGTTACTTACACAGCAGCACAATGCTAGCGATTCCATACACATCTCCTCACCTTAGGGTATGTGACCACCTTTAGTTGTCTATCTGTGAGGAGAAACTTTTCCTAGAGGCAAGTTATTACATAATGCTCAGGATGAGCAGTTTCTCGCATCCTCCTTTGATCTGTTAAATAAAAGCCACCGCAAGAAAAAAACAATGCTAAGCACTATATTATTTTATTTTCCTGCCACAGTTCTACACTTATTGTCTCCCATTTTTAGAGATCTTTTTTATCATTACTGATGCAAACAGCCATCAGAAGCAAACAAACAAACCACGTAAGGCACAATGAAATATTCAACACACATGCTTCCCTTCAAGACAAGACAATAATAACAGAACAACTGAAACCTGAGCTTCTATCCAGCTACCCTGAGTTATGCCACTGACGTTAAGTGGGCATTAAGGGTTTTATTTACCCTTTGATACCTCAAGACACAGATATTATTCCATTTCTGAAAAATCTACCACCGCCACTAGGCAACTCCAACAGCTACAGATTAGCAAAATAATAAAGAAGAATACAATTCACACATCAGAGAAAGGAAGATTCCTCCACGGAGAGGCCCTTCCATGGGGAACAACCTCAGGGGCTACAACCTACTGTGAGCACGGAGCACTCTTACCTGTGTGACTGAGCATGTGCCGCTGCAGGGCATTTGCCCATGGAAAGACTTCAGGACAGTAAGGACAGGGGATATTTTGCAGGCAGTCTGAGTAAGCGTTCCTCTTCCCTCTCAGCAGCTTATCCTTGGCAGTTTCCTTCTCATCCTCACTTGTTCCATTTCTGCCACTTTCTTCCTTGAAATTGTCAGTGGACTGCAGAAATGGGCTAAACTTGTTAGTGTCTGTGGTAGCCAGCATCTTCTCTATGCTGGCAAATTCCCCACTTGACTCCAGATCTACACTACTCCTAAGCTTAGGCTTATTTTTCGTTCCTTTCTTTCTACCTCTTTTCTTAGTCAATCCAGCATCAGCAACGGCAGACTGCTCTGGATCACAAGCCTGAGATGGGTCACTGGGCAGGCTGGAGTCTCTCTGAACGGTGGTCACGATTGTCACTTTAGCTTTGGCATTCCCTGATTTGTCACACCCAGTGGAGCTGCTCACTGCCTTGGGACTGTCATCTGCAGCCTCTGTTTTCAGCAAAGTGGGAGCAGAAGACACAGATGAAATGATCTGTGCAATGGACGCCAACGGCGGCAGCTCTTTAGTTACTGAAGGCTTTGGCAAGAGAGGTGGTGGTGGTGGTTTAGGCCTCAGGGGTCTCAGCAAGGCAGAATTGCTAGGGAGAGCCGGGGAAATGATTGGGACAGTCAAATGCAACGCACCTTTCAGTGGCTGGGGATGTCTGACACCCCGGTTTGTTTCTGAGTTCCCACTGGCACCAAAAACCAAAGGACACTGCAGACAGTTATAGGCTTTATCACTGTTCCCAGAAGCAGCCAGCTCTTGATTCCTGGCTTCACAGGGGGCATCATCTTTATCCTTCTTCAGGATTTTGGGGATGGACAGGTCAATAGGCTCCATGGAACAGTCATAAAGGGACAGAGATGAGCCAAACAGGTTCTCCTGCTTCACCTGCACAGCACTCAGGCTTTTGCTCTTCTGAGAGAAATCCAATGGCTCATCAAAATCCATGGGGAAGTTGCCCACAGGTTCACGTTTGATGGAAACGTGAGACGATGCTCCCAGCAAGAAGCCATTTTGTGGCTCCAGGAAAGGCGTCATGGGCTTGTGGTCCATATAAGTGCTGTCCTCCAATAAAGAAGGGTCTGTCTGGCTTTCCTGGGCGCTGCAGTCCACCATTAGGATGTAATTCTCAATCTCCTTTTCCTGCACGTGCAAGTGCTGCTTGAGGATGTGGTGAATGCAATTCCTCTTGGCCGAAAAGGCCGTGCCACACTCCTTGCACTCGAACGGCTTCTTCTTCTGGCAGCCGCTGTGCGTCCTCATGTGAATGCGGAGGGCGCGGTAGTGCTTCAGGTCCTCTCCACACAGCTTGCACACCGTGTCTGGGGAGCAGAAGGCATCCACCATCTCTGCAGCATTGCTGGTGACATACTCAATGTTCTTCTCGATATCCTTCCTGGTTGTTTTGAGGTGCTTCTTTCGCAGGTGCCTCTCGCAGTTGGCTTTCACTGTGAACGGGTAGTGGCAGATTTTACAGATGTAAGGCCTCTCCCCGCTGTGCGTCCGCAGGTGCCGGATCAGCGCCGCCTTGTCGGCCGCGATGTAGTCACAGATGTTGCACTGATACGGGGAAATACCTAAGTGAGAACGGATGTGAGCTCTCAGGACACCAGAAAAGGCAAACACCTGGTCACAGAAACGACAGGGGTACAAAACTTTCCTCATGGTCGGGGTCTTCTTGTTCGCTGCCCCTGCGATGATGGCTTTGAGGTCTCCTGTGACTTCTTGCTTGATCTTGGCTTCCATACTTAGAGGCAGGAGAGCTTCAATGATGCTGTCCTGCTCCAGCTGTGTCTTCATCTCATGCTGAGTTAAAGGCTCTACTTTGGGTTGGAGGAGCAACTGCGAGGAAGGACTTGATTTGGCTCCTGGCTGGGGGAGATGAGAGTTGGAGGCAGACTCCACTGAATTCTTGATCAGCCTCAGAGGGGGAGGTGGGAGACTTGGGCTGATGCAGCCAGGGGAGGCTTGCTGGGCACTGATGAGAGGAGGAGGTGTAGAGGTTGCAACAACTGCTCGGGGCGTTACCAAAGGCTTTGGCTTCAGTGGTGGCATATGCTTGAAAATCGACTGCACAGGGACAGAAGGTGCCTTAGAAAGTGGAGGAAGACTGATTTGAGGAGGAGCAGAAGAAGCCATCTTCAAGATCTGCTGAATATCTGCCAGCTCAATGGCAGACTCATTGGAGATGGGTTTCACCACAATACTGCTGTCAGGCTGGATAATAAAACCCTTCTGGAAAGGCTGCAGCGAAAGAAGCTTTAAGTTTTCTTTTGTAGGGGGAAGGACTGAAAATGACCCTCCCATGGAGGCAGCTTCCAGAGGAGAGAGGCTGAGCAGACTGGTGCTGCCAGGTTCCTGAGGTAGGTTACTCTTCAGTGCTCTGAGCCGCATTTCTTGGACCTCGTCTTGTGTATTGTCCTCCTGCTTGACAGGCTTGATGTCTTTGGTGTACTGTAGGCCCAAGGATGCCATGAAGGCTTTCTGGTCTGGGTTCTCACCGGGTGGAGTCGTGGACTGTGGCTTGTGCTTGTCTTTTCCCTGATCCACCACGTGAGTTTCTGTGTGCAGCTTGAGTGCCGAAAGCATGGGGAATGCCTTGTTACACATCTCGCAAATAAATCGATGGAAGTCACTGATGCACCTTCGCAAATTTGTTTCACACCAGACCTGCAAGACATGCAAAAATATTTTAGAGTAAGAATCTCAAACTGGAAAGGCATCACACGCTGCTGCAAAACAAAAGCAGTTCACTTTCTCTTCCACTAAGTTAAGAGGTTTAGAGCAGCCCCCACCTACCTGGCATGGAGATATTCCCACTTCATATAGCCTTTAGTCTCCTAAAGGGTATACCTGAATTAGGGGTTGATTCTCCAAAAGTTCCTTTCTGTAAAGGTAAACTCCTTCAGAAGGCTATTCAGGCTCTCAAATTCTTTTCCATCCTAAACTTCCCTACCAGAAACTTCTCTTGTGTCACTGACAGGAGAGGAGCCTCAGCATACTACACAGCAAGGAAGCCAGGCAGTAGACTATCCTTTCGCTCTACTACAAAGAAACCAGGAGGAGAGGAAGCAGAAAAAAAAGGCATCCAAACCAATATAAGCCAACCAAAATAAAATCCTCCAAAACCAGATCAATGAAATTCAGAGCTTAAAGCACAATCATTTTGGGTTAGGGAAGTCCAATTACACTTATTCTCCCAAGAAGAATACTAGTAGAGGGCTTCAAGCCTCTAAATACTTTATGTCTTCTCTCACAGTGCAAGCAAAATTATTACAAAAGGAAAATATCAACATTCAAATCCCTTAATAACTTTAAATGTCTGTCATAAAAGAAATAAACTTTGTTTAAAAAGTTCTTTCTTTTGATTTTTTAAGTTTTATACCAAAACTCTAACAGACTGACAGAAAGACCTATATGCTCCCCTGGCCTAGCAGCAATTTCAAGTCTACCACTTTGCAATCAGAAGACTTGGAAATCAATGCTTTAATCCCCGGAGAGTAAGAAAACAGCAGAAACTAAGAATGGTCCTGGTGGATTGTGTTGTTGATTTTTTTAATAGCTATGCAGCTTTATCCAGAGCCAAACTAAGGCAGGCAAGGTTTGGCAGAGGAGGAATAATACCACCCAACAGAAAGCTTTATGGCTCTCAGAAAAATATTTACAGGCTATCTCCCTGACTTTCCCCATTCACTCTCCCTCAAAGGTGCAGAACCCTCAAACCTTACACAAGGAAGATTGTGAAGTGTTTTCTTAGGGAATCACTGAAGATGTCACTGTTTACTTAGTAAGGCGACTGCTCAAAGTTTTGTGTAATAAAAACTTTCATACCCCAACTACATCCTTGCTAGAGTAAACTAAAATAAATAACGTTTTCCTTACCGTGTGCATTCCCTGTTGATTTCAGATGTAGGATTTTTTCGGGTATGCTCAAAGGGGCAAGGATCAAATATAACCAAAGTTTTCCTTCAAAATTTTTTATACATCTTTACACTGATAGTTATCCACCATAATGATGAAAATTCCCCCAATGCCAATATTTAGATGAAAAAAGAAAAAAGGAGAGGCATAAAGCATTTGAAGCCTACACAAACAGTGGTGATGTACTTTCCACAAAATATTCTACATGCAGGATGAATCTTTCAATGACCTCATCAGATAAGCACTGTAGCAGCTGGTATCGTAAGCTACAAAGAACAGAGAGAGTACCTGAGAAATGCGGGGGAACTTCCTACAGGAGAAGTCCGTGAATCCCAAGTCATGGAAGCCTGCTGGAATTGAAGGGTTGTTCTGAATGAAAGGCTTTCCCATGGGATCTCTGGGAAGCTGCTTGTGGATAACTGCGTTGTGGCGCAGTAACCCCCGATGAGTACGAAAGGTAATACAACAGATGTCACACCTGGAAAGGAAAGGAATAAAACAGAAATGACTTACTGACTGCTGCAACCTTAAGAACTAGCATCTTCTTGCACTGGGACGTCCTCTTTCCTCTCACCCCATGATACCAAGAACTTGCTAAATGCAAAATAAAGCCACAGTGTGTCAAAACCTCTTTGCTGTCCAACAAAAAATATTTCAATGGCCATATTCCATTTCATTTTTACTGCAAAGTACTGTTAAATAAACAACATTTTTTAAAAAATTAGTGACAAGGAGAGGCTAAATCTGACCTAAATAGCAAACAAATGTAAAAATAGCACCTTTCATAACCACTGCTTAAAACATATTACTGCATGCCACTCAAATACCTGCATGTGAATCTTCCTCACACTGCCTGTCCATAAACTTCCACTGGTATTTTTCAAAGCTGTTATGAGAAATAGACTGTTTTAAAAGGAAAACTACTGATCCTTGAAGGGGAGAAAGGTTCAGAGGAGGAAGACCTGAAAAAGGTTCAACACTTCTGACACTTTTATACCCTTTTGCAGCCAGTTTGCCCTGAAGAAAAATGAAGAAGCACTGTCTTTTCCTACCCACACTTATTTGCTGTGATTTCTTGTTTTTCTAAAGTACTCAAATCCCAAATTCAGCTAAACAAGGGTTTCTCACATAAAACATTGCATTAAACAACCACAGTTATGCTGCAGGCAGAAAGGGCTATGCAGCAACATTTGGCCAACACATCAACAAGCTTACTGCCTCCTAAATATTTGGAACGTGAGCTCTGTGGCATGACAGGTCACGTCCATTCTGCATTCAATAAGTGACACACAGTTTCACTCAACCTCAGGTTCCTTGTGGTTACAGGTCCAGCTCTCAGACAAAGCGTTGGTTTCCCAGAAGCAAAACACCAGTGGATATGAGGCAGTCAGATTTTTTCAGTGAGAATATTGTATCCACGAGGAGTTTTTCCACATCTCTCCCTGGCCTGGGTTTTCCCCATACTGTCTTTGCTTTCTACATCAAGGAAAACGACATGTGCCTACTCATTAGAAAAACATCCTGCAACTAGAAATGACTTCTGACAAAATCCTGAAACCACCCCCTCCCTGTCCTGTCCCTAACAAACTCCCATTGTTGTTCATTTTATCACTACATAAACTCCCACAGCCATTTTTTTAATTCTCTGAACACAAAGAGATAACCAAGTCATCCACAAGGCAACTGGACTCATAGTCCCTGAGTGGTGAAAGAAGCAAGTGTGAAGTGTATATAACACGGCCATTGTTATCACAGTACCCAGAAAGCTTAGACATAAATATGTGCTGAAGGTTTAATCTAACTCTCCTGTCAATTCACTTGCATCCTACCTGTATAATCACTGCTGACATAGTTCCTGCATTCCATAAAATACTGAACCAATGCCATTTACAAAGCTAATGTTTACTTAAAGAGGTATGCCAAATGAGACAACAATCTCAGGGAGGGGGGATGGCCAACACATAGTACTTCTCCAGCATCACGATCTACAGCTCTCCTCCAGCTCACTTGGCAGCACCTATTCTGTGACGCAAAGCTTTCATCTTCAGTGAAAACAAAAACACAACCACCGAAACCACTGGGGGATGGAGTGCATTGAAAAATTACGAGTAGTCACTTAAAGAACTTGCAGGCTACTGAAATAAATTGCTTTCAGAGGTGATGAAAATGCCTTGCATGAAAACAAGCAGTGCTTCGGACATGTTCTTCCTGGTATGTGAATATACAAACAAGGAGGGCTTTGAAACAATTCTCCTGCACCACTGGAATCATTGCAGGCTGTTCTGCAAAGGGACACAGACCCTGAACTCGGGCCATCCTGAAGCATCTCTGGGCTCCCCACGTGCCCGGCCTGCCCTGGGCCCAGGAACCCATGCAGGAGCTGTACCCCCTTGTGTGTGACAGGGCAGGCACAGCTACCAGTGATGGCACCACAGAGTTACTGGGAGCACTGAGTCCTGCCACTGCACTCCCAAGATCTGGGCTGAGCAGGAGCCAGTGCTCCTTGTCAAGCAGCCACACATCCCACACAGCAGGGAGGTGTGCCTTGTTCATCTTGCACTCCCCCTCACCTCCCTCTTGCAACATGCTGATTTTCAGCACTACTTCATTTAGGTCTCCCATCAAAAGCTGCACTTGGAGAGTTAATTTTTCAGAGCAAACACCCATGTGAAAGTCCTTCACAGTACACCTGTATCAACTGCTAGCCTCAGGACAGTAAAAATTTGCAAGTTAAAAATAGTGTTTTCAATGCAAAGGGAACTACCTCCACTCCCCCAAACAAAAGTAATGTATCTTATAAAAGGAATATAAGAATATAAGCTTTCTCTTTTATTAAGCGTATTTATTTTTCTCTTTCTTCCTTATTCTTCTTTTATTTTCCTTGCTGTGAGTGCAGAAGCAGCAAACAAAAAGAGAAACTGGGAGAAAGATTAAGCTCCTTTTTCATTAGGTCAGAAAGAAGCACCTGGCTGAAAAAAGAAACATCCAGATAAATCCTGGCTGTCATCTCAAGTTGCAGGCTCTGCAGGGCACATAAATGCACTGCAGCCCAGCTCAGCACCCTGCCCTGGTGGCACAGCTTACAGAACCACATGGGAGCTCGAGCATGGGACAGAGCTGTGGATGCCTTGCCTTCCTCTGTGGTCCAGGTCTGGACTCCTAGCACCTCCAAGAAAAGCTTACAGGTACTAAGAGTCAAAACCTAACTAGTTAAGGCAAGTATCATGCTGCACTGCCTAAGTCTTTTGTTAATTTAAAAGTGACTAAGCTGCCATGCCTAACAGTGCATTAACTGGAAGCATTAGGTTTTTTTAAGGAAGTCTAACTATTAATTTCTCTATTTTGTCATCAGTACTATTTTCCATCTTTGGATAGTGTCACTGCCTACAGTATTTTTAAATCTAGACCCATAGTCTAAGAAGGAAAAGAGAAAGGAATCCTAGGTGATATGAACATTTTTTTCATCTTGTTTAAACTGCTTTAAAAACAAGCAAACAAACAGACAAACAATGGTGGAAAGCCTGAAAAGTCCAGCATATCAAATAAAGCATCTGAAACACATGGTAATAGTTTGCTTACGATGAACTTTAAAAAAAACCCAAACCAAATAAACAAACAAGAAAAAAACCCAAAACCCCCCAAAACCACCAAAAAACAACCAAACCAAGAGAAAAGCCTCCCCCTCCTTAAAATTACACAAGTCTGCTGATGTGCATTTCCAAGTCAAACATGGATGGCATGGCTGCAAGACAACAGTGATGGGAACAGGCTCTGAGGTTGTTAGCAGAACAGGCCGAGCAATGGCTCAACACCTGTGCAGAGATAAAACCACTCTACTTGCAAGGTAAGTTTCCAGATGTATCTAACAAAAGCTGCTGTATTATCATGTGATTGCTAGTCTTGGCCACAGTCTTCAATTTTTCTATAAATATGATTACAGAGTAGGGAGAAAAAAGCTGTTCAGTTCCAAGCATAGAGATTCAATTTTAAGTAAAAAGGAAAAAACTGTTTTTAGCAGCTAAGGCCCCTTTAAAATTACTTTTAATTCTCAATTGCCTTCATGTTTTGGACTTGTTCATATCTGTAACAATGCAAATATAATACCAAGGCTCTGGCTCACTGGTGGAGGTGTAAAAATCAAGCAGGTAAGGAAACAGAACTCCTAAAACAACAAAAGCAGAACCAAAATATAACAATGCAACAAACCAGGCTGCCCTTGGTGCTCAGGATATGTATCAAACCAGGCAGGTCTGATTAATTATTACTACACCAGTGCACCTTTTTCTTTTTTTTTTTTTTTTATTTTCTTAATGCAGACAAGTGTATGCATCTCTGAGTAAAAACACACCATTGAAAAGCTTTCTCCTAAAATAAGTTAGTATTCTTGAAATCTGTAATGCTTGTAAAAGCATTTAAACGGGCTATAAGAAATAGTGCTTTGCAAAGCTTGTTCATTCAAGGGGGCAAGGCAGGATTTGCTACGCTTTTGATAAGTGGCACCTTTGCAAGAAAAGTTTACATAAGCAGGGCCTGTTGCCTTGCATTACACTCTCCTCTGAGAAAACTCCAATTTCTCAGCAGAGGAAATGCCTGTTCTTTAAGAAATGGAAAGACATTTTAGAAAGGAAATGCAGAGCCAAATTTTTAGAAAAATTAATCAGTCTTGATTTTGATTAAGAATAATGCAGACAACCACTCAATCCTTCTAGATTTTATATTTCAGTAGTCAAGATGAAAATGCCGAATATTTGTATTTACCATTATGTTACCAAGAAATTAAACAAACACTATGTTCTGCATTACCTGAGACTACTGGTGAGAAATTGACATTTACCATTATTCTGCTTGTACTTCTGAAACCACACAGACTAAAACCTGAAGTTTTCACCCATGCAGCTCACTAATGAAAAGCTGCCCATATTGTGGATGTTAACAAATAAAAACATTCTTAATTTCTAGGCCTTACTGAAAATAAAATGCTTGGTACCATTTTGTTCCTTTCCTGTCTGTGCTCTTTAGCAACTTCCACAAACAGAAGCAAGGAAAACAAACAAAAAAAAAGAATGAAACATATCCTGAGACACAAGTCATTAATACACAAGTTATGAAGCTAACTCCTCCCACTGAAATCCCCGGTCATACCGTGTGTTTTTCTACCTCTGTTGTTATTATTCTCCTTTCTCTCTAAAGATATTTGCAGAATTAATGTGGCTCTCATGAGCAAAGAAATTCCTATGCTGACCTAAAAATAATACAGCTGGGTAGAAGAGAAATATGGGTGATTCCCTGCTGATGACTCATGTCCACACTGACGGTGGGAGCAGGCTCCCAGCCTCCACACTGGCAGTGTCCAGCTGCAGGGGAGCCTGACAAGGAGGGGGAGATGGAGAAAGGATGGTTTTAAACACAAGGGCTTTCACCACCTATGAAAGAAAAGCTAGCAGGTTACAGACATATTCCCTTTCAGGAACGGATTACTTTGCTTCTCTTTCACTTCTGGGGCCAGGCAAAGTGAGAAAGATGAGGAAGAGCCAACTGGTTTCTGCTCCTGTGCAACCCCACCCAGGCCCAGATACTCATCTCCTTTTGGATGAAAAGAACCAAAAAACAACCCTTCCTGGCCTCCACACCCAGGGCCTTGGGAAATAACATCCAACAGCCGCATTAATCTCTCCCATTTGCTGCAGATGAGTGATAGAAAAGCAGCAGTGCTGTGAACCCCGCTCCTGCCTCCCCCCTAGCGATTCCTCTGGGTCCTCCTGCTCTCCCGGAATGCCCATTCCTGCCTCCCTCCCCCGCAGCTCCACAGCGTGTGTGACCCCGAAGGACCTGCTGCTCTGCCATCTCGACCTCGCCCACCGCTATGGGGCTGTGCTGGAACCACAGGCAGCACCAGGAGCCAACTCCCTGCCAGCTGCAGAGGCTCCCCTCCCCTTCCCTTGTGCCTAAGGGGAAGGACACAGCCGCTGGATGTTCTGTGCATGCTGCTTCACAGCTTTGGCAAAGGAGGCACTTTGCTTTAAACTTTTCCCCCCTTCCACCGCCCCACTGGCCGTCTGATTTTGTTACCAGTGTGTTCTGTCACTCTCTTTAATCCTCACCCTCAAAGAAGCCACCCTTGGGTGCAGCCAAGGCCAAACACCCTGCACCAGCCCTTCTATTAATAGAGGGATGCACAGCGTTATGTGCATTCCTACAGCTGCACTGTGGTCCAGGCAAGAAAAGTATGGTGTAGGAGCCAGGACAGACCCGATATAAACCAGGGTGATGTTGTGCTTCAGAAATTTGTCAGCATGCAGCAGGGCCAGTGTCTACACCAGCGACTCCCACCTTCAGAGTAACTCCAATGAAATTAACTGCTGTAAGGTTTAATAAAAAGGCACAAGCCATGCTGTGTCATGTTTTAACTTCCTTTGTGTGTGAGCAAAGAAAAATGAGTAAGAACTTCTTCCCAACACTGTAATGAATTGCATTTACCAGCAACACTTCAACAGTGCCAGATTTAAACACCTCCGCCCTGGTGAAAAAGTAGCTTACTCTACCATTTACTTCAACAGAATTAACATGCCACCAAGACAAAATAATGGCAAAATGGGAGATGGCCTGCAGACATTCACACAAAGTAGTCATTTTCCCATGACTTTTTTTACTTAATAAAGGTCAAAGTTTTAAAAACCAGAAGTGTCAACAAATTGGCTGGACAGAATCACAGCGAAAGAGCTGAAGATCAACTTAAACAACAGTGAAGGGTTTAATAGTTAGGGCAAACATATCTGGGGGGGAAAAAAACCTGACCAGAATAGTCCTCTACAGCTACCAAAATTAGAAGCTGCACAACATCCAGAGTAACAGTGGTTATTTGTGCGCAGCAACTCCAGTGAACCTTCTGGTATTCTTACAAGGTAAGAAATTAAAATCTCTTCCCATCTTCTAACACATCTTTCAAATATGGAAGCCAAGTACTTCTGTAATTTTAAAATAATAGCAAGTTAAAAAAAAATCTATGTGTCTACATGTTAAAAAACACCACCGCTTTTCATGAGTAACATGAGAAGAAAGACATCTCTAGAGGTTTCTCTATCCTATAAGCATGATCACAACAGGGCTCACATATAGGTACAGCTGAATCTGGATTGCAGTCCCTTGCCCTTATCTACATTTGCAGGTTAAGATATGCTCAGCATGCAGACATGACTGCCAACACACTGAGCAGCACCCAGCACTTTGACAGAGCCTGCAAATAAACAAATCCTGCTCCTTAGGATCAGGCAAGCATGCTAATAACCTATTTTGGCTCAGCCCCTTTTCCCTCCTGCATGCCCTTTTACAAGCAGCTTTCCTCTACAGTCAGCTTTGCATTTACCCACTTTCTATTCTGGCAGCCACGCTAAGATATTTAACACCATGTGACACAGCACACAGTTTCACATGGGAGCATCACTCCCTGTGTCCATTCACCAGCCAGTATTTTTATCCGGCTGCTCTGGATTCCCAGTTTCCTCACACAATGAGCTCCCTGATGTGAGCTGACCACTTCTAGGCCAGCGCTGGATTCGCGCTGCTCTTCAGATGTTTCCCAGCTCTCTTTTCTGAACAGAAACTCCAGAAAGCACGTAACGTGCAGCTCTGTTCTGCTTTTGCAAGACAACCCGCTGATTCTACTTCTCCATTTGCTCACTAAAAGGATGCATTCACCAGCTTGCTTGCATACCATCTCCTCTGCCTTACCAAGAACTGCATTGTACCACAGCATATTTCTGGTCATAGCATTTAGCAGAGCAGGACTTCCTCATCATCAGCTGTCTCATGGAATTGCTCCTGCACTGAAAATGCTGCCAGCAAGAGCTTAGGAGTTGGTTCCTAGTTTCTATCAACAAGACATTGAGCAAACAGCATGAGAGCAGAGCAGAGCAGGAGAGTCAGCTGAATTGACAGTGTCACACCACTGCCCCTTGTCACCTCCATCTCTGGCTGTAACAAGTTTTGCAGCATCAACTGTGTTAGTACTCAGTAACTCCAGAGCAATTTCTACCTAAACTGTCCTTGCTGGTACAATCTCAGTGACTAAAAAAGGAAGTATTGGGCCAAAAATATAGTATGCCAAAAGCAGAGCTCAGGGAGGTCCATGAACATATCTATCCTGGAGCACTCTCAACATCTATCCCTCTCAACAACTGTGTAGGGTACAACAACCTCAGAATTATCCATCTTCATTAAAAGAGCACAATGTTTCTTATGTTGAAATTCTAACAAGGAATGAGGCTATGTGCATGTCAGCAGTTGTGACAGAGAGTAAAAGTAGTCTATAACCTCACAATGCTGAATGAAGATGCCTCGTCTTTCATCCTTCAAGTTGCTTCCAATAACAGCAGTGTCAACTACCAGGAAGAAGCTTCCTCTCCCCACCACGAATCTGTACTTTTGTCTCACAGTAAAATTAATTGCAAACAACATCTAGGTTTCAAACACCTTCACTCCTGCAAGTTTGTAGCATCACTAACACCCTCTTCCCACAAAAGGCTTGCCACACACAGAGAGCAGTGTACTTCACAATAAGGAAGCCAGGATTATTCCATACTATATAAGGAGAGAACAGATAGAAACTGAATTCCTAAACTTGCCTAGATAGGCATTCCCAAAAACAGGAATGACACCTAAGGGTCTTTTTCTGGCTGTTTTCTTTTTTTTCCTTTTAACATTCAGTTCAATGTACTTTTACACAGTCATTCTACTGCTCTGAAAACAACCTAATATTGTACTAATCTTTTCTATTGGTGCTAATGACTGAAACAGTCTCCATACATTTTAAATCTCCATTCATTTCTTTTCTTGACTATTTTATCTCCCTAAAGGCAGGGTGCAGAACTGCCTTGAAGAACAGCAACCGGGTAATAAACATGCCATATTCCAAGTAGCTGGTGTCTTTTTCACCCCAAACCCACATCATCCTCTTGTCCTGTCTTGACTTAAATGAGGCTGCTCATGTGCATTGTTTAAAATGATTTCAGATTGGGACATAGGTCCAGGTGCCTGGCAGCATCCCTCCATACACTGAAGTATGTGGATGTGCTGACAAAGGGATAAACCTGGTAACCAGCCTGCCTGAACTTACCACAGAGTCCAGGAGACCACTCCTATGGCATTTAAGTTGTCCACTCCATGTCGGTGAAGCCAGGTAACCCCAAGAAACAACGACAGAATTTTCCACCCATGGTGTTTTCAAAAACAAGACCTCACAGCAGTTACCCTGTCAAAACTAGAGGCAGAGGACCACAGATCCTAATGGTCAGAGACTCCTAACACTTTACCTTCCAGGGCCGGAATTCTTCTGTTGGTGTGCCTGTTACTGATCTGTGAGCTGTTCAAAACAATAACTTTCCATGGCAGTGTTCAACCTCTACATAATTTCAGCAAAACTTAGGCAGGCTGTTTTGAAGAACAAGGTAGGCTGTCAACAGCTTTTGGTTTCCTTTGTTTGGAGGTTTTACAGAAGCACATAACCATGGGGGTAGAGAACTGCTTTTGTTGTCCTTGTAAAAATATGCCCAGGATTTTCAAATTACAAAGCTTAATATATTAGATCACTGTTTGGACAGGCCCTGTAGAAGGTCAAAAAACTTAATCTCCCCTGAATCCATTCATGGCAACAGGCATCTGCTGGTTTTGGTCACCAGGTCAGCTCCGTGATATAGGCAGAGAGTGACTTTCACACTGTAATGTCTACTTACTTCTTGTATCTTACAAAAATATAGCAAAACCAAATCTTGTAACTGGAGGCAATGTCACACTGAAACAAATGTGATCAGAAAGCCTCACAATGTTCATTAAGAGGCAGCCTTTTACCACATTCAAACTGCACAACTATCCTGGCTGAGAAATCGTAGGAATGAGTCTAAGAAAGGAGGTAACTGCAACAACATCACCAGCTCCCTCCTCCTCTCCTCAGGAAGATATCCACACATGAGAGGCAGCATAAATGTCTCTTTGGTGCTGTGAGGAATGAAAAATTACAAATACTTTAGCTCTTGGTACAGTGTGCTGCACTAAACCTCCTGGAGGAGAAGGAGACGAAATATAAAGGGTATGCTCTGGCTACAGTGAAAATCCAAGAGAGGAATTTTACAGTTCATGTACTTTTTTTTATAGAAGCCACACGTTTTACTTTAAGCCTATTCCACTGTATTTGCCAAAGGAAAGAGGAGAAACCCAGCATAGCATCTGGAGAGGTTTCTCCCCGAGAAATCCTCACATCTCCTCTGCTTACAGTGCTGACGTTGCTCACAGCTGTCAGGTGACCTTTACAAGCACAATTTCACATTTGACATCAACCCTGCACCACAAAAGTTTCCAAAGAAACTCCCCTGCTCCATCAGGTTTCTGATTTTCCCTATTGGCTGTGCAGTGTTTCAGCTCTCTGCTAATTTTATCAACACTCAGATACAAACTCACCAAAATAGACAGTGTCCTGAGGCCCCAGCTGCAGGGAAGCAGACTTCTTTAAATAATCCAGGTGGAGAGGCCAAGGGGGTCAGAAAGCACCCCTGGGCCACCTCCCACTGCTAATGGGCTTTGCAGACAACCTTGCCGAGGCCAGCTCATGTCATTAATTAGGGTGCAGGACCCAGGGCTTCAAAGGGACAGAGACTGACCAGGGGGTGTAATTCCATGAAGGAGATGCAGTGCCACAGCCCATTGTAAATGGGACAAAGGGCCCTATTATTGCTCGCAAGACCAGGGCAGTTCTTACCATAATTAGGAGACAAAGATGCACGATTTAGGATTTTACATAATCAAGAGATACTATCCCAAGCGGGAGCCCCTCTCACACAATCAGTGGATTAAGTATTGTTTATTCTGCCTGCAAGTAAACAATGAGGTGCTCCCTCCTTGGGGTTTTACATGAAAAAGCAGTTTTGGGCAAGACAATGGGGAGTGTCTTTTCATCTGACTTTGAACAGCTAACCCTGTGATTTAAAGTTGTTCATTTGACAGTATCTGGAAGGGTGATGGCCCACCCTGTAAATTAGCTGTTCACATACTGATCCCAGGGCTGCCAGACAGCCTTACCTTTTCTGCTACTTAGCAGAGGGTGGCCAGGACAGACTGACTCAGACAGCTCTAGGGGCAAGAGGCTGTATTTACACAGCAGCACTGAAATGGCAGGATTAAAGGACCACAGGGAAGCCAGGCAGAAGCTCCTGCCCACCCTGGCACCTTGCCACGGCCGCGGATGCATCCCTGAAGGGAGGCTGGTGCCACCAAGGCAGTGCACACTGGTGCACTGCTTCAGAGCCAGTTGCAATCCTTTTTATAGGAGCTAGGAGAACAAAAAGGAATTGGATGTTTGACATGTGCCCTTACAATGGAAGGCCTTGGCTAGGTGGATTGAGCATCACTTATTTTTCATCATGACAAAACATTCTGTGCTGGGCTACTTCCTGCTGCAGTGGCTCCAAACGAACCACCAGACCCAGAGTATCTGACTCTGGGATACTCATCCATACACATCCGGCAACTTCCTCACAGGCCCTCAGCAAGTGACTCTGCTTTTACAATATGGGCAATAAAAGGAGACCAGGGATGTTACACTCCCTGCCCTTTGCTCACAACACAGTTAACTGTGCTTTTTTGTTTGTTTGAACTTTAACAAGAGTTATTTCCCCTTGTCTTCTACAGTAAGGCAACAACAGGATTTGATGAAAACCTAACATTCTGCAGTTTGCTTTCCTGCCACAAGTACACCCATATACAGAGGTCTCCTGCTCTACTACTCTAGGAAAAGATTCTCTTTTCTTTGTCTCTTTCACTCAGAAAACCACCCTTAAGCCTCACCAAAAAGACTTCATTTACTTGTACTCAGGACTGAGAATGGCATGCCACATTCTCTGTGTCTTGCTGAATGCTACAAACAGTCCTGCAGAACTCTGGGAACCAGGGGATTACAGCCCCTGCTGTAAGGATTTTAACCCATTTCTTTTGGGATGAAAGAGTCACCTTAACAGCAGTCCAAACTGCTCCACTTACTAGAGGATTTTCTGTTAGGTTGGGCCAGGCAGACAGTGTCATTTGACTTGTCTAGACTAGGACAAAAGGTGTGGTTTAAACTAGATCGGCAGGGCAAGTTGCACCTTAATATATCAGCCGCCAGAGAGGACCACATCTTCCTTGTCCTGTCTTCACTTACACATCTTAAATGGCTGAGGCAAATACCTGACAAAACCCCCTTACTATCACCTAGACAGTTCTATCAATATAAGCATCCCAGCACCACTCTTAAATCATACCCACTGAGCTTGACAATTGTGATTTTGATTTAGGGACACATTCCAGTCTTTGCTGCTCAACAGAATCAAGGGTAGCAAAATCCATTTCAGGAGAATATTATCCCAAAGCAAGTCTAACACTAGAGCAAGAGCTGCATGAAGAGGAACAGCACATTTGCACAACCACTGTGTCTTGCTGCCTTGCCACAGCAGATGGCAAAGCTGCCAAGATAAAAGGATAAGTATCTACTCCATTATCTTATATCCGTCATTCAAATCAAGAAAATCCACCTCTCCACTCAGGTCCATGGCATATGACTTTGCAAAGAGGTCATATCTTCAGAGAAGCTTCAAAATGAGGGTAATGCCAGAATAAACCTAATATGCCAGCCACTTTCTCTAAAGTATGACGTATAAGGCAGAATTGTTCCAGACCCCATTTTATGGTTGCAGAGCTCTTACTGGAGAACAACACTTTCAGCTTTGATCTATAATGAAGATTTACTTCATTTACTTCAGAAACAGGAAAGTACGTTTAATTAACCACTACTGAATGAACCAAGCTTTCAGCTCCTTTCCCTAGTAACTGCAACATTAACAGTGCCTTTAAAAAGTGTTTTGCATGTATTTACCAAGGTTTCCTAAAAAAAAATTTAAAAAGGGGAAATTTAATAGAATTAATCCCATTTAATAGAATGACATGCATCTGCTCCATGCCATTCTATTAAGAACCTGTATCCAGGAGTGAGTGTTGACACTTCAAGATGCTGAATTCTTCACCCTTACAAGAAGATCATTAGAGTCCAATGTTTAAAATAATAATAATGTCCAATATATAATATGTCCAATAAGTTTAAAATATTGACAAGCTTCTGCAAACAGACCATCTCCTTTCCTAAAGTAGCAGCTTTTCTACATGTTTCAAGTAGACTTGAAAAATTTCTTTTATATCTTCATTTATCTGGCTCTACATTTTTCTATGGTAAAAACCAGGAAATAAAACAGTTTCAGGAGTCCCAGAGGCAATTACTTGAATCAAAACACAATATTCAAGCACCTTACCAAACAATTAATAGATAATTTTTTCCTTGTTAAGAAAAGCTCATTTAAGCCAAAATTCACATCATTCCCTAACCTCAAAAGGCAGAAAAGCATAAAACATTTTATTGGAAGTCTGAAACCAGAAACTCATCTACCTTCATTCACTCCAATGACTGAAAATCCAGTTCTATCCAGCTGTTGCCTTCTCCACAAACAGAATAATCTCACAGGATGATAACTGAATACTTTTATCAAATTTTTTATCAAGTTTTAAGCATCTTCAGTTTATCTTGTTAAAATTTTGCAATGTTGGCATTTTACAGTTTTATGTAACAGCAATGGATTTCAAGGGGAGGAAGAGGGGCCTTAATTTTTTCTAGAAACATTTCCAGCTATTAATGGGCAAGATTTCCTGTATTTGCAAAAAATAATAGAATTAAGCCCTACAGCATCCTGGTGACACAAGATGAGGCAAAGCATTTAAGAACATGCTAAAAACCACAAAGGGGGGCAGTTAACAGCGCAGGGGGCTGAGGGGCTCCTGCCCTTCCCCGGCAGGCTTCTTCAGGCCATCTGCTGACCAGAGACACTCTGGGTACCATCTCTTACCTCAATGAATTATCTGGATGTGTCTCCATGTGGGACTCCAGCCCATACTTGCAAAAAAAGTCTTTGAAACACACTGGACAATGATAAACTTCATCGTCAGCCCTCTTATCCCCTTCACCAGAATGGCCATCCTCGACAACCTTCAGAAAAAAGGGAAAAAAAAAATCACTAGACCAACTTGTAAGTAACAAATCACACTTGCAATGGATTCAAAGTATTTCTCTTAAAGAAAGTTACAAGCTTCATGTGTAACCCTGCTGCAAGCAAACACAAAGGACTCGCTCCGAAGGAGAGAGGGTAAGTGACAAAGCCTCAGCACATGTGTAAGAACATGCATGACAGAAAAGGAGGCTCAGTAGGAGATAAAGTGTGCAGCTGAGTCACAGATATATCAGTTCTAATGAGGAACTGTGATTTGAAGAACTTAGAAACCCATGTGTTTATATACCACTGCACTAGCATTCCTACCCCTTCAGAAAGTCAGGGGAACTGTCAGCCTAAATTATTTATGCCACTGAGATACTGCCAACTGCTAAGTCAAGTGATTCAGGGAAAAGCAATGAACTTCTGCATGTTTTCTATACTTCTCTTCTGATTAGAGGGAGAAAAGCATGTACAGAGCGAGGGATACTGTGCTAAATGGAACTGCTACTAGCTTGCCATTCAGATATAGTAAGTGGAAAGAGTTAAGCTTGGCAGACACCATATATTTTGTACAAATGACTGAGATCTGTTAAAATATTTCATAAGCAAAACCCTAATGGAAACATCTAGCCTTCAAATAAATATTTTCTGGTCAGTCTTGCAACTCCGATAAGGCAGGACTATGCTACTGTGAAAAGGAAATGTACTGTAGATTCTTTCCCTCCAGATCTAGACAGAAGCAGACTCTAGCCACTGCTGCTTTTGAAGTAAACATTGCTTTTTAAAAGTTTAAATCCTTCAAGAATACTACAAAATAAATTGGGGGGAGGGGAAGCTAGAGGAAAAGCTGCAGCAGCAGAAGAATAGTACATCTTCTTGTCATCCAACAACAGTTATTTATAAATCCTAAGCAAATTCAAAAATTTAAACAATGTAGAATTTTAAAAATTGAATTATTTCAATCTCTGAAATTAGAAATTAATTTTCAATCTCACACAACTGTGTTGGCTACACAGGACAAGCATGGCAACTCATATACACAGCTGAAACAAGTCTGTGCTGACTGCACAAACCAAACAGCTGAAAATTTAGGAGGTAACCAGGAACATCTTTTGCTTCGTGCCCCAAAGGTAAAGAACCTTTTTTGCAGGCGTCCTCTCCTCTCTGTCCAGCTCAGCATCGTGACTGAACTTGCGTTTCGAAGACAATCGCCTGCGCTTCAGCGGCGAGGGGGGAGTGGTGCTCGCTGTGCTGTTTGGATCCTTCTCATGAATCTTCATGTGCCTGAGCAGGAGGGGGAAGAAGACACTGTCAGCAGGCAAATCCAGGGAAGTCCAATGTAAATTTTAATGCCAACACCACTTCTAAGGTTTGCATTTAAAGGATACCATCAGAAATCCCATAAACTGGCCTGAACTTCTGAAAAACAGCTGGGGCACGATCCAGCACGGGCCCTTGGCAGTGTCTGGGCCTGTGAGGGGCTGCAGCAGGGAGCCCACAAGCTTTTCCCCATGTCCTAACTCATAGCACGACACTTGCCCTGCAAACATCTAGTTCCATGAGCACCATGCCCATTCTCCATCCTCTGTGAGGTCCTGGTTCTGCCTAAACTTGCTCAGCAATCCAGCCTCCCTGTCTTGTGGCAGTCTAGTAGGCAAAAGCCCGCAGCTAGCATCCACTTCTCTCAGTAAAAAAAAAAACCACCTCATCTTCAACTGGCTCTCTGTCTTAAGAGTTTGAGACTGTACCTGAAGTAGATCTGCATAAGCCAACGCCAGAGCAACACTTCTTAAATATATTTGTTTCTTTCTCATCCTTAACACAATGCTGGACCCTAATATCAAATTTCAAGTGCAGCTTTGAAGTCTGGATTATCTGGTCCCACTGTTTCAGTGCACTAGGTATGGCTTGCAAAACTCTGCACTGTCAAGGCATGTTCACAAACCTGCTTTCCCAGGAAAATAACTATTTCCTGTCACAAAGACAAAGGAAAAGGGAAAGGGACAGAACTACTCAGGAAGCAATCTCATTATTATCTGTTTACCTGACCCACTTGCCTCTTGCTTTTCTGTATTTGCAACCTGAGGAAGACTGTTGTCTAGTTCCCTTCAGTTAGGTGGAAGGATTGCTGACATGCTTCTTCTTCTGACAACTCAAAGCTCAAATTTAAATTTTATTTTATTTTTTTTTTTAAGGTAGGGCCTTTAACTTCACTTCAAATTTATACTGCTGTTGAAAAAAAAATCAAATGTATGCTCCTAGATACAATGGAAATTTTTTGCTTCTAATAGCTAGATATGTGAGTGCAAGAGGGAGTTGCCATTTGTCCATAACAAACTTCAAAGAAACACAATGGAGACAATGTTAATGGCACTTGGGCAAATCTTCCAGAAATCACATCCACAACTCGGCTCAGGACAGTGCCATCTAACATGACTGCACACTATCATGTTCTAACATGAGAGAATGTTGTAACCCAGACAAGTCTTGCACATCCTCATAACTGCTTTGGTGTTATGACATAAAATCTGTTTTAGTTTTGGATGCCAAGGCCATGATGCTTCGAGATAACACACTGGACCAAACCAACCCACAGCAGACCCCACTGAAGCTGCTGGGAAGACTGTCTCATCAGACAATACTTTTTTTAATGTTTCCTTTTGCAATCTCAGAAGCTAAAAAAAAAAGGCATATAAATCACTGTCTCAAACTACAGCTTGTCTCAAACTGCAAGGTTTTGTGCAGGAACAGCCTCAAGCCAAAAGCACCACAGGTACCAGAACTGATGCAATATTAAAATGGCTGTTTTCAGCTACTGCCTGCTTTCAGCATCCATCAAGGGTGGAGCTGCTTGGAGGATCAAGTCCACAGAGAAAATACGTGTAGTTTCCCCAGATCCCAGTAACTCTCACTGGTTGCATGGACGGTGGACAGACACTTAGTGATACCTGTCAGTCACATCTATGTGCAGATATGCCCAGCAGATTGGACACAGAATCATGGAAATGTTGCTGAAATTGTCTGACCTCTTTCCCTGCCAATCACCCATTTGGGAGGAGGTGGAATGCTGAAGGTCTGAGCATTTGGCTCTCTCCAGGTTTGACAGAAGCCAGAGAAAACCCAAAGTGCTGACACAGCACGTGGAGTGCCATGTACTCCCCTGCCTTGGCCCTCTGGTAGCTCTGGCACCACAGGCACCAAAGCAACTGATTTATCCCCATGAATCCAGCGCTACCTCATCTCACAAAATCTGCGGGAAGGCATCTATAGATACTCTACCGCCTCGTTTTCTTTAATCTTGTTTCTTTTTTTCCTCTGTGACACCAACCTAACTTCTCATGCTAGCTAGAGCTTCTTTCATGGGTGATAAAACAGCAGCATGAGCTGCAGTTGTCTCTATTCACACAAGAATAAGGGAGAAGGAACCAATTATTTGTTCAAGGGGTTCCTGTCCACAACAATAGAAGACAAAATTCAGAAAGCATCTCAGGAAAAAAAAATCAAAATATTCAACTACACAGGCAAAGCAAAACCTGGAAGGTGAATTGTTTGTCTATGGTTTTATTATTTCTTATCAGTAAAGACTGCTTTCCAGTTTCAATGATCTCTTGAAAGTAAGGACAGAGGCTTTTGCTATGCCTGTCTGTCCCTGCACCCCACACATGGCCTGACTGCTTAACCCTCTGGCAGCTTGGGTGAAGCACAGCTAACTCTACTTGGCCAGTTACTTTTCAGATAGCTAGAGAGCAAAATCAGTCAAGCTAAATCACATTTAATCCTATTTAACCTCTTCCAGAAAACAATCAAGCAACAAAAAAATCTGCTATGTGTTGGGCATGGGGCATTTTCTTCCCATTTTCTTTTAAAGTCTCTTTCCAACCAGTAACAAGTATACACAACTCCTGTTTAGCAGCTACCTATGCAAAACAGCTTCCTTAGGGCTAAGTTCTTTCCTCCTGCTGTTTGTCCACCTGTTGAACTCTGTTTGTTTTGATGGAGCTGGCTCCTAATTGAGAGGGGTGTGATGGCACATCCACAGCACACCAACAGGAAAAACCCTTGGAACCTCCAGGTTAGTGCCAGCCCAATCTAGCACCTCTGCCTGGCATGACCTAATGCATGCAAACGCACTGGGCTCCTGCAAGTCCCAAAAGCAGTTCAGCTGGGCCTGCAGTGTGAAGTATGCCAATAAGGCAGGGCTTGCTGACATGGGTACAGCACCCAGTGATGGGGTGTTGCTATATCTGGTGTCAGTCACTGGCTGCCCCAACTGCTTGCAGTTCTCATGCAATGTGTGTGCTTTTGCCATGTCCTAAAAGCCACGGCAGAATCCACACCACAGCAAGGAATGTGGTGATCCCTTCGTGTTTTAGTTTTGCATATTTGAAAGGAAGCAGCCTAAGCTATTGAGCTACAAACAGGAAGACACCCTGACTGCACCTTTGACTTCTACTGTGTAGGTCAAACATCACAGCTGCTGTGATAGCTCCATGCATGTGATCATTAAGGAAAAAAAAGGAAAATTCCGAAACCAAAGCAGCAGGTTCCAGAGTTCTCGAGGAGAGTCACAACCTGCCCACATTACAGCCAGCAGGTTGTTCCTCTGGCAGGTTAAGCAAGTTTCACTGCATCAGGTTAGGGGTGGAGAGGAAAAAGATTACTAGAGCTACAGCCCAAGATAAGCGGGAAGATAAAGCCAAGAAGTACAAAGGATAGACACAATCTTCATCTCTTTCTTTTACTTTACAACATGGATGCCATTCTGCCTCGAGACAATATTTATCACCCAACATGGGTTGAACTTCAGCAGATGCCAAGTCACATCCACATCCACAACCTTTCTTTTAAACACTCCCTTCACTGAGGTTTCTTCTACTTAAAAAGTTTCCTAACCATAATTAGGGGGGAGGGGGAAGTATTTGTGCTGCCTTACTCCTTTAGACGAGTTTGCCTTGATTAGATCTTACATGTAACACTGAAAATGTTCAACCTCACTGTTTAGCCTGCCAAGATACAAGAAGAACAGGAACAAAGCTGTGTTTAGAAGTTATTTTCCCTTTGTGACTATAACAACATATTTTGGCCTGACAACACTGGCATACTTAGAATGCAAAAGACAGGCTCATAAGTCAGGCTGGCTTTCAGCATCTTACAGTCGTAAAGAAAAATGATATGACATTCATCAGTTCCAAAAAATAAAGATAAACACTCAACACTTTAAGTGAGAATGTAGTTCAAAAAAAAAAAGGAAGGGCAAAGTAAGGACATGCACAGAAATACTCATATTCAGTTGCAGATGCAAGTTACAGTAACATGTGCCAGCAGTGTTAAAGTGACCACGACTGCAGCTCAGAAGACAGCCAGAATCACAGCGAATGTAACTTGGATTTCTTTTTCTATATTAAATCAATGAACTGTGTCTCTGAGACATTCTACAGAACAACCAAAGTACAGCAGACAAGTTTAGGAAGGTACAGAGCTCTGAAATCTGCACCTCATAGTCTCCCCAGCATGCATGCAAGTACACATATACTTGGGACAGTGCTGAGGGTGGAACACTAAAATCCAACCATAATACACAGGATGATAGGAAGGAGATAAAAACTTGAGCTTAATATTAGGGAGGACTCATTTGCACTAAGTACTAGCTAGCCTTGATTAAACTCTCAAAGAAAGTGGTGGAACTCTATTTATAATTAGACCAGAGAAAGAACCATTAAAAAATTTCAAAAAATAAGTATAAAAGGAAAAGAGGAAACTATGTCTTTTCCAAACATGGTCTGATCCACCTCTGAACTAAACTCTCAATGTTTAAGAACTGCTGTGCAAAAAGAAGGAAATGCCTTGCTATATACTATGCTTTTTGCAGCACAGCTGTATGAGAAAAAGCTTTCCTCATAATCTCTTCCCTCCCCCTCACACAAAGAATTTCCCAGGTGAGCCAAGAGGATCCAACTGTGCTAGGACTGTGTGCCAGTCTGCCCTCCCAACAAAATCACATTTTTTCAAGTGCTTGAGTGCCTTTCATTCCACCCTCCCCCTGAGAATCACCTTCCGCTTCCCCTCTTCTGCCACAACTTTCCTCTCCCTTCTCAGGGTCACATGAGCAGGATGACTAAGATGATACTGCACAAGAATTCCCCTGGCTTCTTTCCTTTTTGTCTTTTTTATTTTTTAAGACAAATGGGGAGAAAAAGTTTCCAGCCCACACTGTAATGCAGAGCATGATTTCAGGAGGGTGACTATTCCATTAGAATAGCAGCAAGTGAATATTATGCTACTTTATATTGAAGAAGAGACTTCTGTAGTAATACGCAAATGCAGAACTCAAGTGCCTTTTTCCTTTTTCCCTTGTGGATGGTGTTGGAACAGTGTCTATGGGAGGTGACTCATGGGGAGGGCAGGGGAGCATGTGTCCTGCTGAAGTGACATGCAGCTCCTGCTGGTCACATCCCAGTCTTTACCACACCTCTAAAAAGGGCTGATGTATTTTCCTAATGCCAAGGGGATTTGCATATTGATCGTATAAGCTTTCTGGAGGTCTCAAAACAGGGCAGCCTACAGCTTCAATGCCAAAACCAGAACGTGGGCAGGTTTTGACTGGCTGGCTCAAGGCTAGAATGAGCAGCCAAAGCATCCTGAAGAAGGCAAATGCAAGATGCAGCTGCTCCTGGCTCTGGGTCCCACTGAATTATGAACAAAACCAGGAGCTTCTGCTTTGCATGCAGATAACCTGATCAGCACCACTTTGGCTCTTGGATAGAAATCATCCCTCAGCATGCGTGGGAATCCCTCACCTCTTAATTCTGGGGAGAAAAAAGTACACTGTAGCTGCACCTTGAGTTTCCATGCCTCCTGAGGTGCTTCAGATCCCAAAGAAAAAAGGCCTCTCTGGCTTGGAGGCCTGGCCTAAAGGAAAGTATGGAACAAAAGGGTGCATTTGCAGCCCCTGAGCAGGGTTCAGGGTTAAGCCTCTCCCTTAGAACTGTGGCAGCACAAGCACTGCTGGCTTTCAGTCAAGAGAGGTTTATGCCAGGTAGGTCTGATTAGAAGGAGCAGCATGTCCAGAGGGGGAGCAGCAAACAATTTCACTGAGGCCTGGTTGGGAAAGTCCCAGCATCTAAATCAAGATTAACTCTTGAGCACAGAATCCAGTTTATGTATAAACACCCTCCTCCTCCCTCATGTCTGTGGAAACTCGGTGGGGAGGCCAGTGAATCTGGGCATTATCAGTCCAGAGAGATCATCTGACAATATCAAGTTTAGGCTCTGGCTTCATATCCCACATATGATTATACGTTTCTCCACTTTACCACTAGATGTACCCTATACTCTACTGTATTGTACATGATTATTCCTCATCTCCCTTGTGATTTCTAGGCAGTTCGGTATCAAAACCAAGTGGAAAATCCTCATACATGTGATGCTTATCTGAAGACAGAGAAGCCACACGTCCAATCATTCCAATCAAAGCACAAGAATAAAAATCAGTGCTTTCCATCCTTTACCTTATTTACAATACACTTTGTTTTTTCCTCTCACAACAAAAAGAATTACTCAAGTTCCCAAGCTAGTCTGGGAAGGACTCAGCTGGTCAGTACAATTTAGCTGATTCAATTGCTTTATGTCTTTCACTGTTTTGTGTCTCAAGATCTTTCACTTACATTGCTCCTCCCACATAACAGTAAACAAACTCCAAAGAATCATAAAACCCCTTTTCAATACTTTAAAACCAAAAAAGTTTATCCTTCAGAACATGACCAAATATCTCCGTTTAGGAAAAAACAGTCTGCTGTGCAAAGGCTTTGACTTAGTGCCACGTTACCAGAACAAACAGGAGTGCAGGATGCATCCAAGACAGGTTGAAATTTGGACCATGATGTACTTCAGGCCTCATGAAATGGAAAATGTTTCATAAAGAAAGAGAAGACAGCCTTTAAAATTACACTCCTTTCAGATATTTTTGTGTCATGCTATCTTTGTCACTGGTTTTGTTTCATTCTTCTTAAAACACGACACTTTAGCCCAAGCTGTCTGGAAATGTAGGAAAACACAGGGAACTTCTCTTCAAAGGTCCTGCCATTTGATGCATACAGGAAGTAAATCCAAAACAAAGAGAAAGTGAAGCAGCAGTATTTTTAGGAACAATTGTTTAATGCCCTGCTGCCAAGACCCTCCTTAAGAATCTTGTGAATATGACTGACACTTAAGTCAAAAGTGCAGTAACATTATGCCCTTGGATTAAAGAGTTTAGTGAGTTGTTTGTTAAAACATGTAGAGAATCCATATTGACAATGTATTTCCAATGTTAATTACCAATATCACCCACTTAAGAGAGCAATCCACTCAACCCTTGCCAGCTGTAATCACAGGAACCAAAAAGATGCAGGTGATTTTGGAAATCAGACATCATCTGTACTAGGGCAAGTTTCTGTCTGTCTTCTCATTTTGGCTTCCTATTTGTATCCTCAAAAAAACCCAAAAATGGCCCAAAAAGCCCTCAGACATGCACACGTACTTTGCAGGAGGTCATGAGACGAATACCAAAATCCCAATCACGTGGAAAACTCCCTTTTACAGCTGCAGAGCAATCTCAGATTCCAAGCACCTCCATATACTCCAGTGGTAACCAGTGTTGAACCCCAGCACGGGCCAAATCAAAGGAAGCTGAGCAGCAGGAGGTCTCTATGGCTATGCTGGTAGGAAAGTCATTGCAGTGCATGCAGGGAAAGGATAGGGTGGGGCAAACAGGTCCCAAGAAGGATCAGATTGGGATGCCCTGACTCATTTCAGCCACAAGTCTGCAAGCAGGCCCAGCAGGAGATCCCCCTGCTGGTGCTCCCCCTGGCAGCCAGGCACTGCCATCCTGCTGGCACATTTCATTATCCTCATGGAGTCCCCAGTGCTTGTTCACACGGTCTGCCAAGGCTAACACGGCCCTGGGGAGCCTCCCCACACGCAGCACGTGGCAGCACATGGCTGTAGCTGCCCCCTCAGCATCCCCCAGTGCCACACAGACACAGCCTCAGCATCCTCCCTGGCCCAGAGTGCCTGCCACACTGCCTGGCTCCCAGCGCAGACGGCATCACTGGGATGACAGAAGTGCCATTATTCAGATCCACCAAGACTGGCCCGGTGTGCTAAGGCTGAAAAAGCCACCAGTGATTAAGTTTGAATGACAGACTTCAAAACTCTTTTCAGTGCTGCCGGGACAGTCTGCAGAGTTAGCCAGTGCCCTGCAGCTGCCAATACATGATACCTAAGGATATGTGATACACACACATGCACACAGAGCATTCTGTATTTTTATCCTTGAGAAAAATTTTGCTTTGCTGTGAATACCACTTCTGAATAATTATGCTGTATTCACATTTAAGCAACTACTTGCTACACAGACTCAGCAAGTTCAAACAGGCTGAAATTGATACAACTGCATTCCCAGCTTGGCTCAAAGTTACTCCTATTCCCTAACAGCAACCTTGTCAGAACACCTCAAAGGAAAAGAAGGGAGACAAATATTTGCCTGATGATGCTGTGACAGGGAAGTGATTCAAACCATGCCTCCAAAGCAAAGTTTCCCAAAGGACTGCAGAAGAAAGCAGTTTGCATCAACCCTGGTGTAAAGGAGGGCAACAGAGAAGGAAATACAGTGTAAGCTTCCCAGTACCACTTCACCAAGCTGTCACACACAGTTTACATTATGTTCAGAGCAGACCTAAATGAACAATGACAAATACTGCAAGGAGACTTCCAAGCTGTAAGAAACTTTTATATGGGACAAGATCCTCCTTTATTAAACAAGATCCTTCTCAGGCCACCATACTTCCTTAAGCTTGGAGAAAAAAGTGTAGTAACAACAGTAAAATTAAGCAGAAGTAATATTGTTTAAAGTGTGCCAAAAATCTGGCCTGGGCCATTCTGAACTGCTTCCTTCAATCTTTTTGGAGATTTGTGGTTTTCAGGTATGTCCTTTAGTTACCACAGTACATAACCTTATTCAGTAACTTCACTGCTGATTTTTCAGGAAACCTTATGTTTAAAGAAAGCAAGTGTTATCAGAAGGTAAGGGTAATTAAGGCCATTTTAAATTTTAGTAATGGGGAAAAAGGAGAGAGAAGGAAAGAGAAAATTAGAGAAAGTATATCACAAAGGGGAAAAGATTTCTCCTAAAAAGCAAACACAGTCGAAGAAGTCCTAGGTATGTCCTGCCTCTCCTCCAGAACCACACCCCTTTCTTAACCAAGCAAACATAAACCCCAGCTACTTCCCAGAACTAGGCAAAGCCCTCTCGCTGTTGGTTCCCTCTCACACGGCACTGTTGAGCAATCCTGATGGCACAGCACAGAACAACTTGCTGCGTCACACAGCTCAAGAAGGAAAAAACAGAGGGCCACAGCACTGCTGGGGACGCTGTGCAGATGGAGCCGAGTATCTCTCCCTGACACACACACACACAAACGCACACACACAGACACATGCACGCAAGGAAGCTGCACGAGATAAGGGAAGCACATCTTCCTTGAATGCAGGGTCTCCACATTACCCCGGTATCAGCAGCCAGCAAGTATCTCAAGGGGCAAGGAAGTAAAAGGTTATCACTGCACACACACAAACTGCAAACTTCCCAGCGCTGAGGAAGGCATCCCAGCAAAAGCGGTTTCATGTGCTCAGCCCATTTCCTCTCCTGTTCCTGAACATGTGGTCCTCCTTCCTTACAGCATTCCCTTGCTGAGGAGAGAAGCACTGGGAAGAAGTTTCACATCTTGTTAGATGTGTTTAGCCAAACTGGAAACAAAAGTCCCTGCATGACCTGTGCTACTTTACAGGAGTTTGGGAACTTTAGCCCTCAAGTGGAATTAATTCAGTCCATGAACAATTGTCGCCTTATTCTCTCTCCCCTCGGTCTGAAACTGTCAAAAAAGCTACCACTGAAGTGTCTAAGTGTAAAAAATGAGCCACACAGAAGTTGTACACCTTCTCTGTTTCAAGATATCTTTCCACATGAGTCAGCACTGGAAAGCTGACTCTGAGCATTTACAAAAAAACTCACTGAGATTGTTCAGCAAACTTCAGCTAAGAGACCAGCCAGAAGAACTTGGCTTATCTATCGATACCCTCAAGAAACAGAAAGCAGCATTTGCATATTGTGTGCTATTTAGCAGCTGTATAATGGCACTACTACGTTAAAGACTGTGTCTTTGCCTAAGCTGTGTACATTGTGCATACGAGCATCATGGCTCAACAACCCGAGTGAAAGGATCTGGCTAAGTCCAAATGACAAGATTCCCCTCTCTTTCTTCTTCTTCTTTTTTTTTTTTTTTTTTTTTTTTTTTTTTTTTTTTTTTTTAACAGAAGCTTGCCCCAGTGCTGTCAATCTACTGTTATGGAATAGTCTCTTTTTAAGCAAGGGAGGAAAGAAAGAGGAAGAAACTTGCTGACCCTGAGAGCGGGGAGGAATGTTCTGCTGTTTGCTGGTTCCAGCATGCTGAACTAGAACAGGTTGAGCAGGTTAGATACTGAGGGGAAGAAACGTAAAGCTGGAAGATATACATTAAAGGTGGAATGACAGCAACCACAAATGCAGTTTGTGATAGACTTTTTCCTCATTCTCGTGGGTACTTTGCCCAGGAATCTTTTCAGAGGATACGACAGGGAATAATACATGCTCAGAAGAGAAGTGATGCAAGTATTTCTGATGTGCATGTACAACAGGCTGAACAAAGATTACCTTAACATACAAACTCTCTCAGCAAACTTTCTCACCAGCAGCATCTTCTACAATCAGCCAACCAAAGTATAAGCTACCAGACAAACCACCAGCCAAAAGGCGAACAAAACATGTTATTTGTTAACCTTGAGAGCTAACATCCACAAGAATCACATGTCAGATTTATGGCAGAGGACTAAAAGCACCTCAACTCCTCACAAAGATCACCTGGATTTTCTAGTGCTTGCTAAGTTAAGGCTTGTATTTATTTTGTAGCTCTTTAAGGTGAGAAGGGGAGGAAACATCCCTGAGAATACTACACCTTCAGAGGAGTGATATTCCTGAAAGGGTACTTATGTGGAAAGATCAAGGTCTTGCATTGCCATGTGCTCTCAGACTAGAGTCTAATCTGTCAAGTGGCTTGTGCTTATTTGAACTGTGACATGGGTAACAAAGCAGCACTAAGCTACACTCAATACCCTCTGTTATATGGGAGATTTATGTTAGTGCCCGTGAGGAGGGCGGCAGTACCCTGCCATGTCAGACCACCTTCTCCCCAACACAAATCACACCAGAAACCTAAAGTCATAAAGAATGTCCCCTTTTTTTTTGCCTTGCAGAAAACCAAAACATAAGAACCCACAACCTTACAATGCACAAGATTAGACTTTGCTATTGCTTAAAAGCAACACAGAGAAAAAATCTAGGACTGAAAAGCACACTGAAGTCTTATGTTTAGGTACTGAGGAGCTCTGGAGATGCAAGTATTATGCTCCTCATTGTGTATGCTTAGGTTCTCAAGAACAATGGAGCTAATTAAGGTCTGCATATAAATCTTAACTCTGCACTTCCTTGCTTCGCTTGATTCTAATCAGATCTCAGCATTCATGTTTTTGTGTTAACTTCCTTTGCTGTTCTTTAATGATAACTCAAGGGGGATACTGTCCAAGCCTACAAGCAGCATGTAACACATCTGAAATGATGGCATCTCCTTTCAGCTCTGACAGCTCACAGAGGTTCTGTGGCACAGGAGGTCATCCAGAGTCTTTTACTGCTGAAGATACTGGTGGAGGGGTGTTTTTAAGGACCCTATTTGTGAGCCATGTGAATTAAATAAAAGTTCATATACAGTCTTTCCAGAAGTAAATCTACTCTGCAACAGTGAGATGGACAGAAGTTTCTTCTTGGAGCAATTAAAAATACTGTCGACTTCTAATTTGAATCAAAGACACAGAGAAACAGACTCGTCTCTTACTACCACGTTGTTGAAAAGGCTTTCTTTCTCTCTAATTTAACCTTCTTCAAAACATGGGGGTCCCAGCAGAATACCAAACACATATTCTGGATATTATCTGCTGCCAAGAAGCTTCCCTTCACCTGTTTCCCCATCCTTCTTTACAAAACGTACTAGCAAAAAATGTAACAAACATTTTTAACTGCAAAGAAAACTAAAACAGCTATCACATCTCACCTGCATCCCACAACTACAGTCATCACTTACTAGAAGCAGAGGTCAGTCTTTTGTTTTCATTATCCCTGAAAAATTAGGGCACTTGCATTTGCTGAAGCTTATCTTTCACTAGCACGCTGACAGTGGTTAAATCATCCCCCCACATATAAGGAATGGATTTAAAAGCCTGTAGTACAGCCTGGTTCTTAATATTTAAGAGCACTGCTTACTAATTACTACATTGAAATAAAAGCTCCTTAGGAGATGACCAGAGAGACATTTCTATTGTGCAAGACAATGAGAGACAGCCTTTTCACATGTGTGAAGTGTCAATCATTTTCTGTGTGGCAAGCTGCTTGGCTATTTGCTTTTGGCTTCAAGATCTTGTACGTTCAGTTTTTCAAAGCTACACCAAATTTCCACTTGCAAACCACCAGAAAGCAAACCATGTAGTAATAAGGCAGTTCCTCTCCTCTTCTGGGAAAGAAAAAAGGACTTCATCACATTTGGCTACGCTCTGCCTCCAAAGCTCCCATCTTAAGCAAATGCCAGCCTGCACGTGCTGGACTACAGAGATCCTATTTGTACTTAGAGGCCGGGCATTGTTACTGCGCTGCACCCCACAAAGCACACACAACGTACTGGAAGCAGGCCAATGACATAAATAATATGGGAGCAATTCACAGGTGGAATGCAGGGAGAGGATGGATTCAGCCAGATCTTGAGGACACTCTGCCTATTGGACATTTGCAGAGTCACAGGTGGACTGTGTGCATGCCTGCCCATGACACACAGCCCGACTCTTGTTAAAGGGAGCAGGGAAACCTTTGAAGTGTACACATCTCAACCCCTATGCCTTTATCAGGATCCAACACTCATTTTCTGAGCAGTGCACTACAATCTTCCAGACGTGCACGTTCTTCATGTGCCAGCAAATATGGCCGGTTAAAGTGCCAAAATTCCCAGATTACCCTCCAGCATGCGCATTTTCTGTCTTTCTCAAGAAACTCAGTCAGCAACACACAGGTGCACACATAAAGTGCTGTTTCAGGAAGACTTGAACATCAGAATAGTACCATACCTTGATTAAGAAGACAGCTGTTTATCTCTCCACAGCGTATTAAAATCAGAAATTTGAGAAAACCACCTAGTACTCAAAGACTGAGAAATGAAAGTGCCTTCTTAATTAAAAGAAGAAATACCTTCTTTGATAGGACCCTTTGTAAGAATGCTTCAAAGCATAGCTTCTGTGATCCAGATCTTCCAATCTGAGTTTCAAAGACTTCTGCATGTGGTTGTTGCATGTGGTGTTTCACATGTGCCAAANGCTCCTGAGATGGTACATAGAGAGCCCACAAGCACCTAAGCAGGATGTAAATAAAAATCCATTCTGAATAATTTTGTCACATATGGGGCAAGGAATGGAAGTAGAGAAAGAAGGTAGATACATACTACACATTTTAGTTTCAAATGAAACACTTCAGTTAGTTTGCATTACCAGACTTATATGGACAGTCTGGAGAAAACCAGCCATGGACAATGGTCCTTCATTTACCAAACTAGGGAAGCTGTGGCTGAAACACATGTATTATCCCTTTACTCTTTTCAGATTTGCCACAGAGCCTTTAATAGCTTCCCACTGGACTGGCAGGAAGGTCATTTCTCGCCTCCCTTTTGGCATTTATACCCCACTAACATTTTCTAGTTGCATGGAGAGCATGTCTTTGGCAGGGAGGAAAATGTGACTTTAGAGTGATAGGCACAGGCTATCCTTAGTCACAGAAATGGAAAAGGAACTGCTGGCAAAGTAACCTACCCCCAAAGGAAACACTTCTGGAGCAAGCAGAGGCATCGCCCTTTCCACTGAAGGCTGATGCATGTTCTATTTGAATGCAACACAGTAAATTTTTTTTCTCTACCTCAAGGTCCCTTCCTAATGCTCACAAACCACCAATACAACCACAGCAGCAGCCTAACTCCACTGTCTGCATTTTGGGGAGAGGCAGTGGTAGAGGTGGAGTAAAAGACTTTAAACCTCCTATTTGGTGTGAGAGTCTAGACCCAGAAGGGCTCCTCAGAGTTGGGATTATTCACAGATAAACTCCCTAGGAGTTACTATGACAGTACAGATGGAAAACCTTTGGAAAGTCTTTAGTAGTTGCAATCTTTTGAGTGGAGACAGTACACTGGAAATGCCCAGCTCTTACAGAGCTACAGAAACTCTTTATAGATTCCCTAACCTTGCATATAGTTTATGCTCCTGATGGAGATGTGAGTATTCAAGTTTAATTCACTGTGACTGAGAGAAAGCCACAGGGTCTGTCTCTCTAGCAAAGAAGGGTGAGGATAAGGCGTATCCTCAAATGCAGATTTTCTTATGTACTGATCATTGCAGTACCAGTTACAGGAATGTTCAATTCAAAACTACTGTGATCTAATTCTTTCCTCTTTAGATTCTTAAAGAGCCCCAAGAAAACAATGTGCCCAAATCCCTAATCAGCTCCTGATTCTAGAAGTCTTGCTATTTCCAAGAAGACTTGCTCTTTCCAATACTGGTCAAAAAGAAAACTCTAAAAAACTCAGCATCATCTCCAGAGCAATTCCTGACGCTGACACCAGGCACTAACAGATCTTCCAGTTTTTGTATCAGATTGCACCAATCCTCCACAAATGGCAGGAGCAGCACTGATACGGCAGCAGACAGTCTGACAGCACATCAGGAAGAATGAGAAAATCAGTTTTTTGCTCTTCACTGAGCACTCTCCAGAGACCTTTGCTCTCTCCAAATGTGACTATCCCCACAGAAGGCTCAGGTCACTCCTGAATAGCCTGATAGCCTGTAAGAGAGTTTTCTGAGATACTTTGGGCTCAAGGTTCCCTGTTGAAAATCCTGGCCAGGAGTCCCACTGGTCAGAAAAGGAAGCAGGTTTTAACCTCTTTTTCTTACTTGTATTGCACAAGACAACCTTCCCCCTCCATCCCAGTCTGCTGTGCCCTTTCAACTTAACCTGTTGATGAGGAGCCAAGGAGCACAACAAAAAGAAATTCGACTTCGTGTTAGAGGCTATGACTCATTAACAAATGAAGTGTTGCACCTATTGTGGGAGTCAGGAAGGCCAGCACGGATTTCACAAGTAAGAGTACATGCAACACCCCAGCACAGCTACACTAACTCAAGGAAGAGATGTGCAGGAAACAGCGTTCTCACTCATTCCACAAAAAGTTTCGCTGTTGCACAGAAGTTTTACTGTAATGCAAAAGAGCATCAAGTAAGAGCTCTGGAGTTTTTTTTCTTCCTTGGTAAAGCAAAGGTGGTGAAAAAATACTTTTGATGGAGGTGGTTGGCGCTTGAGAGCGTTAACAACATTGGTAATCATTTTCTAACCCAAAAAAGCAACCAAAACTTTTCTCCTTCCCTCCTCTACTCAGCTGAATGTCTAATGATGTGGCTGCTTTGAGGTTGAAAGATAGATCAGAAAATTCATTCTGTGATAGAACAGCAGTAAGTACTCCCATGGCACAGTATTCCCCTGGACAAAACCATTCCATCAAACTTTTTTCCCCTAAAAGGTCTTTTAAAAGTCTGGATTTAAAAATAGTATAGACAGCTAAATAGGAGCCAGAAAATGGCAGAGGGGAGAAAAAAAGAGAGGATGGACATGGCATAAGCCTACATATTTTTTCCCCCATTCACATAACAGCAGATCAGCTCTCTCTCCCTCCTCTCCTATAAACTAAGCACATTTGCTGTAAGTGCAGTGAATCTTGGGAAGCTCCTGCAGGACCTTCACAAGTTACACTGATTCTTTACCAGCACATCAGTTTCTGCTAAACCTGTAACTCCTCTCTCTGACCCCATGTTGTGCAATGGTCCAGGGATACCACCACGCTGGCTGGCTACCAGGGGCACATAAGAAATTTAAAAAAAAAATTTTTTTTTTTTTGCTAGTTTGGACATACATCTGTCATTACTTAAATTCTGTAGCACAAAAATAGAGAGCAATAAAAGAACTGCACACAAAAGAGGAGAAAGACGGACTTGTAGTATCATCTAGCTAGTACAGAAGAACAGACATGGCACCACCACAGACGTGGCCTGCAGGAGTTACACATGAGGCAGGACCTGGCAAACAGGTCCTTGCTCCGGAATCCCGAGGCAGGAGCGGTTTTGAATGAGATGTGAGACACATTCAGCCACAGCACTGACAGTCCATTGGACATGATGCTTACAGCTAAGTTTGAGATGACTGAAGAAGAAATTTACTTCACACCATCTTAGACCAGAAATACCTGTTTCAGAAGGAGGTACTGGTGGGCACAATGAACATCTTGCTTGTATGTCATGGCACCAGATAAAAAATTTGATTTCACTTTGCATTTATCCTCATCTGCCTACCTGCACATTCATGCTTTCCTTCAGCAACAAGATCCAGTATTACAGTCTGTTATACCAACAAGAAAAGGTTATTCACTGGAAAAGACCAGAAGGCACAGTCTGCCAACCACAACCCTCCTTTAGCAGAACCAGCATACTTCAGTGTGCTCAGGATTTTGCTTCTCCATGGGTCTGGGGTCCCTCATTGCAGAGATACCAAGCTCAGGAACAGCCTTCTGCTGCTGCAGGGCAGCCCTGCACAAGAAGGAGCTTAACAGAACTGACAGGCACCTATCAGGCAAAAAAACCTTTTAATATCAAGATTTTCCTTGCATGGACTTAGGTACTTCTTAGAGCGGTCAGTAAATACAGCACTCCATCCTGGTAACTTCAGGCATCATCTTGTTAAGAGAAAAAATGAAAACCAAACTATCCTCTCATCAGAAAGTTCTAATCTCTACTTCTTTTGGGCAAGTCACTGAGTCTGGCAATTTTGGCTTTAAATTTGCTACAAAAACATGCTAACAATTTCTATGCAGGGAAACCTGCATCAGCAAAGGTGACTACATCAATCTCTCATAGGCCTGGAGTCAAGGTGCATAAGAGATGCCCAGTGAGCAAAAACCCAAATAAACCACACAAGCAGTCCTTCAGCAAGCCACCCAGACACAAGTGACTGACCATCCCAGAGTTCCACCACTGGAAGTCACCCTTGGATACTGACAATGGCATCAGCTGCAACTCAGCAGTGGCCCTGCCTTCCACACGTCACACAGAGTAATGACCTGACCTGGCAAACGTGGCTCCCAACATCTCTGGTCAAATGAGTCAGATGCGTGATTTATTCAGTGCCCAAGGCCAGTATCTCTTTGTGTTTTTCCCTCCTCATTTTTTATCTATCTTGCCAACTCTCCCCAATTCCAATCAATTGTAAGTTAAATAAATATGCAATTAGAGAACTGCATTCCCTCTCTTTTCACCCTAGTGTTTAACATGAGAAAAGGTAATGCTGCTAGCAGGTATTGCTCCCACTGTGCAGGACTATGTTACCTTCCCTACTGTCATTCCACCTATAGCACACTGCTTGGAAAATTATTGGTAATGGGAAACAAGACCTCTTCCTTTCCACACAGAACCAGTCTACAACCATCACTCCTGCCCTTCTGCTTGTAAGCAGTATTATTTTCCCCCACCTGTCTTACAGTTTCTTTGTAGGTTGTAAACTCTTTGATATGGGGACTAAAGCTATATGGGAATCCATGAAGTCTTAATCAGTTCTGAGACGTTCCACCCATGCAAATAAATGAATACTGAATCAAGGGATGAGGGAGGGGAAGGAAAATCCATGCGCTTTAACATATTGTTTCCCCAGCTGACAACAGTACATATTGCTACATCCCTACAAAGGAAACTACACTTAGAAATTTGGACTACAGAGAATTTTCCAGATCTGCAGTGCAATAAGTTGTCTATAGTGCAAACAAATATTGATGTATGTATTTAAAAACAAGATAAATATACCAAAGAGGCATTTTCGTGATGGCACTTGAATACCTAAGTATATAACACCAACAAAAGCCCCCATGTTCTAACACAACCACTTCAATCCATGGCTCTGAAGCTAATTAGAAGCTCCTATGTAGCTTGGCTACATATTTTTATCCCCTTAGAAAAGTCCATTTGTCATACTAATACTATTACCAAAAAAAAAAAAAAA